>JBBDGP010001810.1:0-480769 GCA_037952835.1 Lithobates septentrionalis | reverse complement strand
CCCCCCCCCTCTCCTCTCATCCCTCCTCCTCCCCCCTCTCCTTTCTTCTTCCTCCTCCTCCCCCCTCTCCTTTCTTCTCCTCACTCCTCCCCCCCCTTCTCCTTTCTTCTCCTCCTCCTCCTCCCCCCTTCTCCTTTCTCTCTCCTCCTCCTCCTCCCCCCTTCTCCTTTCTTCTTCTCCTCCTCCTCCTCCCCCCTTCTCCTTTCTTCTCCTCCTCCTCCTCCCCCCTTCTCCTTTCTTCTCCTCCTCCTCCTCCTCCTCCTCCCCCCTTCTCCTTTCTTCTCCTCCTCCTCCTCCTCCTCCCCCCTTCTCCTTTCTTCTCCTCCTCCTCCCTCCTCCTCCCCCCTTCTCCTTTCTTCTCCTCCTCCTCCTCCTCCTCCCCCCTTCTCCTTTCTTCTCCTCCTCCTCCTCCTCCCCCCTTCTCCTTTCTTCTCCTCCTCCTCCCCCTTCTCCTTTCTTCTCCTCCTCCTCCTCCCCCCTTCTCCTTTCTTCTCCTCCTCCTCCTCCCCCCTTCTCCCTTCTTCTCCTCCTCCTCCCTCCTCCTCCCCCCTTCTCCTTTCTTCTCCTCCTCCTCCTCCTCCTCCTCCTCCCCCCTTCTCCTTTCTTCTCCTCCTCCTCCTCCTCCTCCCCCCTTCTCCTTTCTTCTCCTCCTCCTCCTCCTCCTCCTCCTCCCCCTTCTCCTTTCTTCTCCTCCTCCTCCTCCTCCTCCCCCCTTCTCCTTTCTTCTTCTCCTCCTCCTCCTCCTCCTCCTCCTTCTTCTTCTTTCTCTCCTTCCATTTTTCTTCTTCCCAGTGCCTGGTAATGAATGTCATGCTCACATGCTGTGTGTCAGAGCTGGATCTGAATCGCCGTGCAGCCGATGTCCCGCCTCCTATGACGCACAGCACAATGATTCCTAGCATTGGATCAGAGTGCCGTCTATCACAAGAGTCGGTCTAGGAGGCAGGACATTATTACATCGGCTGCACAGCGATTCAGATCTCTGGCACACAGCGTGTGAGTGTGACATTCATTACCAGGCACTGGGTAGGCTGTGTAGGACAGGAGTGAGAGGAGGGAGGGAAGACTCTGAGGGGCACGCGGGATGAAACATGTGTGGCACCCGGCGGGATGGCCCTGCCCCTTTTTTTGGTGCCAGAATCGGCAAGAACTCTTTCGGCTTTTTGCCGAAAGGGCCATTTTCAACCGATATGTTTCGGTGGCCGAAATTTCGGTGCATCCCTAGTTTTTTCCCAACAAAATTGGACTCTTTAAAGGTAATTTAAGTACATACTGTACTGTGGAGGTATGTACAGTAAATACACACATTCCTTTTCAAATCTGTAGAGCTGTACCTGCACTCACTGCACTCACTGCTCGGTATCGGTATCGGCACCGATACCGAGCATTTGCCCGAGTACTTGTACTCGGGCAAATGCTCCCGATGCTTCCGCCGATACCTGGAAGTCAGCTGTGATCGGCGCGTGGGGAAGTTACAAGCTTCTCCCCCAGCGGCTTTCAGCAGCTTTAGTGACATACAGCGGTGACTGTCACTGCATCCTCCTCCATGCCCCCTCCTTTCCTTTGTCCCCCTCTGCTGTCCCCCTCCTTCTCTGTGTCTCTCCGCTGTCCCCCTCCTTTTCTGTCCCCCTCCGCTGTCCCCTCCGTTCTGCTGTGCCTCTCCGCTGTCCCCCTCCGTTCCGCCGTCCTCCTCCTCCTTCCTTTGTGAATAGACAGAGTCAGCTGACTCTGTCCATTCACATAACTGAAACATTGTAATCTCCTGTGATTACGATGTGTCAGTTTATGAATGGATAGGAGCCGCTGTCTTCTCTCCATTCATTCTCAGTGCAGCTGAGGCTGCAGAGAAAGGGACTGGGGAATCTCTATCCTCCGTCTCTCTCTGTCTCAAGGGGGAGATTTCAGAGGTCTGTTAAGACCCCTGATATCTCACCAAAGCCCCCCAACAGGGCTGATTAAAAAAAAAAAAAACACATATTGCAATAAAGAATAAAAAAAATTTTATTGTAAAAAATAAAAATTGTAAATAAAAAAAAAAACAAACACACACATACACCGTTCACCCCCCCCCCCCCCCCCCAAAAAAAAGAAAAGAAAAAATTGTTAAAAAAAAAAAAAAAACACTGTCACGTGACATTAAAAAAAAAAGTATCGGTAATTGGTATCGGCGAGTACTTGAAAAAAAGTATCGGTACTTGTGCTCGGTCCTAAAAAAGTGGTATCGGGACAACCCTACTCACTGCTATACTGCCCTGTAGGGGGAGGGGGAGAGCTCAGGACTCAGGAAGTTGCCCCCCTTACTCTGCTCTGTACATAACTCTACTGACTGAGGTGCCGATGTTCAGTGGAGGAGTGGGAGCTTGGTCAGATCCGAATGCTTTTCTGTACCAAGACACCATGGCACTCCAGTTAAGAGAGGCTGCTATTTAGCAGTAGAGGTTAGCTTGGAAATGATAAAGGGCCTCAAGTGTGTCAATGTGACATCTGGTGCATTTGCCTACACCGATCACATGGTACAAAAGTACCAGACAATATGGTTGCAGTGAGTTTCCAAAATGAGTGCATGCACTACCTTTGGTGTGATGCAGCGCAATCTGAGCCCATTCAAAATGAACACTGAATTGCACAGCACATTATGTTACATAACATACATGGATTGTTGCATGGATGAGCCTCTCATGATGAAAATAAACTGAAGGTAAGTAAATAATAAATGATGAACCCGCGTAGCCCGTCCTGTCGCCGCAGGCGAAGAGGAGAGAAAGCCGCGGAGATTTCAAATCCCCGGACTGGTATAGCGTTGATACGAGCTGTCAGTGTGGGTGATCGCCGGACTCCAGGTTAGCAGGACCCAGGGGGATGGGTCCAGTGTAAGTTCACCTTACAGATTTTCTGTAAAGGTGAACTTGCACTTTAAACTTTAAAATCTACCTAACTATCCCCTGTAATAAAAAACATAACAACGTTCTGCTAAAATACATAACAAAAAAAAAAATTGATTCATAACTGTTTTTGATACATAAAAAAATTCCTGTATGTGTATATATATGTGTGTATGTATGTGTGTGTATATATATATATATATATATTTTTTTTTATATAATTCTATATTTTATCTTAAACAACTTTTCCATATGAACAAACAAACATGATACAGTTGCTTGCGTACCACGAAATATAGCTTAACACAATTCTGTTTTGTTTTTTGGTAGGCACACAAAATCTTGAAAGCCATATTCCTTATATAATGGTTCTAATGCTAGCATACTCTTTGACCTCTGCCGTCCTGACTGTACAATAGTCTTTAAAACAACAATACAACAACAACCAAACAAAAAAAATATAGGATAGTTTAGAAAGCCTCTATTCGCACTCCACTAGCGCAAGGCCATATTCCCTAGAACAGACAAAAAGGGACAACTGTGTCCACTTTTATTACATTTAGGTGCGATATCTTTTCTTCGTGGCATGTATGTGAGCCATTTTTGTGAGCTACAGCGAAATCGAAGGAGGCAATTCCTGCTTCCATAGGACTGGAACGCATGTCTTGGCCGCATTCAGAAGATGGGACGACCATTGAATTTTTATACCGTATTTATCGGCGTATAACACGCACCCCAGGTTTAGGAGGGAATTTTAAGGAAAAAAACTTTTAGGAGTAAACTTTAAGGAAGAAAAACTTATATTAAAATGCTCATCAATGCAGCGTTATCGGTGTCCATCTGCAGCCTTGTCAGTGTCAGTGCAGCCTTGCCCCAGTGTCCATTGCAGCCTTGTCAGTGCAGCCTTGCCCCAGTGCAGCCTTGTGTGATTGCCGCGATCGCCGCCGACCTACACAGCCGTGTGTAAATTCAAATATGGCGCCGAGACTGCAGGGACTCGTCGGAGCCGAGATACACATACCCGAGTGTCCTCGGCTTTTCTCGGCGCCGCTCACAGTCACGCCTAGTCCCGCCCTATGATGGACATAACACAGGTCCAATGGCGGGACTGTGAGCGGCGCCGAGGACACTCGGGTATGTGTGTCTCGGCTCCGACGAGTCGCTGCAGTCTCGGCGCCATATTTGAATTTACACACGGCTGTGTATGTCGGCGGCGCAATCAGAACAAAATTGACGGGGATTGGCCTATAACACGCACCCACGATTTCCCCCTGATTTTAAGGGGGAAAAAAGTGCATGTTATATGCCGATAAATACGGTATTTACGCTTTGAAAAATCTGAGAGATGAAGAAGAAATCTAGCCTGGTCAGATCCCAGATCATGGTCAGTGAGCTGCCCTATGATGTACAAAAACATACTTGGGGGGGGCACACCCTAAAATGCTTTACATTAGCTCTTATTAGTGGCCACCAGTGCATAGGAGGAACCCCTTCAGTTCTCCAACATAGAGGAGTTTATCTGCCATGGTTGAGACACAAAGTTCTTTCATTCTATTACTAGGGTAGGACCCACTAATTCGGGTTACATTGTTGCAGTAAGTGGGCTTAGCACTATATGACCATATAGTGTGACCAAACCCCCATATTTTTGAATATGTTCAGGTGTTTTTAACTAGCCTTGAAGGATAAATGTAATTTTTGTATGTGTGCGCTGTAATCTGATTTGTACTGTTTTTGGTCTAATAGCCGCACCATCTTGAAAGTAAAGCATTTTAGGGTGTGCCCCTCAAGTATGTTTTTTGTATATTGTATGGACCCTGGCCGGGTCTCTTGGGCTGGAGCACCCCTCCCCCTCTTCATTACCTCTTATTAGTGGCCACCGGTGCATAGGAGGAACCCCTTCAGTTCTCCCACATAGAGGAGTTTATCTCCCATGGTTGAGACACAGGTTCTTTCTTTCTATTACTAGGGTAGGACCCACTAATTCGGGGTACTTTGTCGTAGTAAGTGGGCTTAGCACTATATGACCATATAGTGTGACCAAACCCCCGTATTTTTAAATATGTTCAGGTGTTTTTAACTAGCCTTGCAGGATAAATGTAATTTTTGTATGTGTGCGCTGTAATCTGTTTTGTACAGCCCTACAATGTCTTGCACTTTAGACCAAAACTGCTCTAATTTCCGGCAGGACCAAAAAATATGCAACATGGTACTCTCTGCCTCTCCACAACGCCAACAGGTATTCAGCCTTTCAGGATAGATTTTCTGCAGCAGGGATAGAACTTTAGACCAACGTGTGAGGATCTTATAACTCAGCTCTTGTTATTTACCAGTCACTGAAGAATAGTGGGCAAAGTATAGCATATGACCCCACTGCTCTTCAGAGAATATGGTGTTCAAATCTCTTTCCCATTTCTGAAGGAATCCAAGGACAAAACCCTCAGTCAGGAGAATGTTTTAGCACTTTATATGCCTCTGATACACTATGAGCAGAGGGTGCTTCTAATACACCGTTGGAAAATGTATGCTTGGTAGAACGGTTCGACCACCCCCTGCGAAGGAGAGAGCTAAGAAAATTTTGCTGCATCCGCCACAGGTCCAATGGTGGAATAAACAATGACTGTATTTCCGCTCTAGTCTTCAACCTCAAGTCTTTAAGGTAACTAAATTCAATTTACCTTGCCAATAAGTTTGTTTAAAACGGCTATCAGTGTGGCCTGGGGGAAATGCTGGGTTCCCCAATACTGGGTAGAGCCGAGTAATTTCCCCTTCTGTCTTGGAAAAAAAATGACTTTGTTGCACTACTCTAATGCCCTGTACACACGGTCGGATTTTCCGATGGAAAAAGTGCGATCGAATTGTGTTGTCGGAAATTCCGATTGAATCCATCGGACTTTTTCCGTCGGAATTTCTGACACACAGAGTTGAGAGCAGGATATAAAATTTTCCGACCACAAAATCCGATCGTTTAAATTCCGATCGTCTGTACACAAATCCGCCGCACAAAGTGCCATGCATGCTCAGAATAAATGGAGACGAAAGCTATTGGCTACTACCCCGTTTATAGTCCGGACGTAAGTGTTTTGCGTCAACGGGTTCAGAACGATTGGATTTTCCGACAACTTTGTGCGACCGTGTGTATGCAAGACAAGTTTGAGCCAACATCCATCGGAAAAAATCCATGGATTTTGTTGTCGGAATGTCCGATCGTGTGTACAGGGCATAAGAGTACCCCCTATAAGGGAGTGGTGCCATAAGGTTCCAAGTGATTTTGGCCGCAACCATGGCACACATTGAAGTGGAATCTCGGTATAAGATTGTTCAATCGTTACGCAGGCTTTGTCTCCCGTCTCTACACCATGCTAGTACCCTAGGAGGCCGGGGAGAAGACCGTCCAGCACTCCCAGTTCTCCAGCGAATAACATACTGCAGTTACAGTTACTGCCTGGTAATATTGAATCGGGTCCGGGAAGGCCATGGCCAATATAGGTGGGACAGGCGTGGGTGCTTTTTGCCCAGATAAATCTGATAAAGATACTACGCACTGATTTCAAAAAAGCCCCCGGGATGATTATTGGGGTAGTGTCTGAAAGAGATACAATAGTCTCCAAATCAGAGGAAAGATCCCGTAGTATTGGTGGAAAATTGGCTAAAAATATTTTATCCACTGAAGAAGTCAATTTGACCCCTGAGTATGTCAGGTGGGAGGATGCCCATGGAAAAGAAAATGATGATTGGAGGGCTTGCACACAAACAGGGGCCAACCGATTAAACAATTCAGATTTTTGAATATTGATTTTAAAGTTCGAAAGTATATTTTACTGGTTAAACTCGCTTAATAAATTTGGCAGCGTAGTTTCCGGAGATGTAATAAAAAAAAAAAAACTATGTCGTCTGTAAAGGCCGCAGTTTTATGATCCAACTTGCAAATTGGTTATCAGCGCTTCCTCGTACACGTCGCAAAAATGGTTCTAGATTTAATATGTAAAGCGCTGCATAAATTGACAGCGAATTATAAGTACCTGAAGAAATGATATTAAAAATAATAATATGAAGATCAATGGGGAATAAGGGACATCCCTGTCTAGTGCCGTTGGTCAAATTAAAATATGGAGAAGTCACCTCATTGATTCTAACAGCTGCAGATGGAACCAAGTATATAGCCTCTATCCATTTACTAAAAGCTTTCCCCACACCAATATGAGTTAGCGTCTTCTTCAGGAATGTCCAATCCACCCTGTCAAAAGTCTTCTCTGCATCGGAGGATAGCAAACATAAGGGTATTTTGCGAAGATGAGCCAGATAAATAATATCCAGGGCTCTAGTAGTATTATCCTTCGCCTCCTTAATAGGCATAAACCCAGCTTGATCAGGGTGGATGACATTCTGATGGTAAGGTTGTAATCGCGATGCTAATATCTGTGTGAAAATCTTTAAATCCATGTTTAATAGGGAAATAGGTTGATAATTCATACACTGGGCACGGTCCTTACCCTCCTTGGGGATCACTGTAATATGTGCCCTCAAAGTATCAGTTGGTATGGGCCGATCTTCCAGAAGAGAATTAAATGCTTTTGTAAATCTGGGAGCTAGAATTAGGGCAAATGTCTTTATAGTAGGCTATCGTAGATCCATCTGGACCTGGAGCTTTGTGAGGCTTAAGCAGCTTGATCGCCCTCAAATATTCCTCAGTTGAAATAAGAGGATTCATTGATTCGGACGCATCGTCGGATATTGATGGTAGGCCCGAAGAAGAGAGATATTCCTGAATTAACTGTTGCTTTTGTACCAGCTGATCAGTGGATAGATTTGTCGATAGGTTATAGAGGGATGAGTAATACTCTCGGAAAACCTCTGCCACATCCCGGGATATAAAGCAGTGTTTCCCTCTTAAGAATCAATGTGTGGGACATAATTTCTACAGAAAGTTTCCTAAGCGAGAGAGCCAGCAGTTTACCAGATTTATTCCCATGTTCATAGTCTGTGTTTCTGACCCTTCGTGTCCATATATTAGTGTCGTGCCTGAGCAGAGAGGCCAGTTTTTCTCGCTCAACCCTAAGATCTACTGCTACAGAATGAGAGAGGGATTTTTTTTATGCTTGGTCAAGAGCTATGATCTCCACCTAGAATCAGTCCCCCCTCCATAAAGCCTTGTAGGGCATTGAGAATTTCATCTAAGCAACTCAACTGTGCTTGGTTAGGTAGATAGAAGCTAACGTAACTCTGCGACCGGCCAGATCTCCTTTAAGAAACAGCATCCTTCCTGGTCACTCCTCTGGTCAATAAGAGACCATGGGACCGTCCCATAAAGCAGGATACTCACTCCCCTCGCCTTAGAATCAGGAGCTGTGCTGTGAAATGCACGTGAATAGCAATCGTTCTGAAATTTTGGTATCTTCCCTGATTGAAAATGGGTTTCTTGTATATATGCGACTTGTGCACACATACGCCAGAGTTCACGTAAGACCGTTGTGCGCTTCTCTGGCATATTCAAACCATTTACATTTAAAGATAAACAATGTACATTAGTCATAGTAGGTCCCAAGATCTACACCTTATGCACCAGCAGAGAGGTAACAGAGAAAAAAGAAAAGGGAAGGAAAGAAAAAAAAAAAACACAATTAACCAAAGTGTCTCTCTATTGAGCCTACCCCTCCTAGTATCTGGGAGGCGAGAGCACTGGGAGGCAAAAAGCTATGTGGGGAAAGTAGAAACACGACCCAAGAGGAGAAGATGCTCAGACCATATTGCAAGTCGACAGTACGGATCATCTGCACTAGCACCATAAAGACTGAAATATCAAAGCATAATCAATTACGGCCATGCTATGGTTATCTACCCCGGGGAGACCAGAGGTGGGTACTGACTTAATCCCTGTGATATACAGGAGAATAAAATCTCTTTTTACCACCACCTTGGTACAAAGGAAAAAAACAATCAATTAATTAACCCTCTATCCCACCCCCTCCAAATCGATGTGAAACAAATTATCTTATTTTCCACTGACCTCCATGGGGAAACTCGCTTGGTGTGCGAGTGCCTTGGATTAAATGCACTCTCCTGGATGGATTATGCTCGCCATCCAGTGGTCCACTGCACACACATACATACAATATATATGCTAGCCTTATATCATAGTCACATGAGCCTATACCCAATGGATGTCCTGGTGACCCCTAACTATAACAGCATATGTAACAACATGCGGCAACATGTAATATTAAGGCCACCATTAACTGCTTGCCGACCGTCAATTGACGGCCAGGCGGCGCAGCTCTCGTTGCGGGCGGGCGTCATATGACGTCCTCGCTTTCCTAGGCCACCAGGGGGCGTGCGCGCGCCGCCGCCGGCGAACGCCGTGTCACTAGGCACCCGGTGCGCGTGCCCGGCGGCCGCGATGTCCGCCGGGCACCCGCGATTACCGATAACACAGCAGGACCGTGGATCTGTGTGTGTAAACACACAGATCCACGGTCCTGTCAGAGGAGAGGAGACCGATGGTATGTTCCCAGTACAGCGGAACACCGATCGGTCTCCTCCCCTAGTGAGTCCCCGCCCCTACAGTTAGAATCACTCCCTAGCAACACAGTTAACCCCTCGATCACCACCTAGTGTTAACCCCTTCACTGCCTGTCACAATTATACAGTAATCAATGCATTTTTATAGCACGGATCGCTGTATAAATGTGAATGGTCCCAAATATGTGTCCGCCGCAATATCGCAGTCACGATAAAAATTGCAGATCGCCGCCATTACTAGTAAAAAAAATAAAAAAATATAAAATTATTATAAAACTATCCCCTATTTTGTAGACGCTATAACTTTTGCGCAAACCAATCTATATACGCTTATTGCGATTTTTTTATTTTTATTTTTTTACCAAAAATATGTACAAGAATACATATCGGCCTAAACTGAGAAAAAATTTGTTTTAAAAGAAAAAAAAATTGGATATTTATTATCGCAAAAGGTAAAAATTATTGTGTTTTTTTTTTTTTAAAAAAAACTTGTCACTCTTTTTGTGTTTATAGCGCAAAAAATAAAAACCGCAGAGGTGATCAAATACCACTAAAAGAAAGCTCTATTTGTGGGGAAAAAATGATAACAATTTCATTTGGGTACAGTGTTGTATGACCGCGCAATTGTCATTCAAAGTGCGACAGCGCTGAAAGCTGAAAAATGGCTTGGGCAGGAAGGAGGCGAAAATGCCCAGTATTGAGGTGGTTAAATAATACTATATGCAAAAGAATGAATATATATATATATATATATATATATATATATATATATATATATATATATATATAGGGAAAAAAAGAAAACCGCGCTAGAGAGCTAAGAAAATATCTTAAATTGCAGCTGCAACAAAAAAAACACTAATATCAGTGTAATAAACTAAAAGAATTATACTAAGTGCGCTCACAATCTAATGGCTAGTGACAAAGTAGATACTTAAATCAATCTAAAGTGAATAGATCAGTTTACCAATAATAAAAGCAAATATAAAAAATATGACAAACACAAATAAATATAAATTCAGTGATCTCGTACCAAAAAAATCATGAGTGACTGGTGAATAAATAAATAAAGCAGTGATAATGAATTGGGTCCATTCATAGAGTGTTCAGTGAGGATACACCAATCATCAGGGGAGGGATCACATATCCACAGTCCGTTTGAACACAGCCCATGTAGATAAGAAAAAAGGTGAAGGAAGATATGAGGAGGAATCCCAGCAACCGGTGACTTGAGGGGGCAATAAGGATGGACCCTTACCGGACACGGTGGACCTCCTAAGTAGCAAGGTCTTAAAAGCGTGCAGATATAGCCCTCTGCAGGGACAGGGACAGGTGGATGGCGGCGTCTAAATCCTCATTCCGACCGGAGGCGATTCCAGCGTGTCCGTCTCAGGGAAGGCACTCGCTGATCCAAAAAGCCATAAATACAAAAGGGGCAAGAAAAGCTCTTTTTAAGTTCTCTAAGGGGTGATAGAGAAATATTTCTCTATCACCATTGGTAAACTGATATATTCACTTTAGATTGATTTAAGTATCTACTTTGTCACTAGACATTAGATTGGGAGCGCACTTAGTATAATATATAATATAGTAACCTGGGGGACAGGTAGCAGGTACAAAAGCTCCCTGGGATGAGCAGTCTTTCAGGCACAGATACCAAATCCAGTGAAATAGTGACAAACAGTGCGGTGTTTATTTGTGATATACACAAGTCTATATACAGGTGCTGTACAGTGTTCCAAAAAAAACAAATAGGAACAAAAATAGCCAAAGCAAAACCTAGCCGTGTCTCGGCACTAACTAAACAATATTTACAGATCCTAACTACCAAGCTGAGCAAGCCTACAGCTTGTCAGCTTCCACATACCTTTTTGCTCTCCTACACAGAAGTCGTCTGAGTATCCCAGGCCAAGAGCAAAGGCTGTCTGCTCAGGTGAGCTTAAATTAGCCTGGGGGAGAGGACCAAGACCTGAACTGGACCATGGATCACAGATCCCTGAACCTGTATGAGAGGAGCCTGGGAGATGTATAAACCCCGAACAGGACTTTTCCTGGCTCTCTCTGGGACGCTCTGCTACAATATATATTAAAAAAAAAAATTATATAAGCCCTGACCTATACCATATATCATGTGTCCATCCTTGTCAGCCTTCCTTCTTGACCACCCAAATGATGGAAATTGAGCAAAAAGGGGCTCAGTCGTCCATCAAGTATTCATCAAAATAAGGTTTAAAAAATAATTAACAGCAGATAGGCGTATCACTAGAGGTCATAAAAAAAAAGGGAGGGGGAGGAGAAATTGCATGATTCTTTGATAGATCACTTCACAACTTTTAGTCAACTTCTCATAATACTTCTTTCTACCAAAGATATGCCAATTCTATTATGAAGTTGGCTGAGGGTTTGAGTTGAATTCCATAACAGTCCAGTCTGGAACCAGGATGGATGAAATACCAAACTTGGAAAACATCTCTGGCAACTGAGCCGGTGTGCGCAGCACAAATGACTGATGCCCTTTCTGTGCAGATAGATGAAATGGGAAAACCCCAGCGATATGTGGCACCTTCTTCTTGCAGCTTTTCTAACAAAGGCTTCATGATGCAATGCATCTGCAAACTACATCTTGAAAGATCAAGTAGAATCTGTTTTGAGGCTCCGTTAAAATCGATAATGCCCATAGACCATGCCTTACGAATGATCTTCAATTTAATACTATAGAAGTGTACTCTACATAAGGTATCCCGAGGTCTACCGTCAGACAAGTGAGTCATGCCTTGTAATCCCGTCCAACTCCATGGCAGCCGCCGAGTCTCTACCCAAGATTTTATTTAATATACGGTGGGGACGGAAAGTATTCAGACCCCCTTAAATTTTTCACTCTTTGTTATATTGCAGCCATTTGCTAAAATCATTTAAAGTAAATTTTTTTTTCCTCAATGTACACACAGCATCCCATATTGACAGAAAAACACAGAATTGTTGACATTTTTGCAGATTTATTAAAAAAGAAACTGAAATATCACATGTAAAAAAGAAAAGAATTGCGCTAGGTGCAAAAAAATGTGAAGTGAAATTATATTAGTGAAAAATAACAAACATATTTTTTTTTTCTTAAATATCCTGCAGCTGAACACTATAACCCCGACATAAGGGCACAAAGAATAAAAGTATAAGTGCAGCGCTAGATAGGTACCACAAATAATGATATAGTGTATAATAACAATAAGTACATTGTACTAATCAAATACAATAATAACAAGTGCAATTATGCTAATCAAGTGCAAGTGATAATAAATGTCCATTAGGGCAAATAAAACCATGAAAAATTGTGTAAAAAAATAGTTTGTGAGTAAAGATATCCGGATGGTAAATATCCAATTAGAGATTCTGGATTAAACTTTTATCCACCAGTGCTGCCTGTCACCTGAGAGTAAAAAAGTGGAGGCTTACCAGAAAGCCTGCGACCGCCCTTATTCAGGAAGGTCAAAACAGGCTTAGTAGTTCAATCAGGAAACACAGGAACACTGGTAGGATCTCTTTGGCTTCCCTCCAAGATAGCCGGTCAGCATGAATGAAAAGCACCTAAACAGCGCATTCCCAGGAGACCATCTGTAGTAGGAGCTGGGTCTAGGTGATGTGCTGGAGTTCAGTGCATCTATCTTAATATCTGGAAGCCTGAGCACATGTGCTGAGTTGGCCATCAGGCGTGGAACCATCAGAACTCCGTGAGCTGCAGCAGCACAAGACATCCGTTGGAGGTGGTCCACTTCAGTGCCTAATATCCAACATTAATCAGACTTGCCCAAACGGGCCGGATCACAGCACTTCCCCGGACTGTGCGCTCCGCTCCACCCAATACTGATCTCCGCTCAGCGCAGATAACAGTCTTTCCATCCGAGTGTACCCGTTCTGTCCCGATTCTCTCTCCCCACTCTCAGCCTCTCTCTGTTCTTACAGAGAGAGGCTGAGAGTGGGGAGAGAGAATCGGGACGGTACAGACTGCGGGTACACGGATGGAAAGACCGTGGACCATCTCCAACGGATGTCTTGTGCTGCTGCAGCTCACCGAGTTCTGATGATTCCATGCCTGATGGCCAACTCGGCACATGTGCTCAGGCTTCCAGATATTAAGATGCACATCACCTAGACCCGGCTCCTACTACAGATGGTCTCCTGGGAATGCGCTGTTTAGGTGCTTTTTATTCATGCTGACCGGCGATCTTGGAGGGAAGCCAAAGAGATCCTACCAGTGTTCCTGTGTTTCCTGATTGAACTACTAAGCCTGTTTTGATCTTCCTGAATAAGGGCGGTCGCAGGCTTTCTGGTAAGCCTCCACTTTTTTTACTCTCAGGTGACAGGCAGCACTGGTGGATAAAAGTTTAATCCAGAATCTCTTATTGGATATTTACCATCCGGATATCTTTACTCACTAACTATTTTTTTTACACAATTTTTCATGGTTTTATTTGCCCTAATGGACGTTTATTATCACTTGCACTTGATTAGCATAATTGCACTTATTGTTATTATTGTATTTGATTAGTACAATGTACTTATTGTTATTATACACTATTTCATTATTTGTGGTACCTATCTAGCGCTGAAATATCACATGGTCCTAAGTATTCAGACCCTTGGCTCAGTATTTAGTAGAAGCACCCTTTTGATCTAATACAGCCATGAGTCTTTTTGGAAAGATGCAACAAGTTTTTCACACCTGGATTTGGGGATCCTCTGCCATTCCTCCTTGCAGATCCTCTCCAGTTCTGTCAGGTTGGATGGTAAACGTTGGTGGACAGCCATTTTTGGTCTCTCCAGAGATGCTCAATTGGGTTTAAGTCAGGGCTCTGGCTGGGCCATTCAAGAACAGTCAAATATACCAAATAATTCTGCGCTGCCCTATAAAAAGAGGGGAAGTAAGCAGCTAACACAGCCAGTAGGATATGTGCATATAAGGATTAAACAAAATAAGTGTAGCACTAAAACAACCCTAGATGTCCAAAAGATGGAAATGGTATAGTCCAGGAACCAATATATCTCTAGATATAAATTGGACAAAAGTATACGTATAGTTCATATAGAGTATGGTCCATAAATATTACGTGACTTCATATGTGGAATATATCAATCAGTGCGTGACATCTGGCGTGAGGGGAACACCACCACCGACAATAAAAAGGCTTACCAGAAAAAGACGTACGTCTGGTTGGGTCAAACAGGCTTGGGTGGTGAACCACTGTAGGAGCTCCGGAAAAGATGGACAGGTGGGGGTCTTTAGGATGAAACCCTGGACTGGTGTATCCCTCAAGAAGATGTCAAAAAGCGGGTGATGACAACAATGGATGGGGAAGGAAAAAGAAAGGCCACATAGTGTGAATCCGTAAAATTATGTAGCAAATTTATTAAAAAAACAGGAAATACACTCACGTCTAAGACGAAACGCATCGGATAGGACCCCACTGTCGCCATTTTTACAATTTACAGCGCTGTTTTCAAGAGTTACATGTGAGTGTATTTCCTGTTGTTTTTTTTTTTTTTTTTTTTTTTTTTTTTTTTATAAATTTGCTACATAATTTTACGGATTCACACTATGTGGCCTTTCTTTTTCCTTCCCCATCCATTGTTGTCATCACCTGCTTTTTGACATCTTCTTGAGGGATACACCAGTCCAGGGTTTCATCCTAAAGACCCCCACCTGTCCATCTTTTCCTGATCTTCTACAGTGGTTCACCACCCAAGCCTGTTTGACCCGACCAGACATACATCTTTTTCGGGTCCAATCGATCTGGTAAGCCTTTTTATTGTCGGTGGTGGTGTTCTCCTCACGCCAGATGTCACGCACTGATTGATATATTCCACATATGAAGTCACGTAATATCTATGGACCATACTCTATATGAACTATACGGATACTTTTGTCCAATTTATATCTAGAGATATATTGATTCCTGGACTATACCATTTCCATCTTTTGGACATCTAGGGTTGTTTTAGCGCTACACTTATTTTGTTTAATCATTCAAGAACAGTCACGGAGTTGTTGTGAAGCCACTCCTTCATTATTTTAGCTGTGTGCTTAGGGTCATTGTCTTGTTGGAAGGTAAACCTTCAACCCAGTCTGAGGTCCTGAGCACTCTGGAGAAGATTTTCGTCCAGGATATCCCTGTACTTGGCAGCATTCATCTTTTCCTCGATTGCAACCGCTGCAGTCATCCTGTCTCTGCAGCTGAAAAACATCCCCACAGCATGATGCTGCCACCACCATGCTTCACTTTTGGGACTGTATTGGACAGGTGATTAGCAGTGCCTGGTTTTCTCCACAAATACCGCTTAGAATTAAGGCCAAAAAGTTCTATCTTGGTCTCATCAGACCAAAGAATCTTATTTCTCACCATCTTGGAGTCCTTCAGGTGTTTTTTTTTTTTAGCAAACTCCATGCGGGCTTTCATGTGTCTTGCACTGTGGAGAGGCTCCTGTCGGGCCACTGTGTCATAAAGCCCCGACTGGTGGAGGGCTGCAGTGATAGTTGACTTTCTACAACTTTCTCCCATCCCCCGACTGCATCTCTGGAGCTCAGCCACAGTGATCTTTGGGTTCTTCTTTACCTCTCTCACCAAGGCTCTTCTCCCCCGATAGCTCAGTTTGGCCGGACGGCCAGCTCTAGGAAGGATTCTAGTCGTCCCAAACGTCTTCCATGTTAAGGATTATGGAGGCCACTGTGCTCTTAGGAACCTTAAGTGCAGCAGAAATTTTTTTGTAACCTTGGCCAGATCTGTGCCTTGCCACAATTCTGTCTCTGAGCTCTTCAGGCAGTTCCTTTTGACCTCATGATTCTCATTTGCTCTGACATGCACTGTGAGCTGTAAGGTCTTATATAGACAGGTGTGTGGCTTTCATAATCAAACAAAGCTGGACTCAAAGTTGTAGAACCATCTCAAGGATGATCAGAAGAAATGAACAGCACCTGAGTTAAATATATGAGTGTCACAGCAAAGGGTCTGAATACTTAGGACCATGTGATATTTCAGTTTTTCTTTTTTAATAAATCTGCAAAAATTTCAACAATTCTGTGTTTTTCTGTCAATATGGGGTGCTGTGTGTACATTAATGAGGAAAAAAATGAACTTAAATGATTTTAGCAAATGGCTGCAATATAACAAAGAGTGAAAAATTTAAGGGGGTCTGAATACGTTCCGTCCTCACTGTAGCTGTGACAGTAGGACGAAGCTCACCCCGCAGCTTTAAACTGTTCCTCCTGTTCCTATTTTATAAATGATCCTGCTGAAGTCGCAGGGCATGGAGATGCTGCGATTGAACGGTTAACTTGGCCTCTAGGGTAGCTATCTTTTGATCAGTTGAAATCTGAGTTTGTTCAATGGTATCTACCCATGATGACAGGCTATGCAATGAGTCCTTGACTTCCCTGAACTCCTCCCTGAGCACCTGTTGTAAGGTAAGTGTCATACGGTCCATATCTGCCTTGGTAGACAGTGTAGATGGAAAGGACCTAGTATCAGGGTCTGCCAGCAGAGCCGAAAGACCAGAGGCAGGATGTAATGAGGACTGTATAGGGCAGTGGTTCTCAACTCCAGTCCTCGGGACCCACCAACAGGCCAGATTTTAAGTATTACCTTGGGGAGTTGCAGACTAGAATACTGCAATCACTGAGCAGCAAGAGATATCACCTGTGATGTATTTCAGCTATCTTGCAAACCTGGCCTGTTGGTGGGTCCTGAGGACTGGAGTTGAGAACCACTGGTATAGGGTATATTGCTCCTGGCTGCAGGGCATCTGTCACTGTAGACTGTGAGTCTATTTTCTCTGGCTGTACTGACAGGTCCCGTGTAAGCTCACCTGTGAGCACTGGTAGGACGTGCTGTCTAGAGACCGCATCGGCATCAGCATGGAAATCCTGCGAGTCCACGCTCTGAGAATTGGGCGCCCTGCTGTCCTCTGACTGCTTCGGGAGTGCAGGGGCTCCTGCGGGAAAGTAGCCTGTGAGAAATGTGCTGCGGGTGACCGGGCCACTGCCAGAGGGTTTTTTTGGATGCTCTTCTAGGTCCTTTTACAGACAGGCGATCAGTCTGAGGGGAGCTCCAGCTGGTATTCCCTCACTCAGCCATCACTGACTGCCGCTGGGGGGAACTGTCATCACCAGTAACACTAATGCCGCGTACACACAAGCGGAATTCTCGTCCGCCTGAACTCCGAAGGACTTTTCGACGAAGTTCTGACAGAGTTCCAACGAAACGGACTTGCCTACACACGATCACACCAAAGTCTGATCGTTTTGAACGTGATGACGTACAACCGGACTAGAATAAGGAAGTTCGTAGCCAATAGCTGCCCTTGCGTCCTTTATTGTCCGTCGGACTAGCATACAGACGAACAGATTTTTCGATCCGACTCGAGTCCGTCGGAAAGATTTGAAACAAGTTCTATTTCTAGGTCCGTCAGAATTTTTAACAGAAAAGGTCAGATGAAGCCCACACATGATCGGAATGTCCAACGGAATCGTTCCGTCTGACCTTTTCTGCCGGACAGTCCGCTTGTGTGTACGCGGCATAATACAGTGATCAGTGCTAAAAATATGACACTGGCTGGGAAGGGGTTAACATCTAGGGCAATGAAGGGGTTAAATATGTTCCTTAACTAGGTGTAATGTGTGCACAGTGTGCTGCTTTATACTAATGATCACTCACAGATCACTCCCTCTGTACAGAATTCAACACAGAGCTCTGGGCTGTGATTGGACACAGGTGATCAGCTGGTTCTGGGTGTGAATCATTGGCCAGGACGCTGTGTATAATCACAGCAGGACCCGGGTGGGGCCGAACATGCATGCATCCTAAACCTGGGAGTAGGCAGCGACGTACCAGCACATCGCTTTGCCTACAGCAGCCACCCATCCTCAGTACAATGCGGCCAGGCGAACGTTAAGAGGATAATATTTGCACCAGAACATATATGATTTTCCAGAAGATGGAAGTTTAATGCCGACATACCATTGGACCGTTAAACATTTTTTGCGTGGAGATCAATGTGTGTCTCAATCTTGGCCCTGTTAGTTGGCATGAAGGTGGGCCAAAAAGGACAATGAGATTGTGCTTAGAAACATGTATTGCATTCTTCTTCCAACATAAACATAAACTTCCATCATCACCAAAAATGTACATTGGGAAATGTTAACCACTTGCCGACCTGCTCACGCAGATATACTGCGGCAGGTCGGCTCTCCTGCGCAAACTGACGTACCTGTTAGGGTTGCCACCTCCTCCCTTTAAACACGAACACATTAATTACACAGGTTCTGTGGCTGATTAAGGTGGTAATTATACTCACTTAGTGACTTATCTGCATTCAGTCAGTCTCAGAATTGTGTAATTCATATGTGTTCGGGTTTTAAGGGATGAGGTGGCAACTCCTAGTACCTGTACGTCAGTCCGTAAAAGCGGGATAAGCGACGAGCGCCTCTGGAGTCCCGCAGACTCTATGTCCCCCCGGCGGCTCACGAACGCAGCGAGGAGAGGCAGAACGGGGAACTGCTTATGTAAACAAGGCATTTCCCCGTTCTGCCTAGTGGACATGACAGGGATCTACTGTTCCCAGTGATCTCTGTCATGTTTCAGTAAGCCCATTGATCAGTGCATTTTTATAGCACTGATCAATGTAGTAATGTCACTGGTCCCCAAAAAGTGTAATTTGGGGTCAGATTTGTCTCCTGCAATTGTCACAGTCCGCTAAAAATCGCAGATAGCCGCCATTACCAGTAAAAACAATAATAAAAAAAAAATAAAAGTCCCTAAATCTATCCCGTAGTTTGTAGACACTAACTTTTGCGCAAACCAACACCAATTGATATTTTTTTTTTTCCAGAAAAAAATGTAGAATACATATTGGCCTAAACTGATGAATACATTTATTTATTTTTTTAATATATTGTTTTTTTGGATATGTATTATTGCAGAAAGTTAAAAAAAAAAAAAAGGTTGGCTCCCCTGGGCGAACCGTCGTAGCTGTACGTCGGTTCGCCTTTTGACCACTAGGGGGTGCACGCGGCGATGCTATAGTATGAACAATGATCGGTCTCCTCACCCAGGCAGTCCCACCCCCCCACCACCCCTACTGTTAACCCCTTCCCTGCCAGTGACCGCTGTATAAATGCCAATGGTCCCAAAAATGTGTCAAAAGTGTCTGATCTGTCCGCCATAATGTCGCAGTCACGCTAAATAATCGCTGATCACCGCCATTACTGGTAAAAAAAAATAATAATACAAATGCCATAAATATATCCCCTATTTTACTTTTGCGCAAACCAATCAATATACGCTTATTGCGATTTATTTATATTTTTTTTATTACCAAAAATAAGTAGCAGAATACATATCGGCCTAAACTAAGGGAAAAATTTGCTTTTTTAAAAAAAAAATTGAATAATTATTAGAGTTGCACAATTATTCATCAAGAATCGTTATCTCGATTTTTTTTTTTTTTTTTTTTTTTTTTTTTCCCCCCTTGCGATCTTGACAAAGGGTTTACTGATCTTTGGTATGCAGAGAATTTGTTCTCTGCTCTCTGCCCTCAACCTTCAAAAATCAAAGTTTGGGCAGTCTGCCAAGTTTTAGAACATTCTATCAGTGGAATGTTAAAGTGGAGGTCCGCTGAAAAAAAATATTAAAAGCCAGCAGCTACAAATACTGCAGCTGCTGACTTTTAATATATGGACACTTACCTGTCCAGGGAGCCCACGATGTCGGCAGCCGAAGCCGATCCGTCCTTCGGCTCTCGGCTGCTGCCGCCGCCATCCTCGGTAAGGGAATAAGGAAGTGAAGCCGTGCGGCTTCACTTCCTGGTTCCCTACTGCGCATGCGCGAGTTGCGCTGCGCGTCCTCTCAGGTCCCTGCTGTGTTCTGTGTCTTACAGAATACAGCGGGGGAGGACGGGGTAGGCGCCGGAAGTGGCATAGGTCACCGTAAGCACCTCGGTGAGCTATGCCAGGAAGTGGGAGCAAATACCTGTATTAGACAGGTATCTGCTCCCTCCTCCCCCCTGAAAGGTGCCAAATGTGACACCGGAGGGGGGGAGGAATCCAAAAAGTGGAAGTTCCATTTTTGGGTGGAACTCCACTTTAAGTCTAAACATTGTATCAATTTGTCTTTTACATCAAAGGAATAGACTTCTGTATGTAAATTAGGAACGTTTAACCACTTAAACACTAAACTTTTTCTGACAGTTGTTGTTTTCAAGTTAAAATCATATTTTTTTTTTTTTTTTTGCTAGAAATTGCTAGACGTTACTTAGAACCCCCAAACATTATATATAAATTTTTTTTAGTAGAGACCCTAGAGAATAAAATTGTGGTTATTGCAATATTTTATGTCACACTGTATTTGCGCAGCGGCCTTTCAAATGCAATTTTTTTTGAGAAATTACTTTAATGAATTAAAAAAAAAAAACAAAAAAAAACTAACCAGTAAAGTTAGCCCAATTTTTTTTGTACAATGTGAAAGATTTTACGCCGCGAGAATCCTGAGAGAATCATGATCTTTATTCTAAGCAAAAAAATTTTTTTTTTTTTTTTTTTTTTTTTAGCACAAAAAATAAAAACCGCAGAGATGATCAAATACCACCAAAAGAAAGATATATTTGTGGGGAAAAAAAAAAGATGTCAATTTTGTTTGGGTACAATGTCGAATAATCACGCAATTATCAGTTAAAGCAATGCAGTGCCGTATCGCAAAAAATGGCCTGGTCATTGAGCAGCCAAATCTTCCGGGGCTGAAGTGGTTAAACAATTGCTTTTACAAACAAATCCAGTTTACAAAGTTAACTTAAGGACAGCACTTTACCAGAAAGTACAAAACCTCCCAAAAAAATCACTTGAATTTCTGCAAATCCCAGGCTCCACTTTCTGTAGTATTGTCTATTTGTTGCTTGTTACATTAAAGTTCATTTAAAAATAAAAAAGGTGGAGTTGTGGAGGTCACGTTTCCTGTGACAGTGGAGCTCCAGCTGCAGAGATTCACAATAAAGTTCAATAAAAAAAAAAAAAGTGGAGTGGAGGTCACCTGCTTCCTGTCATCGGTGGAGCTCCAATCTGCAGCCAGACCCCCTTGGCCCTGCAGCTCTCATTGGCCCTCTTATGACCCTTCCCCCCTCGCTTCCTGGCAAACTCTCAGGAGTGAGAGAGGGAGGTGTGCATTATGTCATAAGCCTAGGCTAATGACCAGGCAAGAAACAGGAAGTGGGCTGTATTTACTGGCAGAAAATAAAAATTTACAATCCAAAGTTAAAACAACAAGGGCAGAAGATTTAATAGATGGAAAAATTACTGAAGGTCCGCTTTGAATGTTTGTTTTTTTTTTTTTTTAACTGAAATGTTTCCTAGACCTGTGCTGTCATATCGTGTGACATAAAGAATTGGAACTACCACTATTTTATTCCCGAAGGGTGTCTGCTTTCAGAAAAGATATGTTTTGGGAGTTTTATGTAATCTTCTAACCTAAAATGATTTTTTAAACTTGTGCAAAAAACACAAAACCGGCTCTGGCAGTGGAATGGTTAAGGGAGAAGTTCACTTTCGGGAACTTATTACATGTTCCACCCGTAAGATTTGTTAAAAAATAAATAAAAAAATAACGCCTCCTAACTTTTTTAGCTGGCTCCCAGGTTCAAAGCAAATTTGTCATAAGCAGTAAAAATTGTAGTATCCATGAACTGGATGATTCTCCAACGGCATGTTCTTGGTTTGGTTAATATTGGAAGTGCACCGAAATTTCAGCCGCCGAAAACTGTTTTTGGTATCGGCCGAAAGAAGAAAAAAAAAAGATACTGAAAGGGGGCGGGGTCCGTTCCGGTTGCTGCCCATTGTGGGAGTGTCATCCTGGCGTGCCCCAGTCCTCCACCCCTCCCTCCGGCTCTCCTCACCGCGATCTCCGTGTGTCACGGTGCTGAATTGCATGGACCGCAGTAACAATGTTCCGCCTCCTGTGATAGACGGCACATTGATCCAATGGTGGGACATTGAATCAGTGTGACGTGATCACAGGAGGCGGGATATTGTTTTTGCGGCCCGGGCAATTCAAATCCGCTCCGTGACACGCGGAGATCGCCGCTCTGATCCAGTCACAGACAGGCTGAATATGACGGGCACTGGTGAGGCTGCTGGGCACAGGTAGGCTGCATATGATGGGCACTGATGAGGCTGCTGGGCACAGGTAGGCTGCATATGATGGGCACTGATGAGGCTGCTGGGCACTGGGGAGGCTGCATGTGACGGGCACTAGGGAGGCTGCATTGATCTCTTTTATATCATGTCTGCTAGGTGCACTGAATGGAAATTTTGCTAATACTATTAGCAGTGGGTTTAAGCTTAAGTAAGAGATTGCAGACATGATACAAGAGATGGTTAGAGACTTCAGACTGCATTTTACTTGACCTTTCATGCACTAAAGGTGCCAATAATGCCCAACAACAAATTCATATTAAGTTAAATTGATGATATTAATAAAAAGTCAAATATAATACAATTCTATATAAAAATATAAATATTTTTTTAAAATTTTAATTTTCGGTATCCGTTTCGGTTTTCGGCCTAGTGTATCCTTTATTTTCAATGTCGGTACCAAAATTTTCATTCGGTGCACCCCTAGTTAATATTAATTAGTTTACCAAAATTAGGGCACTTTCACACTGAGGCGTTTCGGCGGTAAAGCGCCGCTATATTTAGCGATGCTTTACCGTCGTCTTGGCTGCGCTTTTCGGCCGCTAGTGGGCCGCTTTTAACCCCCGCTAGCGGCCAAAAAAGGGTTAAAAGCGCCCGCAAAGCGCCACTGCGGCGGTGCTGCCCGTTGATTTCAAAGCGCCTCAAAGATGCTGCTTGCAGGACTTTTTTAAGCGTCCTGCCTGCGCACCGCTCCAGTGTGAAAGTCCTCAGCCTTTCACACTGGAGTGACAGGAGAGACGCTTTACAGGCGCTATTTTTAGCGTAACGATTGTAAAGTGCCTCAGTGTGAAAGTAGCCTAAGTGTGTGCTGTAAATTGCTTCCAGCATTGTTCCTGTCTCTTTTTGCTGAAGGCCGCCATTTTGTTGAAGCCCAGAGCCGTCTCTTCCTTATTGGAAACTCCTCTCCTTGGTCTCAAAAACGATGTTTCTGTAATTAACCGGTTCCCGACCGGCTCCTGTAGATATACGTTGGCAGAATGCGCAAAGTAACGTACCTGTACGTTACTTTGAATTTGCCGCCGTGTGCGTGCGCGTCTCCGTGAGTCGGGTCGCGGGTCCCGTGGACTCGATCGCTGCGGGCATACCCGCAATCCTCCCCTCACGGAGAGGATGAACGGGGAGATGCCATTGTAAACAGCATCTCCCCGTTCTGCCTAGTGACAGTGTCACTCGATCTCTGCTCCCTGTCATCGGAGCAGAGATGAGTGACGTCACACACACAGCCCATCCCCCTGGCAGAATCACTCCCCTAGGACATACTTAACCCCTCCCCGCCCCCTAGTGGTTAACCCCTTCCCTGCCAGTGTCATTTACACAGGAATCAGTGAATTTTTATAGCACTGATTGCTGTATAAATGACAATGGTCCCAAAAATGTGTCAAAAATGTCCGATGTGTCCGCCATAATGTCGCAGTCACAATAAAAATCGCTGATTGCTGCCAAAACTAGAAAAAATAAAAATGAATAAAAATGCCATAAAACTATCCCCTATTTTGTAAACGCTATAACTTTTGCGCAAACCAATCAAACGCTTTTTGCGATATTATTATTTTTTTTTTACCAAAAATATGTAGAAGAATACGTATCTGCCTAAACTGAGGAATAAAAATGTTTTTTAATATATTTTTTTGGGGATATTTATTATCGCAAAAAGTAAAAAATAATGCGTTTTTTTTTCAAAATTGTCGCTCTTATTTTGTTTATAGCGCAAAAAATAAAAATTGCAGAGGTGATCAAATACCACCAAAAGAAAGCTCTATTTGTGGGAAAAAAAAGGACGTCAATTTTGTTTCGGAGCCACGTCGCACGACCGCGCAATTGTCAGTTAAAGCGACGCAGTGCCGAATCGCAAAAAGTGCTCTGGTCAGGAAGGGGGTAAATCCTTCCGGGGCTGAAGTGGTTAAAATATGTACATTTCTAGCCTTCAGAAATTAATGGTGTTGCGCTGCTCTCTGTAACAAAAGAAACCTACTCCCAGCCTTGATTGTATGTCTTGGCTCAGTGGGGAGAGGGGAAGGCTGCAGTAACTGACCGTGCTCAGGTTCACAGCTGCAGATGGTAGTTTTTTTGTTTGTTTTTTTCATTCAACCTAGCGGGCTGGATGAAAAGAAACTGACAGATCGCTGTACTAACACAAGCAATGTTAGTACAGCGATCTCTTTGGCTGAGCTTTTGTGTTCTGACAGGGGGACTGCTTCCCCGCCAGAACACACTGATCAGCGCTCTCAGCCATTGGCTGCAAGTGCTGATTGGATGCTGTTCGATAAAAGGCACATTGGTCAAATGTCAGCTGGTTTCTGTTGAACCAACTGATATTTGGCCTGTGTGTACCAGGCTTTACACGGGTTGCATGAAAAAAAAAGAATGAGCTAATTTCCCCCTATCTACACATTCGAGATGGATGGCAGAATCCACTCTCGCTGTGCTATTGTATTCTAACGGTGGGCAGCCTTCCTCACCGTTAAAATATGATGATCAGTGCCAGTAGTTATAGCCAGCGGCACTGATAGTTCTGGAAAAAATTAAAAGACTGGTTTTACACAAGTCAATCAATTAAAATACAGCAGGTCCCTGCTGAACCAGCCGAATTTCAATCCATGTATGGCAGATTTAACTTGTTTGTGACTCGCTGGAAGCAGAGGTTGTCCTGTCACCTCTCCTACTTTTTCTTTTCCTCCTCCCTAACCCGTGTTCCCTCCACACGGTCTGTGTCATTCCTGTTGCTTTCTTCCCCCTTGAGCAACAGTAAATCTTAAAGGGGTTGTAAAGGTTCACGTTTTTTCACCTTAATGCATCCTATGCATTAAGTTGAAACAACATCCGACAATACCGGCCCCCCCAGCACCCTCATTTTACTTACCTGAGCCCATTCACCTGCTGCGCTCGGCCCCGATTTCCTCTTTGCCGCTCAGCCTGGCTGTTGATTGGCTAGAGTGGATGGATTGAAAGCAGCGCAGCCATTGGCTCACGCTGCTGTCAATCACATCCAATGACGCCAGGGGCAGGGCCGAGTGATGCAGTCAGCGGCTATAGCCACCGGCTGTATCACGGGAGCGCGCCCGCAAGAACTAAACACCATGCGAGAGAGCTCGCATGAAGGTGTTTAGTTCTTGCGGGGAGGAGCTGAGACAGCCGACGAGGGACCCCAGAAGACCAGGTTCGGGGACACTCTGTGCAAAACGAGCTGCACAGTGGAGGTAAGTATAACATGTTTGTTATTACAAAAAAAAAATTACCTTTACATCCCCTTTTAAAGCTGTCAGCTGATCCCCCTTCTAGTGGCTTTGATTTTAGGCACAGTGCCGAGAATAGACAACAACTGAGCATGTGCAGAGCAGGATGAGACAGTGTATTACTGGATTTTAAACTGTATGGACACTTTTATTGTGTCAGAATTGAGAAACCTCAACCTAGAAGTACGTTAGCAGAGTGACAGTGCTGTAAAGAAAGGAAGCTATTGAGGTTTTTTGTCTGTTACTTGGTGACTAATAAAATATTGCCGCTGCAATTATCTAAAGTGTGTGTTCTGTCAATGTGCTTGCTACAACCATTCGACTACTTATATACTATTAAATGTCAATCCAAAGTAAAAAAAAACAATACATTACATTGTACTCTTCCACAAAAAAAGTGCAGATGTGTTTAAAATAAAATACTCCCTGTCAAACACTGAATGATGTTCTGACCAGGGGATAAGTACAAAATTTGTGCAAATAATATCAAAGATCGTGCTTCTGTGCAAACAATAATATAAGAAAAAAGCAATGGGTGATATTGTGCTAAATACAAAAATATATATGTATATATCTCCAAAGTCCCAAAATTATTAGCAATGTCAATAGTGTAATCAAAAAGTATGTCTCAAATATCTCTTCAATCTTTCTTATTTTCTTTTGTCTTGTTTTCATTCTACTTCCATATGTAATCCACCACCATTTATGTCCCAAAATAACTCGCCAACTCTCGTTGCTGGTCAGAATATAAACAGCCTTTAGCGCTTTCCCTATTAAGGGAGCAATCCTCCTGCAGCGGTCTTTGCTGTGTAATCCTCTCCTGGTTCTAAGGATAAAGGATGATCCCTCAGTAGAAACAATCATTCCCGATTAAAAGAAAAAGCTTCCCATGGCATAAAATCTTTTAAAACCAATTTCCAGTTTATTTAACTGGTTCAATACAGGGCAATTTCACCCCCTTCCTTCCCAGGCCAATTTTTAGTTTTCAGCGCTGTCGCACTTTAAACGTCAATTGCGTCGTGCAACGTTGTACCCAAAAAAAATTGACGTCCTTTTTTCCCCACAAATAGAGCTTTCTTTTGGTGGTATTTGATCGCCTCTGCGGTTTTTATTTTTTGCGCTATAAACAAAAGAAGAGCGACAATTTTGAAAAAAACACAATATTTTTTACTTTTTGCTATAATAAATATCCCAATTTTTTTAAAAAAAAAACATTTTTTCCCCAGTTTCGGCCGATACGTATTCTTCTACATATATTTGGTAAAAAAAAATCGCAATAAGCGTATATTGATTGGTTTGCGCAAAAGTTATAGCGTCTACAAAATACGGGATAGATTTATGGCATTTTTAAAAAAAAAATATTTTTTTAGCGGCGATCGCGATTTTTTTTTCCGTGACTGCGACATTATGGCGGACACTTTTGACACATTTTTGGGACCATTCACATTTATACAGCGATCAATGCTATAAAATTGCATTGATTACTAGGGGTGCGCATCTTCACTGGCCTCACGATTCGATTCGATTACGATTATCAGGTCCACGATTAACGATGCATCACGATTACTGCGCGCGGTTTTCATCCAAAAAATGTAAGTAGTCAGAAGAACTCCATTTTTTAAATTTTATCTGTTCTTAAAAAAAAGACAACACTCCTTGCATGTAGCAAAGTGTAAACAGTGCAGACAACTTAAAGAGGAGCTCCAGACTGCCCCCAAATGACTACAGGAGATGATCAGAGACTGCAGACATGATACAGGAGATGGTCAGAGACTGCAGACATGATACAGGAGATGGTCAGAGACTGCAGACATGATACAGGAGATGGTCAGAGACTGCAGACATGGTACAGGAGATGGTCAGAGACTGCAGACATGATACAGGAGATGGTCAGAGACTGCAGACATGGTACAGGAGATGGTCAGAGACTGCAGACCGCCCCCCTCACCACTAACCTGTCCCCATATAATACTATTACCATAGCGCTCCCCTGCCCAGTGTCACCACAGACCAATTCCCATCCTTCTTCCCCCACCTCTACACAGTGAACATGCAAATAGGGCAATAAATCAAAAAATTGTGTGCAGAGCTTTGTGGTGATAATAAACACACAAAAAAGTCTTACTTATTCAAAGTAATTCCAGTGCTGAGTGTTCTCTGCTGTGTTCAAATCATTCACCAGAAATCAGGAATGGCACAGCAGTGAACACTCAGCACTCAGCACACTCAGCACTGGAACTACTTTGAATAAGTAAGACTTTTTTGTGTGTTTATTATCACCACAAAGCTCTGCACACAATTTTTTGATTTATTGCCCTATTTGCATGTTCACTGTGTAGAGGTGGGGGAAGAGCAGAGGTGTCCTCCATGCGGCCCCCTTACCTGGCTTGACATGCCGCGGCTCCACTCTCCTCCTCGGAGCTCCGTGCTCCACAAGCCGGCCGCCGCCACTCTTAGCAGCAGCAGCTCCAGCCACCGGCGCTCCATGTCCCCGCGAACATGCATAGTGTCGCTCCTCGCAGCAGGGGGATGACGTAAGTCAGAGGCAGCTTGAAGGAAAAGCCGGCGCGGCTTACTTCCGCGGCTCTTCGGCGGCTTTCGGCTCCCTTCGGTCGTGGAGGCGGGGCACAACGCGGCGCGAGGATGACGTCATCCTCAATCGATGCCTTAAAGCTATAGCATCGATGCCGCATCGTGGACGGTCGGATGCCGATGCATCGATTCGGCGATTAATTTCAACAGCCCTATTGATTACTGTGTAAATGTGACAGGCAGTGAAGGGGTTAACCACTAGCGGGCGGGGAGGGGTTAATATGTTTCCTAGAGAATGATTCTAACTGTAGGGGGAGGGGACGCACAAGGGGAGGAGACCGATCAGTGTTCCTCCGTTCTGGGAACAAAGATCGCTCTCCTCTCACCTGACAGGCTGTGGATCTGTGTGTTTACACACACAGATCCACGGTCCGGCCCGGTTAACGGGCAATCGCGGGTGCCCGGCGGACATCGCGGCCGCCGGGCACACGCACCGGGTCCCGAGCAACGCGGCGGGCGCGCGCGCGCCCCCTAGACGGCCTGGAATCCCAGGACGTCATATGACGTCCACCGAGGATGGGAGATCCCATCTGTGGACGTCATATGACTATGGCTGGGTATTGAAGTGGTTAAAATTATTCCACTCACATTTTTAAAGTGTCACAATTGACACAAAGAAACAAGCATAAATTTGTAGCCAGGTGGGCTCTGGCATCCACTCCACCGCAAGCAACAACCCAGCTTAGCCAGATAACGACACTTGCAATCCCCGCCCTACATGTTTTGTTACTTGACGTCTTTCTGGGGAAACGCGTAGGACAGCTTCTGTACAATATAGAGAGCTACACTCTGGAACCAGCCAAACTTTGATCAATATATAGCCAGCTTAAGACAGGAAGTGCTATACTGGCTTGATTGCAAGGTGAAAATAAAGGGAAAAGAAAACTAATGCAGCCACCACATCTAAGAATTTCCATAAATATGGGTCTAACATGTTCCCTTTATGTTTACCTAGATATATCTGTATGGACATTACAGAGAATACATTGTGTGATGCATTCCAACGCAACTTTTTCTGCTGCAGGCAGATTAGTTCTTTGCCATGGAAGGTAAGTGCTTCTGTTGCCCCTGTTAAATTAACTGTTGCAATGTTTAGCTGTAGCACTAGAAAATAAAAGTAAGCACCAAGTTGTATCTAAAGCCAAAACATTTTCTCCTCTTGTCAAGATTGTTGTCACTCAGAAATTGATAAAATCCAGACATTTACAGTTGTCATCAGCTCAGCAATAGAGCTGCAAGCTTCCAATTGGGACATCTGTTCTGGTGATAACTGTCCAAGAGGGGATTTCCTTTTATTTGCAGTTTTTGTGTTTCCTGGACATGGACAGGAGGTAAATGTAAACCCCTAAACAAAAGCTACGTATATCCCCTTTCTTGTACTTCAATGCATTGCACTGGTAAGAAAAGAACAATTAGAAGCAATAGATTTTCTGATGTTTATGCACTTTGGTTTAACTAGGACATGTGCAGAATGCAGGACAACATAATTTTATATAGACCTGTGGTGGTCAACTTACTAAATATAAGGGACCACAGAAGGCCACACAATAGCTTATTATCAAATTGTGGCATTAACCCCTTCGCGCCCACCCCGATGTCCCTTTAAAAGTTCTGAACTCCCAGGAGACTGGAAGCAATGGTGGACACGTGATAACAAGCAGGTCCCACTGGCTACCGATCTTTAGTCAGGACTGAGAGTTGTCTTTCGCAGGGAGTGAGTGTGCTATCAGCACATAAACATCAGTCACCCAACGACGCATACGAGTGGTATGTGAGCGATTAAAGCCCACCCTTTCCTACCGCACATATGTGTTAGGTGGTTGTAAAGGGGTTAATATGTGGTAAAACAGTATGTGTCTTTTAACTTTCAAGTCCTTTAGCACTCCATTTTCAGATGGGCAACTTGAAGGGCAGCTCCTGATAGACTCTGCAAGTCCCTACATAAGCAGATCACCTCCTGAAAGTCCATGTAAGCAGAGCTGTACAGGAGGCCAACTTCCCCATAGTTGAAAGCTCAGAGCTTGGATTGACAGCCTCTGCTGTTTATTACATTTGAACCCTGCTGCTGGAATATGGCCGGAACTCAACAGCCAGTGTACAGGTAAGGATTGGCAGCCTGCACACTGGTGGCTGCCAGCCACATCTCAGCATCAGCACAGTTACAATGTAAAAAAAAAAAAAAAAGGCTGGCAGGCCATGTGTTTAGGATGAGGGCAAGTGGCATTGCAGTAATAGGCTATAAAATACTTAACATAGTATTTCACCAGAACTTCCCTGGTTCCGTGCTGTTTAATTTGTGATGTGGATAACCCACTACATGTGGCAGTGCCAGGGTGATCCCAGTTTAAGGTGATTCTAAAGCCAGAAGGTTTTTACCCTAATGCATTAAAGTGGTTGTAAACCCTGTTACACCACTTTTACCTACAGGTAGTAAGGTAAAAAGTGCAGCGCTGAAACTTTGAGTGAACAAAGATGATTGAGTAAATCTCACAATGTTTAATACAAACAATGTGGAGCTCTAATAAGATAAACAAATGATTTAAAGAAACATTGAGTTCATAGGTAAAGTGGAAAATGTGGTGAATCTGGATGGCCCTTACAGGGACATTCGCCAAGTGTTCATAATATCATTAAGACATCCGAAAATGGTGAATAGATAATAAAACAATATGTGAATGTAGCCCACTACCGGTAGGATGAAGGCTTACCAGATGGTTTGAACTCAAAAGGACATACGTCCTATGAGTCAAATCAGGCTGTGTCAGTAGATGCACACTGCCTGGCTTGGAGTGAGCCTGCAGGTGAGAATAGGAGGAGCTGAGAGCGCCAGCTGGGGAACACAGAAGAGGAGGTTCGGGCCTATCTGTACAATACTATTGCACAGAGCATGTAAGTATAACATATTTGTTATTTAAAAAGAAAAATGCCTTTACAGTGGGGCAAAAAAGTCAGCCACCAATTGTGCAAGTTCTCCCACTTAAAAAGATGAGCGAGGCCTGTAATTGTCATCATAGGTATACCTCAACTATGAGAGACAAAATGTGGAAACAAATCCAGACAATCATATTGTCTGATTTTTGAAAGAATTTATTTGCAAATTATGGTGGAAAATAAGTATTTGGTCAATATCATAAGATAATCTCAATACTTTGTTATATATCCTTTGTTGCCAATGACAGAGGTCAAACGTTTTCTGTAAGTCTTCACAAGGTTGTCACACACTGTTGCTGGTATGTTGGCCCATTCCTCCATGCAGATCTCCTCTAGAGCAGTGATGTTTTGGGGCTGTTGCTGGGCAACACGGACTTTCAACTTCCTCCAAAGGTTTTCTATGGGGTTGAGATCTGGAGACTGGCTAGGCCACTCCAGGACCTTGAAATGCTTCTTACAAAGCCACTCCTTCGTTGCCTGGGCAGTGTGTTTGGGATCATTGTCATGCTGAAAGACCCAGCCACGTTTCATCTTCAATGCCCTTGCTGATGGGAGGAGGTTTGCACTTAAAATCTCACAATACATGGCCCCATTCATTCTTTCATGTACACGGATCAGTCGTCCTGTTCCCTTTGCAGAGAAATAGCCCCAAAGCATGATGTTGCCATCCCCATGCTTCACAGTAGGTATGGTGTTCTTTGGTTGCAACTTGGCATTCTCTCTCCTCCAAACACGACGAGTTGTGTTTCTACCAAACAGTTCTACTTTGGTTTCATCTGACCATATGACATTCTCCCAATCCTCTTCTGGATCATCCAAATGATCTCTAGAAAACCTCAGACAGGCCCGGACATGTACTAGCTTAAGCAGGGTGACACGTCTGGCACTGCAGGATCTGAGTCCCTGCGGCGTAGTGTGTTACTGATGGTAGCCTTTGTTATATTGGTCCCAGCTCTCTGCAGGTTATTCACTAGGTCCCCCCGTGTGGTTCTGGGATTTTTGCTCACCGTTCTTGTGATCATTTTGACCCCACGGGGTGAGATCTTGCGTGGAGCCCCAGATCGAGGGAGATTATCAGTGGTCTTGTATGTCTTCCATTTTCTAATTATTGCTCCCGCAGTTGATTTCTTCCCACCAAGCTGCTTGCCTATTGCAGATTCAGTCTTCCCAGCCTGGTGCAGGTCTACAATTTTGTTTCTGGTGTCCTTCGACAGCTCTTTGGTCTTCACCATAGTGGAGTTTGGAGTGTGACTGTTTGAGGTTGTGGACAGGTGTCTTTTATACTGATAACAAGTTCAAACAGGTGCCATTAATACAGGTAATGAGACGAGGACAGAGGAGCCTCTTGAAGAAGATATAGGTCTGTGAGAGCCAGAAATCTTGCTTGTTTGTAGGTGACCAAATACTTATTTTCCACCATAATTTGCAAATAAATTCTTTCAAAAATCAGACAATGTGATTGTCTGGATTTGTTTCCACATTTTGTCTCTCATAATTGAGGTATACCTATGATGACAATTACAGGCCTCTCATCTTTTTAAGTGGGAGAACTTGCACAATTGGTGGCTGACTAAATACTTTTTTGCCCCACTGTACATTCACTTTAATTATGTTGTAGGTTATCTCCAACCAGTTTCAGTGTCCATGCACCAAGAATTTGATGGCAGCATCTTTTTTTTTTTAAATCAAAAAGGTTTTTATTGAACATTTTAAGTAAATACATCTTCCAGTGCACAATGTTCTACATTTCAGTGTCATACTCGTACATAGCATATGTTCTTATAGTATAACTACATAGCCCTCTTATCTACAGTATACAGTTTTAAATATAGTTGACTCCCAACTTCTTTCCAATCTGCATACATTACACAGCCTTTCCATGTTTATTAAATTATTTATCTAAAGGACCCTGTAAAAGCCTTGTCATGACTAGTTCTCTCGGACTAAGTCCTGGCGTGTCTAACCAACTTGACCAGATGCGTTCAAACCTGTGTGGGCAACCCCTATGTTGATATATGTATTTTTCCATAGTAAGAGTTTTACCCATATGTGTTATCCACATTTTAACAGAGGGCGGTACTGCTGACTTCCATGCCATTAGTATAAGTTTTCTAGCTTGAAATAGAGCCCTAGAAAAGGCCACTCTAGTTTGTTCCTCTGGGATTACCTCATCCAGTACCCCTAGCAAACAATACATAGGATCTACAGGTACCGTTGTTTGGAACACTCCATTGAGTGTATTGATCACCTCATGCCAATACCGATGGAGCTTCGGACAACGCCACAGAAGGTGTATAAGATCCGCACTGTGCTGCCGACATCGGCAGCACAGGGGGTCCGCCACTCTGCCCATCCTGTGCAACTTAGATGGAGTGTAGTGCACCCTAAGTATTATGTATAATTGGGACACTTTTTGCGCCACGTTGAGGGAACATGTAGGTATGGCTTGTAACGCCTCTTCCCATTGGTCCTCCGTTATCTGGCCCAGGTCCCTTCTCCATGCATCAATTGCCTTACATGGGTAACCACATAGGTACTTTGTAAGTAGCATTTGGTAACACATGGAAATAATCCCTTTGGTTGCACTGGAGGACTGTAACACATGGAACACAGGCGTGGGACAAAGTTCCCACTCACCTGCGTCTCCCTGCGCAACAATTGCGTGCCGAAGCTGTAAATAGGAATAGTACATATTGTCTGGGAGATTAAATGTGGTCTGTAGCTCTGCAAAGGACATCAGTTTACCGTGTTTAAATATGTGAAAGAGCATGGTCACCCCGTGGGCCCTCCATCTGGGCTCACGCTGCAACTTGGCTAGCTCCACATAGGTGCGATTTCCCCATATTGGGCTGTATTCTGTGAATCCCTGCACCCCTTGTAATTGTCTACTTTTGTTCCATATATTCTGTGCCAAGGATAACGTCAGAGTTTTTTTATTAGACTTTGCGAATATTTGTGCCTCTAGACCCATAGGAATGGTCTCAGCACCCGTTGCAAAAAGCATCAATCGCGCTGCTGAGCTCATTGGTTCATGTGTCATAGATCCCACAAGGTGTTGCAACTGCGCCGCAATATAGTACAGCCAAGGGTTGGGGACCGCCAACCCTCCGCTGTCCTTGGGGCACTGCAACTGCTCTAGCCAAACTCTGGGTGCCTTGTTGTGCCAAAGCAGTCGCCGAAAAAGGGTATTGACTACTCTAAAAACTTTTAAATGTATCACTACTGGTGAGTTGTGGAGGAAATACAACAACTGGGGCATTTAAATCATTTTAATGAGATTTGCCTTACCCGCTAGCGACATCTTTAGGTTGTTCCATGTATTTATTTTGTCCCGAAAGCGGGATAGCAATGGGAATATATTTAAAGAGCAGTAGTCTCCAATGTATGGGGATATCTGAACGCCCAGGTATTTAAATCTGGTGGCAGTTGGAATGGGGCAATAGTCAGGCAGACTCACCTCCCGGCTCTCGTCCAACATCATCAGGGCCGATTTAGACCAATTTATAGTCAGGCCTGAGAATTGACCAAGTTGTTCTATTATATCCATCGCCGCCAGCAGTGACTGACTAGTGTCTCCCAGGAAGAGCAACATGTCATCTGCATATAACATGAGCTTTTCATGCAAGTCACCATATTTGAATCCCACTATCCGAGGACTGTCCCTTTTTTGAGCTGCCCCAGAGGTTCTATAGCGATCGCGAAAAGCAGGGGGGACAGCGGGCAACCTTGCCTCGTCCCCCTACCCAGATCGAAAGCGTCCGACATCCTATTCGCTACTCTAATGTTGGCTTGAGGAGCAGCATAGAGCAGTTTTGTCCATGCTATAAACCGCCGTCCAAAGCCAAATTTGTCCAGTGTCGCCCATAAGTATCTCCAACTAATCAAACGCCTTGTTGGCGTCTAGGGATAAAAGAGCTCTATGTCCCTCATTGTCAGCCTGTATTTGCATATTCATATATAGCCTTCTAAGATTTGTAGCTGTGGATTTCTGCGGCATAAAGCCAGCTTGATCTGGGTGTATGATTGAGGATATTATCCCATTGACCCAAATTGCCAGGACCTTAGCGAGGATTTTTACATCACTTTGGAGTAAGGATATGGGCCTATACGAACCCGGGTCAACAGGATCCTTCCCTGGCTTAAGCAATAAAATCACATTTGCTCTGGTCATGGAGTCTGGCAGTCTACCCTCAGCCAAGCTGGTGTTGAAAACCTTTAGTAATTCTGGCAACAATTTTTCTCCGTACTGAGAGTATACCTCCATTGGGAGACCATCCTCCCCTGGCGCCTTACAAGTAGGGAAAGAACTCACCGCTACCTGGAGCTCCTCTATAGTTATTGGATCGTCCAGGTGCCGTCTCGCCTCAGCAGATAGTGTGGGTAGATTTATGTTAGCCATAAAAGCATTGAGATCTTCATCAGAGTAGGTCTCTTTAGATTTGTAAAGACCCCTATAAAAATTTGCCAACTCAGAGATGATATCATCGGGAGCGTTAACTATCCTGCCATTGGCAGCTCGTATGGCTCCTATAGCCGGTGATTGTTGTTGTGATTTCGCAATTTTTGCCAATAGGCGGCCTGTCTTTTCCCCCTCCTCATAAAACGCCAATTTAGAAAAAAATCGTTTACGTTCTGCAGCGGAGGATCGCACGCGGTCTAAGGAGTCGATGGCAGCATCTTTACCAACTAATATTTTCCAACCAGCAGGAGCCGCTGTGAAATCTTGTTACAATGTTACTGATTGAAACTAAGTAGTATTTTCATTTTTCAATCATGCAGTTGTTACAGTATATTGAAGGCTTTGACCCCTTGTACACTGGGTGGCTGGCTCCTGTGCATCCAATCTTGGCATCTTAAGCTGGATACACACTATACAATTTTCTTTAGATTTTTTTTTTTCCTTTTTAGATTTACCAAAACCATATAATATGAGGTCAAACCTTAAGGCTCTGTTTCCACTACTGCGAGTTGTTGTGCGACTTGACACATGTGAAGTCACATGACAAGTCAAAATCCATGTCTTTCAATGGTCTCCATTCTAATTGGTGCGACTCAAGTCGCAGCGACTCCAAAAAGGGTTTTTGTACTACTTTGTTTCAAATTCAGTGCAACTTGTTCTCACCAGTCGCGTGACATCACATCAAAACTCACATTGCAAAGTCGCACTGTAAATCGCGCAACTTTGGGGTCGCAATAGTGGAAACCGAGCCTAGGCGTTTCAATTTGTATGCAATCAGGCAGGCCCTTGCACTACATGGTTTTGGTAAATCTAAAGGAAATTCGACAACAAGTTGTATAGTGTGTATGGGGTCTTGGTGCACATGGAAGGTACAAGTGCAGTGTTCAGTCAGCTGAAATACGATGCGGCTGCACAGGCCTGAAAACTGTACCCCATGCAGCGGTACTCAAAGATATTTAAAGAATCCTTACAGCATTCCGTTTTAATAGCATCAAAACATTATTTGCCTTTTCAAATACAGAAGAAATGTAAAGAACACAAAACTACAGTGAGAAATCTTGTTTGTGTTAAAAAAAAAAAAGTTTAAACCTGTGTCCATAATCAAAAAAAAAAAAAAATCAGTTTGTTTGAAAATGTTTTTTTTTTTTTCCAGGACCTGGCACAACAGTTGATGCAGCAACCATCTTTGATATTGAATATTTTAGAAAAGGTAAAAAAAGTGGAGACTAACTTTTGCACCCGTTTTAGTTTTTCAAGTTTGTGGGACACAGGAATTTAGAGACTGTTGAGTCATACTGCCACCTACAGCAGAATTTAGGTACTGACAACCCAGAAAGAAAAATGTGGCCAGCCCTATATAACCCCTCCTACTCCCAGCATGCCTCAGTCGAGGAGGATGGATGACTTTCTCTGCTCAGAACACTTTAATCTTTTTGATAGATTCTGACAAGGTTTATCATCAGACATAGATGGCATACTTCACTTGATATGATTCAAGGAACTTGCATCCCAGAAAAATCTCTGGGATGAATCTTGGCCTTTCTGAAAATGGGCGCAGATCAGTATTTGGCCTTAAGCACCATCAAGGGCCAGATCTCGACATTTGCGATCTTCTTCCAAAGATAGTTGGCTTCCCATTCTTGATGTAAAATTCTTGGACAGTGTCTCTCATATGGCTACCCCTGTATGCTTTCCTATAGCTCTGTGGGTTCTTAATTTTGTTTCTCACAATACTTCAAAAATTGCCTTTTTATACCCATTAGGGATATTCCCCATTGTACTCATATGTTTGTGTTCCTCTGTGTTATCCTTTCAGTAAGGTGAATGTCTGAGTTGGCGGATTTATCCTGCAAAGAACCCCCTTATAGTCATACAAACAGAGAAAGTGGTGTTGAGCCCTAGAGCTTGCTTCGTTGCTTCCTAAGGTTGTTTCAGCCTTTCTCCTTAAGCTGGAAACTGTTCCTTCATCCCTTTGCGTGGTTCCAGTTCATCAGAAGGAGATTTGCCTCCATTGCCTTGATTCATGCTGTGCATGTCTACCTTATAACCACTGTTTCCCTTAGACTGAGTCTTTGTCATTCCTGATGTTCCCTGTGAAGGGAAACCTGCTTCTCGTTGTACTATTTCTTGGTGATATTGTCCAAACTTGGACTTATGGACTCTGCTACTTTTTCCTGTCAAGGCACACTCTACTAGTCTGTGAGTGCTGCCTGGATTTTCAACATCAAGCTACTGTTTCCGAGTTTTGCAAGGCTGCCACCTGGTCTTCTGTTCATACATTCTCCAAGTCTTATCAGGTGGATGTTCTAATCTCATTTGATGCTAGCTTTGTGAGTAAGGTCCTTCAGGCAGCGCTTTGAGTTGCAGGCAGTCGGTGTTTTTATGGAAATTCTCATGACTAGTGCACTGCTTGGGACCCAGTGAATAGGGGAATAGGATCTGGAGAGGGGTTAAAGTTTGGTTTGATAAAGGAGGGGTGTCCTTTGCGCAGAAATGCATGGCCACGCCCCCTGATGGAGTGACATCATCCTCAGTTCTTCCCAGAGCCTATGCTGATCTCCACCAGCCAGCGACTGCTACCCAAATGACGGTGACAGGCCTGCAGCTTGCATTCCACCCTGGATTCTGCCTGGTGGTTCCCTCATCTACCAACAGCTTCCTTGCATATCTCTGCCTAACACCAGCCACCTGCCTGCCAAGCTCTGTTCACTTACCAACTACTTGCCACAAGTGAAGGGAAGTTTAGGAGTAATCCACAGTCTTCCAGTGTTCCACTTTGCAGCCTTTTCGGCCGTTCTCCACCTCTCACTACCAGCTTCCTTGCTGAACTTTGTTTATCCCTTGCACAGTTCCAGCCGCTTGCCTGCCAAGCTCTGCATCTTACATAGTAACATAGTAGGTGAGGTTGAAAAAAGACACAAGTCCATCAAGTCCAACCTATGTGTATGATTATATGTCAGTATTACATTGTATATCCCTGTATGTTGCGGTCATTTAGGTGCTTATCTAATAGTTTTTTGAAAATATTGATGCCCCCTGCTGAAATCACTGCCTGTGGAAGGGAATTCCACATCCTTGCTTACTTTTACAGTAAAGAACCCTCTACGCAGTTTAAGGTTAAACCTCTTTTTACCAATTTTAGTGAGTGGCCACGTGTCATATTAAACTCCCTTCCGCGAAAAAGTTTTTTATCCCTATTGTGGGGTCACCAGTATGGTATCTGTAAATTGAAACCCTATCCCCCTCTCAAGCGTCTCTTCTCCCATAGAGAATAAGTTCAGTGCTCGCAACCTTTCTTCATAAATAATATCCTTCAGACCCTTTCTTAGCTTTGTTGCCCTTCTTTGTACTCGCTCCATTTCCAGTACATCCTTCCTGAGGACTGGTGCCCAGAACTGGACGGCATATTCCAGGTGAGGTCAGACCAAAGTCTTGTAGAGTGGGAGAATTATCACCTTATCCCTGGAGTTAATCCCCTTTTTAATGCATGCCAATATTCTATTTGCTTTGTTAGCAGCAGCTTGGCATTGCATGCCATTGCTGAGCCTATCATCTACTAGGACCCCTAGGTCCATTTCCATCCTAGATTCCCCCAGAGGTTCTCCCCCCAGTGTATAGATTGCATTCATATTTTTGCCACCCAAATGCATTATTTTACATTTTTCTACATTAAACCTCATTTGCCATGTAGTTGCCCACCCCATTAATTTGTTCAGATTGTCTTGCAAGGTTTCCACGTCCTGCGGAGAAGTTATTGCCCTGCTTAGCTTAGTGTCATCCGCAAATGCAGAGATTGAGCTGTTTACCCCATCCTCCAGGTCATTTATGAACAAATTAAACAGGATTGGTCCCAGCACAGAAACCTGGGGGCCCCCACGTCTCGCCCCTGACCATTCTGAGTATTCCCCATGTATCACTACCCTCTGAACTTGCCCTTGTAGCCAGTTTTCAATTCATGCACTCACCCTTTGGTCTATGCCAAAGGGCCTTACTTTGTACAGTAAACGTTTATGGGGAACTGTTTCAAATGCTTTTGCAAAATCCAGATACACTACGTCGACGGGCCTTCCTTTATCTAGATGGCAGCTCACCTCCTCCAAAGAAGGTTAATAGATTGGTTTGGCAAGAACGATTCTTCATGAATCCATGTTGATTAGTGCTAATGATACAGTTTTTATTACTAAAATCTTGTCTATAGTTCCCCTCCAAGAGCTTGCATACTATTGATGTTAGGCTAACTGGTCTGTAATTCCCAGGGATGTATTTTGGTCCTTTTTTAAATATTGGTGCTACATTGGCTTTTCTCCAATCAGCTGGTACCATTCCAGTCAGTAGACTGTCAGTAAAAATTAAGAACAATGGTCTGGCAATTGACTGAGTTCCCTAAGTACCCTCAGGTGCAAGCCAACTGGTCCCGGTGATTTATTAATGTTAAGTTCCCCAAGTCTAATTCTGTCATCTTTTAACCATGAGGATGCTTCCTGTAATGTGTCTTACACCAGCGGTTTACCAGTTACCAGCTAATGAGCATCCATCCTTCTGGTGATTCTTCACAGCTTCCCTGCCTTCCTCTGCATGGCTACTTGCCTGCTAGCTCTGCATGTACGGTACACCATTGGCTTGCCTGTTGACCTCTGCATACTCCGATTTGCCCCAGGGATAACCACTCTCCTGCAATGTGACGTGCCCATCCACGCTTAATGCAGTGCATGCATGTACTATTTCTTTTTAATAATGGTTTACGCTTAGATGGTGGTGCCCCCTGTTCTGGTTTGTTTCTATATGTTTTTATGGACCTGTTTGTGTTTTGTTGCTGTTACTGTAGAATCCATTTCTTAGAGTTCATTGAGGGCCACGGATCATGCTCTTGGTACTGCTTTCCCTACTAAGACATACTGGGAGAAGGAAGGAATTTAAAGAAGAACTCCATGAAAATGTTTGTTTTCTCACAGCCCCACTGAATGGGTTAAGGGCTTGTTTTGTCTAGGGGCGCACTGAAAAGCTGTATGTCCAGCAGAGGACTGTTCCTGCTGTTCTCATGTCCAGAGCCTGGTCTAGGGGCATAATAATATTAAGAACAGTCCATTCACAAGGCCGCTAGCAGGAGAAACAGGGACCAGTCTTGTGCTCAGAGGATTGGCAGATTAGGTAAATATATCTCAACTCTGTAATCCCCTAGACAAAAACGTGCAGTTAACCTATGCAGTGCGGGCACAGCCCTACTGCATTGGAGGATAAAAATTTTGCCCAGAGTTCTTAAGTATTGGTGCTTGTGTCTTTGTTGCATAGTTACACAAGTCCATCTAGTTTAACCAATAAAAAAAAAATCATACAATCCCTTACACAATCCTATACCCACAGTTCTTCCAGAGGAAGGTGAAAAACCCAAGCATCGCATGATCCAATTTGCTACAGCAGGGGAAAAAAATTCCTTCCTTATCCCCCGAGAGGCAATCGGATTTTCCCCAGATCAACTTTACCTATAAATGTTAGTACCCAGTTATTTTATGTACATTTAGGAAAGAATCCAGGCCTTTTTTAAAGCAATCTACTGAGCTGGCCAGAACCACCTCTGGAAGGAGTCTATTCCACATTTTTACAGCCTTTACTGTGAAGAAACCTTTCTTCTACAGGAAAGTTTGTATGGGGGAGGGGGGGTGAGATTTAAAGTGGATGTAAACCCAATGTCATCCTTTCTAAACTACTGCCATAGGGGTTATCTATAAGGATATACATGCCTCCTGCATGTATCTTTACCTGTCAAATGTCTCCCCTCTGTCTGTTATTAGACCCGAAAAACTGCAGATTCTGTGGGTGGGTCTGTTGTCTGGAGCTCGGTGGGTGGAGTCATGATGTCAGTAGACTCCCCACCCTCCTCTACACTCACCTTGTCAATTTGCATTTTCTCCTGTGTATTTCTTACACTGAACTTCTGCTATGATCTCTAACATCCAGTGAAAAGACAGGAAAGTAACCACAAGACTTCAGCATGCCAAATCATGCTGAGGTGTGGAACAGCCAATCCTTGCAGAGCTGCTGAAGAAAGGAGTGGGGGAGGGAATTAAAAAATAATGCATGTCTTAGGCTAGTGCGCCAGATATGTAAATCACCTGTCACTCACAGCAAGGGGGAGGATTTGACAAAGTTTTTCTCTGTCAAGTTTTATCTCACTGAACAATAAGAGGATTGCTCAGAGCTGGATTAACTCTTTGTGGCAAGACTGGGCTCAAATGATATGAAATCTTATACTTTACATCAGGGATCCCCATACTATGGCCCTCCAGCTGTTGCGGAACTACACATCCCATGAGGCATTGTAAAACTCTGACATTCACAGACATGGCTAGGCATGATGGGAATTGTAGTTCTTGAACAACTGGAGGGCCATAGTTTGAAGACCCTTGCTCTACATTATGACATCAAAATGTGCATTTGCTTTATGAAACAGTTTGTGTGTACAGTCTCAGAGCTCCCTAGTGGCCACTGCAGAAACTTTGTGTGGAGCTGGACTATGTGGTCCCCATTTCCCTCTAGTCCTTACCCCAGCAATCCCTTGCTTCACCTGTTTCTTTGCTAGGCCTAGTCTCCAAACACCTGCCCTAGAAAGTACTGGTGCTGGATGTGAATTTTACGCATTGGTCATGTGTATAACTCCTGATATTTTCTTTGGCCCTCTTGACTGACTTTTCCTTTACATTTCAGCAGGCAGTGCAGCTACACTCTCACATTCAGCTAAGCTGAAATTTCCTGTTTTACATTAGGAGCAAAGTGGCAGTTTTTGTGTAAGAACTGGATTTTAATAAAAGTTTCCTCTAATCTGATTTGTGGACGAGGAAGGGAAAAAAGAATGCAGCACCCCATCATCCCTTACATGCATTATGTATACTGTATATATTCTGTAAAATGTTTTATATATTTATTTTCTAGACTGTTAATCATCCATTATGCCGAACATACCCTCCTTCTTTGCAGTACAGAAGATTGTTCTTGCTGGAGTTGATCAAAAAGGTGATTATCTGTGAAAATGTAAATGACTTCCTAAAGTGACCCTGTTGTGGTAAAAGAAATGAAATAGAAATACTTGTATTGATGTAAATGTAAAAGTACTGGATGACTTTGATGCCCATTTTATAGAATTTTTGCTCCTTTGCTAAGAACAATTGATTGAAGGGTCTTCACATCCGACACACTTCCAAGCTCTTGGTTGCCTGCCACATTCCGTGATTGCTCTCACTAGTCACTATCCATCATAAGGATAAAACCTAAGCTTCATACAGTGCTCAGCATACATAAGTACACCCCTTTTTGAAAAGTAATATTTTAATCAATATCTCAATGAACACAAGAAGAATTTCCAAAATTTTGATAAAATTGAGTTTTGTAGAAAAATTCTTTAGCTCCATTACCATGAAAGTAAGGTTAATAATATAACTTGGATTACAAAATCTTCAGTTTTACTCAAATTAGCTGATGTAAAAGTTTATACACCCCACAATAAACTACTACATCTAGTATTTTGTATGACCTCCATGATGTGTAAGGACAGCACCAAGTCTTCTAGGCATGGAATGAACAGGTTGGTGACATATTGCAACATCTATCCTTTTCCATTCTTCAAGAATGATCCCTTTTAGAGCCTGGATGCTGGATGGAGAGTGATACTCAACTTGTCTCTTCAGAATTCCCCATAGGTGTTCGATTGGGTTCAGATCAGGAGACATACTTGGCCACTGAATCACTTTCACCCTGTTCTTCAGAAATGCAACAGTGGCCTTAGATGTGTGTTATGGTTCATTGTCCTGTTGGAAAAGTGCATGGCAACCAAGGGCACGGAGTGATGGTAGCTTCTTCTCTTTCAATATAGAGCAGTACATCTGTGAATCATGATGCCATCAATGAAATGCAGCTCCCCAACAGCACTCATGCAGCCCCACAGAAGGACACTTGCACTAACATACTCCTCACCTTTGCAACGCCATATAGTTTTGAAGCCATCAGTTCCAAAAACATTTATGTTGGTCTCATCACTCCAGAGTACAGAATCCCAGTAGTCTTCTTCTTTTTCAGCATGGGCCCTGGCAAATTCTTGGCTGGCTTTTTTGTGCATGGGCTTTAGGAGAGGCTTCCTTCAGTGACGACACCCATGCATGCTATTCCTCTGCAGTGTACGCCGTAGCTAACTGCAGTGACCTTGCATGGTGATTTAGTTCAACCCTTCTCATCAGAAGACACTCCTGTCAAGGTGTTAACTTCCGTGGACGTCTCTGTGAGATGGTTGCAATTCCATCTTTGTTAAATTTTTGTATTACCTTTGCTACAGTATTCTGCTGATCTTCTTGTAGCCTTCACCTTTCCTGTGTAAAGAAATTATTTTCTTTCTCAGGCCTTTTGTCATGGGAAGGGGTTTTCTTTGTCAAGTAACTCCCTTTTAGGCCTCATGCACACGGGATGTTAAAATAATGTTATGAAAACGCCAGTAGCTTTGCAGTGAGTTTTTTTTAACTTTTTTCAGCTTTTTTCAACGTTTTTGTAATAGAGTTTTTAGCGTTTACTAGCATTCTTAGCATTTTTTCCGCGTCAGCGGTTTTTAGCGTTTTTTTTTTTTTTTTTCAATGGATCAAAAACGTTAAACGTTGGTGAGCGACGTTTTTGAGCGTTTATCAGCGTTAGAGCGTTTTTACAGCTGAAAAACGTCTCTCAGAACCCACTGGTCCTGGTTTTTTTTTACAGCTTAAAAACGCCTATGCCATTTGCAGCTCAAAAACGCCTAGGTGGGCATGAAGCCATAGACTAACATAGACAGGCGTTTTTAAGCTGCAAAAAATGCTCAAAAAAGCGGCTGTAAAAACGTCCGTGTGCATGAGGCCTTATAATCAACTGTCTGTTGGACACCTGTTTAATTTATAATTAGACTCACTTTTAGTTGAATTCTTGTTAATTAGGAACTTGTTGTCTATCACTTAACTTTGTTCCTAAGACTTTCATTGAGGTGTATTAATTTTTGCAACATCTTGAATTAATTTGTTAGGAAAAATACCATTTTTTTATGTGTGCAAATTAATAAATCTCGGTTGCAAGCAATGGCCCGCATTTGTGGGAATATTTTGTAGTATATTGTCCCATAGAAAATGTTAATTCTGAAAGGAAACATTTTCTGACAAATCTTTTGGGGTGTATTCATTTATGCAGTGCACTGTATACAAAGCTCCCCTCACTGCTTCTTAGCCCTTGAAGAAGTAGTGTCTTTCTGATCTGGATATAATACTGCTGGAACAATACAAAATATGCAATTTTTTTTTTATCTGTAATATTGTTTTATTGTCCTGTCCTATTAAAGAACATGTGTACAAAGCCATAATCTAATCAATTTTTAAAGCAACATCTTTATAGGTAGATACTTTGATTACTCTGTTCATTTGTTTTACAATACCAGTAGACTGTGTATGGTAAGGTGTATAGCGTATTGATATACCCTGAAAAACGCATCCCTTGCTTGGCAACAAGGTCAACAACATGACTAACATGCTGGTAATAATAGCTGCATGATCTTTACAAACCACTAAAGGTTTTATGACATTTTGACCAAACAACCTCATGAACAAAAGCATATCAGAATCCATTTTCCTTTATGTTGCATAATGACACTGGTGGTGTGCGCAAACCATTGGTGCTATTCAAGCTGCCAGAAAGCCTAAGTGAATATCCAGAGGCCATATACATTAGCTTAAACACCAGATATCATTCAAACATAACATCAAAACACCACTAAAACCACACCCAACAAACGTTGTATTCACTATAAATACACCGGCTATCAAAATATGTTTAAAACCATTTCAGTAATACCTAGGTTTGGTTTAGATTGCTACTTAAAGCAGTATTGGACCCAAAAGCAAACCTTTATCTCATTGTAGCTTACCAATTCTTGGCCTTGATGGCTGCATTGGTTTCCTTTTTTAAGCTTTTTATTTCTATCTGGTGATTCAGCCAGTAAGTCTGTTTTTTAACAGAAAAGCTCCCTTGCAATTACAGGAATGAAATGGACCATTTAACACTGGCAGGGGTGCTTAAAGGCATTGTAAAGTCAAAAGGTTTTTTATCTTAATGCATTCTATGCATTACCATAAAAAGCCTTCTGTGTGCAGCAGCCCCCTTAATACTTACCTGAGCCCTATCTTTGTCCAGTGATGTCCACGAGTGTCTCGGCCATCCAAGACTCTCCCTCCTGATTGGCTGAGACACAGTAGCAGCGCCATTGGCTCCCGCTGCTGTTAATCAATGTTGGCTAGCTAATCAGGGCACAGAGGGCAGGGCCAAGCTGCGGCTCTGTGTCTGAATGGACACAGGGAGCTGTGCCTCGGCTCGGGTGCCCCCATAGCAAGCTGCTTGCTGTGGGGGCACTCAACAGGAGGGAGGGGCCAGAAGCACCGAAGAGGGACCCGAGAAGGAAGATCCGGGCTTCTCTGTGCAAATCCACTGCACAGAGCAGGTAAGTATAACATGTTTGTTATTTTTATAGAAAAAAAATGAGACTTTACAATCACTTTAAAATGGTCGACTTTTATTCATGTACAAAGGGAGTTGAAGTCAAAACAGGACTTTTGAGTTTATATAATAAAAGAACAAATTTCAAGGTGTGCGAGGTCTGCATTTTGTTTTTCAACATACTCCCCTGCTACATTTATGCACTTATCCCAGCATTTAACTAATGCCTGGAAAGCTTTGGCATAAAAAGGTTTGTCAGTATGCTTGAACCATCCTAGGACAGCCTGCTTCACTTTGTCATCAGTGCTGAAATGCTGAACTCTGAGGAACCCTTTTAAGGGTCCAAACAAGTGGAAATCACTTGGAGCAAGATCTGGGCTGTAAGAGGGATGTGGCAATACCTCCCAGCTGAGATGCTCTAATGTGCACGTAGTTGGGTCAGCAATATGAGCTTGTGAGTTGTCCTGGAAAAACAGGACACCTTTTGTGAGTAAACCAAGCTTTTTTTTGTTTTCCACAGACGCGTATGCACAAAACTCAGAACATGACAGTAATAGTCACTGTTGATAGTGGCACCACGGGGTAGAAAATCCACATGAATAACTCCAAGTTTATCCCAAAAAAACACTTGCTATCACTTTATCTGCAGACGCAATTGTTCTAAATTTTTTTGGTTTTGGTGAGTCCCCATGCTTCCACTGCTTTGATGCTTGTTTTGATACTGGAGTGAAATGATGTGCCCAGGTTTCGTCACATGTAGTGATGCGATCCAGAAAATCCTGGCTTCAACGCAGTGCAGACTTCAACTCTTCTGTGCCAGTCAAAAGCGGTTGCTGGCACTTGTGGGCACAGATTGGTTGCAATTGTGGACACTGGTTGGCACTGATTGCTGGCAGTGGTGGGCACACAGTTCTGGCACTGGTGGGCACTTAATTGTAATCAAGGCACTGATAGTCAGTGCCCTGATTACATTCCTAGCTGTCCCCTGTGAGGAGATGCTGCTGATCGGCTCTCCTTTCCTAACACTCTGTCAGTGTGAGACGAGGAGCGCCGATTACTGGCATCTCCGTGTTTACATGTGACCGGCTGTGATTGCATACAGCCGATCACATGGTTAAAGAGCCGCGGCTCTTTATACACATTGGGGTTGCGCCGTGTCCTAGTAACACATTTTTTAGAGTGTGCCCCCCAAATACGTCATATGACGTCCACCCAGAACGAGAGCCGCACCGCCCAGTCGTCATTTGATGGCCGGCGGGAAGTGGCTAAGTGACCCTGACTCAAGTGTTATTGTAAATTATAAACACATTTCAAATGAACCCTTACATGATCAAGGATAACTGAAACCTAGATGCCCAGGGAAAAGCTAACCATATGCAACAATATGCAATACAATAACTCGGTGAGATACAAGCTGCCACTGACTGCCTTCTTCTGACCTGAGGTGCACTGTCCCCCTGTAATAGATTGTAAGGTGCCTTTTTTTGTAATACCCAATTAATGTGCCATTATTATTAACTTTTTCATTGTTTGAGTAATGGATACTCTTCATGCCACTACAATGGCTGTAATTTCCCAACTGAACTGGGATGACCTAATTGTGAACAAATTAAATAGAATAAATGACTATGTCAGTTTCATGAATGACAAATATTTCTAGGCTAAAAAATTAGATGGGAAAATGTGAAAAACTAAGATACTGAAAATTGCAAATAGGCTTATGCCTATTTGACCCCTGATATTTCCCATCAATAGCTGAAGCAGATCGGGACAGAAAATGGATGCAGGGATTTTAGTTTTAGGGTGTACTTACACTTTAAGGCACGTGGCAGCATTACCATATGTTACTGTATATAAAATGTACCTGTAATCTCCATTGGCCTAGTCGGGTCAAGATCAAATCACTTCTGGCTGCCAGGAGCATTATGAGTGTTTAAAGCCGAAGTCAAGACATATATTAATACACAGATTGTGTATTCTTAAAATAAAATAATTTTAAATGAAGCATAAATACCTGATTTCATCCTGATATTCACTTCTTCTCATTTTGTACACAGGAGTAGCCCAACTGGGAGAGGGAGGGGCAGCACTAGCATTGGGCTCTGGTGCACATGCTGACTGGAGGTGAGAGCAGAGTGAGCTTAGTAGGTGACTTTTCAGTGTGTTGCTGTTCATTTGTCCACTCAGCAAGATGCAGTTGGGGTGGTGACTCTGCTCTATTCATAAAACCGAGAAATTGGTGTCACTCTTTTAGCCTAGGTTTCTGACTTTCTCCTGCTAATGATTTCTCTAGTGATACATCCTAGAATTCTATTTATTTTCCCCACTGCCTGGTCACAATGCTTATGCACTCTGCAGTGTAGCTGTGCATCATGGGAAATAAAAAAGAAAGAAGGACGGCGCCCTCTGAGTGCAGCATGTATGTTAAAAATATTTATTACAATAGATAAAAACACTCACATTTTGAGTTGCTAAAAACAAGCATGTAAAGTAGTTTCATCCGCGTGCTCTCGGGGGATGTGGGTGTCACGGGCCAGTGGAGGGGTTCCTGGGATGTGAGTCCTGTGACCTGGGTCCTGGTAGCTGTTCCGGTGGTGCCGAGGGTCCTCAGAGCCTCCGGGCGGCCAGGATATCGGTCATGGATCCTCCGTGGAACGCCGTGCTGACCTGCGTCTTCACTACCGGGAGCGGGGTGAGGCGGGCGGTGCTTCGCGTTCGGAGCATGCGTGCTCCTTCATCAGGATAGCCTGATGAAGGCTATCCTGATGAAATATCCTCAGCAAATTTTTATTTATATCACTTAGAAACATTAAATAGAACAGGACCTAGCACAGAGCCGTGTGGTACACCGCTATCGACTGATCTCTGTTCTGAATGAACCACATTCTGATATCGCCTCTTCAGCTAACTGCATATCCACTAAAGTGATTCTAAAGGCATATTTTTATTTTTTAATTAAAATAAATAAAAAGATGTTCTACTTACCTGCTCTGTGCAGTGGTATTGCAGAGAGCGGCCCTTTACCTCCTCTTCTGGGATCCCCTGCCAGGGCTGTCAGCTTCTCATGACAAGCCCTGTGCTATGGTGGTGGGCACGCTTCTGATCCAGGCTGTGTGCGATCATAGATACACACAGCACAGCTTGTCCATGCCCCTCACTCCCTCCTCACAGGATTTGACTGACTGGTATTGGAAAGCTTGTACAGCATACATAGATTGCTTTTAATTTGTAGAAGGTATAGTACAGTTTCTATGAAAGGAGGAGCTGGTTAAAAATGGTAGGCATAGCAAGGTACACTAGATGAGTGCCTCTCACAGCTCCATCGGCTCTATTGACTCCTACCACAGCAGGAAATTATGGCAGTGGTGTTAGTCAATGGAGGAGCATTTCAGTTAATGGAGAAGACAGCAGTGGAAGAGACACATCCATCTGACTGTAAGTATGTCCCTCGTTCTGAGAGGTGGTGCATTTAGTAATGGCCATCTTTTATGGTCAGTTCTACTTCAGCCCTGGCAGAGTCAAAGCAGCTAGCTCAGAGTCCTGTGCTGGATGATACTGTTACTGTGTCTTGGCATGGTCTGTACTCACTGTGGCCCACTGCTGTTTAATTTTTCATGATTTCCGCTTTCCTCATAGCCCTTCTTGGGATTCGCCTCAGAGGCAGTAGTCGTGCAAGGCACTTCTATAGCTGTTGTATGAGCGGATGTCTCCAGCTTACCTGCTCATCTTCACCCTGCTTCATTTGCAGTTTTGCTCCAAGTGAGGACCTGACATTTTGCTGCTCAGCCATGGTTGCCACATCTCTGCTTTTACTAGTCCTTTCTATAGGGAGAGTCATAGTCCCATGAGTCAGCGTGGGTCTGTTTCTCACCTCTGAACCTCCTGCACAAAAAAGAGGAGATTCACAGAAGAGAGAATAAGGTGCATGTGAGCTCCATAAGGGCAATAATGATTCACATGTCCATCTAGGCCATGGCCCCAGTATTTTTATTGTAACTGTGTTTTTCTTCAGTAAGGCAGAATTAAATTAAAGTAAATATAAATGATAACATTCTCTTCTTTTTTTTTTTTTTTGTTTTCTTTGCAGCATGAAAGTACTGAAGCAGAACCTCACGATGGATTATACAATGCGCTTGCTGAAGTCTTAAACACAGAACAAACTACAAAGTGCTACAAAAGTTATTTTCTGGTATGTGGACACTTTTGTTTCCTAACAGTTGTTCAATACATATTTTTATATTTTTTCACCTGTTTATGGCACGTGTGGTATTGATTTTCACAAGGATGTGGTGAATATGTATGATACATAACACTATACTAATGTAGACTAATATATCTGCATCACTTACTACTAACCCCCGAACTCTGCGTGACTTACTACTGACCCCTGAACTCTGCGTGACTTACTACTAACCCCCGAACTCTGCGTGACTTACTACTGACCCCTGAACTCTGCGTGACTTACTACTGACCCCTGAACTCTGCGTGACTTACTACTGACCCCTGAACTTTGTGTGACTACTGACCCCCGAACTCTGCGTGACTTACTTCTGACTCCTGAACTCTGCGTGACTTACTTCTGACCCCTGAACTCTGCGTGACTTACTACTGACCCCTGAACTCTGCGTGACTTACTACTGACCCCTGAACTCTGCGTGACTTACTACTGACCCCTGAACTCTGCGTGACTTACTACTGACCCCTGAACTCTGCGTGACTTACTACTGACCCCTGAACTCTGCGTGATTTACTACTGACCCCTGAACTCTGCGTGACTTACTACTGACCCCTGAACTCTGCGTGACTTACTGAGATTCAGAGGCCAGTAGTGACACAGAAAGCAGCAGTAAGCTAAATAGGTTGAAAAAAGACACAAGTCCATGTAGTTCAACCAATAAAGAAAAAAAAAAAACATACAATACCATATACACAATCCTATACCCACAGTTGATCCAGAGGAAGGCAAAAAACCCAGCAAAGCATACTCCAATTTGATACAGCAGTGGAACAAATTCCTTTCTGATCCCCCAAGAGGCAATTGGATATTTCCTGGATCAACTTTACCTATAAATGTCAGTACCTAGTGATTTTATGTACATTTAGGAAGGAGAGAGTAGTAGTAAGTGACCCTCTGTTTCACAGTTTAAACAACCCTCATTGCATACCTCTGTTCTGTTCTGCTTCTTCCTGGCCTCTTCACAGTACTCGGGGTACTGCAGAGAAATTGCTGTGTCATTATGGTGACATTGTACTGCTGTCACGGTGATCATGTACAATGGCTGGTTGCTCTGATATCACTGTATGTCAGTGCCACCAGCCACTGTCTCTGATCACCACTGCAGTACAATGTCACCAGACCAGTGCTGCCAGTCGTTATCCCTTATCACCGCCATCCACTCAGTGACCCTAAACACCGCCGTACCAGTCGGTGTCCCTAATCACCGTCGTTCCAGTCAGTGTCCCTAATCACCGCCACATCATTCATAGTGTCGTCATAAGCACTTGTTCACATGTATGATGCTTTCTGAAGAATTATCAGTGTTCAGATCACTCTTCAGAGAGCATTTGACAGGCATTGAGGAAGTCTTGTATCGCCTCCTCACCACCTGCTTTAACCCCTTGGACCCCGCACATGAACCCCCATTCACTTGAATGCAACATGATCGGTTGGGCATACAGGAAGTATCATTCCTTCCACAGCTGCAAAGCATTGCAGCCACAGCATGTGTACACCCCCGACTGCTGCCTCTGCAGCTAAAAGAGTTATCCATTAAGGGATAGTAAAACTGCAACTCAACCGCAACATTTTACTGCCCACCAACCTCATGTATGAGCAAGCCCTAATAGTGAAGCCAGTCCCAGTTCTCTAAACACCTCCACATCACACCAGCCACAGTATCGCCAGACCAGTGTTGCTAGAATCAGTGTTCCTGACTGCCATCACACCAAACCAGTGCAGACCCCAACCCCAATCTTGGTTTGATCAGATGCTTTTAAGGGCAGAGGAGACATCTGGGGTCTAGTAGACCCCAGATCTCTCCATAAAGAGTACCGCCTATTGCTGTTGCAAGGAATGTTTACATTCCTTGTGACAGCGATAAAAGTGATTTCTCTTTCGTTCATCGACGGACACAGCGCCTCCTTAATCTTGACCATTGGGTTATATTGCCTCTGCAGGAGTAGGACTAAGCAGAACAAAAAACACCTGGCTACGCCCATGGGCTGTCCTCAGTATATAACCCCCTCCCTGCTCTATGGTGTTCAGTTTTTTTTCTGTCTAGTCAGGAGTAAGGACCGAGCTCCTTTCTGGGATCTTTTGGTCCTAGCAAATTTTACTTTTTGTCTCCTTTTTTCCCATGCATTTTCTCCTGGGAGATCTGCAATCAACTCCTGGGCTGGGCGATGGGCTGGATAATCTAGATCCAGTGGTCTCCCTAGTCCAGCCAGCGAGTGCGTGCAGACCGCAGCTATGTGCTAGGTCGGCCACGACGTAGCCTCAACGGACGGAGGCTGGCCCGCGAGTTAAACGTTTTGCAGGCAAACAATTTTTTGGGGGGCACACCCTAAAAGATGCATTATAGATAGTGCAGCCATAAGACCATACAGCAGAACAAAATATTACAGCGCACAAATGCATAAAAGACATTTACCTCCTGCAAAGCTAGTTTAAAACACCTAAACATTTTCAAAAAACATCAAAAAATATGGGGATTTGGTCACACCATATTGCTATATGGTGCTAAGCCCAATACTGTGATTAGTGGGTCCTACACTATCCATAGATTGGGAGATCCTGCTTCTCTGAACCATGAGAGCAATACACTCTTCTATATGGGAGAACTTTGAGGTCTCCACGCATGACACAAGTGGACACTAATGAGAGGTACTTAATGAGGGAGTGGGGTGCTCCTCACCCAAAAGGATTTGGTCAGAATCCATACAATAGACAAAATATTTGGGGGGCACACCCTAAAAGATGCATTAAAGATTGCGCAGCCATAAGACCATACAGCAGAACAAAATATTACAGCGCACAAATGCATAAGACATTTACCTCCAGCAAGGCTAGTTTAAAACACCTAGACATTTTCAAAAAACATTATTAAAAAATATGGGGATTTGGATAATTATTTGATAATGTTTTTTGAAAATGTTTAGGTGTTTTAAACTAGCCTTGCTGGAGGTAAATGTCTTTTTTGCATCTGTGCGCTGTAATATTTTCTTCTACTGTACGGTCTTATGGCTGCACCAACTTTGATGCATCTTTTAGCGTGTGCCCCCCAAATATTTTGTTTGTTTATTGCATGGATTCTGACCAAATCCTTTTGGGTGAGGAGCACCCCTCTCCCTCATTAAGTACCTCTCATTAGTGTTCACTTGTGTCATGGGTGGAGACCTCAAAGTTCTCCCATATAGAAGAGTGTATTGCTCTCATGGTTCAGAGAAGCAGGATCTCCCAATCTATGGATAGTGTAGGACCCACTAATCATGGGGTACTTTGTTGCAGTAAGTGGGCTTAGCACCATATAGCAATATGGTGCGACAAAATCCCCATATTTTTTGATAATGTTTTTTGAAAATGTTTAGGTGTTTTAAACTAGCCTTGCTGGAGGTAAATGTCTTTTTTGCATGTGTGCGCTGTAAACGTCTCGCAGGGTCGCATACGAACGGGCTCTCGTCCGAGTCGCAGCGGTCCCTTGGCCGACAGCCTCCCACTTCAGTGGCGAGGAGTTCTGTCTGGAGGGTTACCTGCACCATGGATCGGTAAGTACAGTTCCCCCTTTCCCCCTTTGTGTGGTTTGGGATGGACGCGGGTACCCTCCAGGGATGGTCGGACCTGTCTGCAGGATCCCTCCTCCCATCCTAACGTCCCCTGGTTAAACTGGGCTTCCCCCTCCCCCCACAGATTAATGGGAGTCCCAGGGCAAGCAGCAGAGACCCCTGGGGGTCTCCCCTGCCATTTCCCTTCTGGGTGGTGTGTCCTGCCCTGGCGGTATGGGGGTGTGTATCAGTGCAGAGGGTGCAGCGGAGACTCCTGGGTGCATGCCGCGCTGTGTGTGTGCAGTGTGAAGTAGTGTGCAGTGTGGGGGTCCCAGTGCAGAGGGCACAGCGGTGTCCCCTTAAATGTTCACCCTGCCTGGTGGTACAGTACCTTTTTAGAAGGGGGTCACCTTGCAGAGGGTGCAGCCATGTGGAAGGCACAGAGAGGATCCTGGCAGCATGCTTCAGCATGTCAAACGGCCGGCGGACACATTTTTGGGTGGTCTGATGACTTCACGTGTTGGTCTGGCTGGTCTCCGGCTGGTGGCCATGTTTGTGTAGCCAATGTCACGGCGGCCATTTTTCGTTAGTCTAGTGAGACACTAGAGACGGGCAGAACCTCTTGGAGATGTCAGAGACCCTCCTCTTCCTCCCCTATGCTTCTCTTCCTGTCCCGGGATATATGAAATGGACGCCGACATTGGTGTGGCTGGGTCCGAGTTCGGCGCTCCTCCGTTTGGTAGGGTGAGTCTTTGGGGGTCCTTGTGTATCTCCCTCTCTGCTGATAGGTACCCTGGTTATTGGGGTGTCCCTTAGTGGTGCCAAAGTTCCTGTGTACTACAGGGTCTTCTTCCTTATGGATCCTCAGGGTCACATCTCACCCACTGATCCCCTCATGGAGGTGGCAGGTCCCTCGGAACCCCAGCTTCCCATGGTTGCGCTGACGGCGGTCCTTGAGTCAATAGTATCCCGGGTGGAAGTAGTGTGTGGGCAAAGACCCAGGAGAAAGTGTCCCCCGCCTTCCCCTGCTCAGTCTGTCTCATCTGATTCTGAGCCTGATGCCACCGGGGACGTGGCCCGTCTAGGGGGGTGTAATATCTCACCCCCTGACCCGTCCGATAGTGAGGATGAGTCCTCTTCGGTCTCAGCAGCGAGTGAAAAAGTGCTGATGGACGCACTTGTTACTGCTGTGCGGGAGACTCTAAAGATGGGTGATGCGGCTGACAGGGCCACAGACGTGGCTGTGTCTTTTGCTACACATAAGTCTCCTCGCACATCAAGGGTGTTTCCTTATCTGCTTTATTTTGATAGGTTTACCTATAAGGAATGGGAACAGCCAAAATCACCCTTTGTGGTCCCCAAACGTTTCTCAGTACGCTACTCCTTTTGAAGAATCACTTTTAAAAAAGTGGACTACACCACCAGTGGTGGACCCTCCTGTTTCCAGGTTAAATAGGGCAACCATGATCCCAGTAAAGGAATCCTGTCCTTTAACCACTCAAGCCCTGGACCATTTGGCTGGCCAAAGACCAGAGCACTTTTTGCGATTCGGCACTGTGTCGCTTTAACTAACAATTGTGCGGTCGTGCGACATGGCTCCCAAACAAAATTGAGGTCTTTTTTTTCCCCACAAATAGAGCTTTCTTTTGGTGGTATTTGATCACCTCTGCAGTTTTTATTTTTTGTGCTATAAACAAAAAAAGAACGACAATTTAAAAAAAAAACCCATTATTTTCAAAATAGGGGATAGTCTAAAGGCATTTTTATTAATATTTTTTTTTTTTTACTAGTAATGGCGGCGATCTGCGTTTTTTAAATTTTTTTATTTTTTTTTATCGTGACTGCGACATTATGGCGGACACATCGGACAATTTTTGGGATCATTGTCATTTTACAGTGATCAGTGCTATAAAATTGCACTGATTACTGTAAAAATTACACTGGCAGTGAAGGGGTTAACCACTAGCTGGCTAGGAAGGGGTTAAGTGTGTCCTAGGGAGTGATTCTAACTGTGGGGGGGCGTGGCTCCCTGTGACACGTCACAGGGAGCTGTGATCAGTGACAGTGTCACTAGGCAGAACGGGGAGATGCTTGTTTACATTAGCATCTCCCCGTTCTTCATCTCCGTGAGATGATCGCGGGTATCCCTGCGGACATCGAGTCCGCGGGACCAGCGATCCTACTCACGGAGCTCGCGGCGCGCGCGCGCACGAGATGGCACGGCGGCAAATTCAAAGGGACTTACAGGTACGCCCATTTGCGCAGCCGTGCTATTCTGTCGACGTAAATGTACAGGCGGTGGTCAGCAAGCGGTTAAGGACCCGGCTGACTGGAAAGCGAAGGCCGTGGCACGCAGCATGTTTACTATGGCTGGGTTGCCATTGCGTCCAGTCTTGGCCTCTGCGCTGGTGTCGCAGACACTAACTGAATGGGCCAAGCTTTTGCGCCAGGGTCTAGGTAGCGAGCAGGTTCCCGCTGCTTATGATTCAGCGGACCAGTTGGTCCATGGGCTACAGTATATTTGTGATGTAGCTCCTGTGCTGTCCAAGCTTCTATTACAGCGGTGGTGATTCGATGTGTGGTGTGGCTTAAGGATTGGTCGGCAGACCAAGCCTCTAAAAAAAAGCTTTCAAGGCGACCTCCTGTTTGGGGCTACCCTGGATGAAATCATTAAGGGTGTCACAGGGGGAAAGAGTACCTTCCTGCCTCAATCTAGGAAAGGGAAGGAGCCTCGTTGCAGACTGGGGCCTTCCTTCTCAGCCCATAAGAAATTCTTCCGGGCTCCTGGGACGGCAGATAAAGGAAACAGATCTCTCAAGTCATCCCCGGGAAGTTCCAAGTAATCTTGCTCTGGTAAGCCTAGAGCAGGCTTCTCCAGATCCACTGACAAGACTCCTTCAGCATGAAGGTCTGTCCTCAACCATTGCTGGGGTGGGGGGACATATTCACTGGTTTCCAGATTCATGGACCTCCCTCGTGAGCGTCAAGGGGGTCCATGAATTGAACCTTTCCAAAACGTCTTTCAGGACAGCACCCGAGAGATCATGGCTCCTCCTCCCACAGGAAACACCTCATCAATTAAGTCTTTAAATTGGAGCCCTCCACGTTGCCTCATCAGTTTTTTGTGTTTCCTCTAGCTGGAGGAACACCTCTGGTGGGAGCCATGATCTCTCAGGTTTATCCTGGGAGACACAGGTTCTCACCTGTTAGGTCTTTTTTAGGCTAGGAGAGTGAGCCTCCCACTTGGCTCTTAGATGGATGGTCCCGTGGGCTCCCTCTCCCGTGCTCGGGGAGAGCCTGTACGTCCGGGGGTGCTGCCTCCAAATTTTTTTGGCCAGACAGGCGGCCGTCCTCTGTTCCCTTCTGCAATGGAGGAACGAGCGCTGGCGGCCGCCATGTTGCTGGTGGCAGAAGAGCGCTTCAGCCACGTCCTGTAAGGGGAGGAGGCAGCACTTCCGGGTCGGTGCGTGCGTCATTTCCGGGCGCAAAGCGCAGTGGGAGAGGGCAGGGTCACCTGGCGCCTTATTTCCGGTTCCAGGTCAGCGCAGCAGCGTTTTCAAATCTGGAACCGGTCGTTTCACCACGCACCGCAGACAGCTATGGATAGCGATGCAGCGGATAAGGGGGCAAGCCAAGGCGCCAGCAAGGCTAAGGTAAGGGACTGTGTCCTCTATTACCCTGGGCTGTTTTCTCCTGTGGGGGGATTACTCACCCTTTCCCCCCCCCTTCCCCCCCTTTCCCCCCCCTTCCCCCCCCCCTTTCCCCCCCCACCCCCTCTTCAGAAGGTATGTTGTAGTGGCTAGATTTAGTATATCTGCCCTACAACAGGGGATTAGGTGGTGGTGGCTTGCTGGGCACATGGAAAGTGAGATGTTATCTTCCTTAGTGCACCTAGGTGTATTATTTGCGCTGTATTACAGCCTTTTAAGCGTGGTTCCATGTCTCTTTTCTGTTTGTCCAGGCCAAAGGTTCTGCCCAACCAGTCAAGAAAAGGTGCCCTGTCTGCAAAGAGAAATTAAGCGATGCTTGGACCAAAACGCATTGTGCAGAGTGCATTACAAATTTGGTCAGAGAGGAGACTCCATCCGTATGTGGCGACTTGGTGTCAACAATAAAGGATGAGCTCCGGGCCACCTTTCAAGCTTTTAGGTCAAACCTAAGAGAGGAGTCAGGTCCCTCTAGGGATACTCTGGTTCCGCAGCCATCTTCAGAACCCCAGAGTGGTTCTCAAATAATTTTTGGGGGTCCGAAATCCCAGGACGCTTCTCAAGGGTCCGTTTCCCTCGCTCCAAATGATACAGATTCTGAGGAGGAGGAAAATGAATCAGATGCCGCTTCTAAATACAAATTGTCGCTAGAAGAGGTGGGAGGACTCCTGAAAGTAATCCATGCCACTTTGGGGATAGAAGAGGAAAAGAAGGAACTCTCCCTGCATGACCGCATGTATGCTGGTTTAGGAGATTCAAAAGGCATTTCTTTTCCAGTCCATTCAATTATCACTGATATGATTAAAAAAGAGTGGCTGGAACCTGAGAAAAAGCCCTTTTCCCGGGCTCACAAGAAAAGCTTTCCATTTGAGGAAAATCCAGATTCTATATGGAATAAGGTTCCAAAATTGGACTCTGCCTTTTCTCAGGTCTCTAAGTCTACGGACCTCGCCTTTGAGGATATGGGCACTCTGAAGGAGCCCATGGATAAAAGGATGGACCTGCTTCTTAAAAGAACCTGGCAATCAGTGATGCACAATCTGAAACCAGCAATGGCAACAACCTGTGTTGCAAGGAACTTGGATCACTGGGTTAACCAGTTGAAAGCCCATGTGATAGCAGATTCCTCAAAACAGGAGATTCTAGACTCTTTTTCAACCCTGTCTGCAGCAATATCATATATTGCGGATGCGTCTGCGGAATCTATCCGCATGTCAGCAAGGTCAGCAGCTTTAACTAATTCTGCCAGAAGGGCCTTATGGCTGAAGACGTGGCCAGGGGATGCTGCATCTAAAAATAGACTATGTGGTATTCCGTTTGCAGGTGATCTGCTATTTGGTTCGGAGCTAGAGTCCATTCTTGACCGTACGGCAGATAAGAAAAAGTCGTTTCCGGTTAAGAAAAAACAGGTGCAAACCCATAAGCGTTTCTTTCGGCCCCAAAAAGGTCAGCAGGAAGGAAAAACGCAGGGCAAGAGGAGGTCATGGTCTTCTCAGAAGCCCAAAGGTAGGGGTGGAGTGCTCTTCAATCCTCCTGCGGCCTCCGCAAAACCACAATGACTCCTTCAAGGTCGGGGGAAGACTCCAGGAGTTTCTTCCTCAGTGGAGAGCCATTTCCTCAAATCAGTTCGTTGTAAATCTGCTCTCCCAGGGGTATGTGATAGAATTCACGGAAGAACCTCCAAGAAGATTCCTGGTGACAATCGTCCCAAGGGATGCAGTCAAGGCTTTCGCCATGAGGTCCCTAATTGAGGAACTGAAAAATCAGAAAGTCATTGTTCCGGTCCCAGCAGGGGAGTTCTTCCAGGGGTTCTACTCACATGTTTTTCTGTTTCAGAAACCTTCAGGAAAGTTCCGTCTTATCCTGAATCTCAAAATGCTGAACAAATCAGTAGAATACAGAAGGTTTCGGATGGATTCAATATTTTCAGTAAGAAACCTCCTGTATCAAGGGTGCTATATGGCATCAATAGATTTACAAGATGCCTACCTCCACATTCCTATTGCCGCCAGGTCGCAGAAATATCTGAGTTTAGCACTGAAAGAAGGGAAGAAGGTGGTACATCTGCAATTCAGAGCACTCCCGTTTGGTCTGTCATCGTCCCCAAGGGTCTTCACGAAAATAATGGCCGAAGCTCTGGCGCCTCTGCGTCTAGAGGGGATCTCAGTTATTCCTTATCTGGACGACCTGCTGTTTTTTGCCCAGACCAGAGAAGGTCTTCAAGAAAACTTGCTCAGAGCCTGTGTTCATCTAGAATCCATAGGGTGGATTTTAAACCTTCAAAAATCAAATCTGATTCCCTCACAGGAAGTGTTATTCCTGGGTTTCCGTATCAACTCTTTGGAACAAAAAAATTTTCTTCCAGAGGAAAAACAGAAAAAGTTGGTACAAGTGGTGTCATTGCTACAGTTCAATCAATTTCTGTCCATCAGGAAGGTCATGTCGGCATTGGGAACCCTGACCTCTTCCATACCGGCCATCCAGTGGGCAAAGCTCCATTTCAGACCTCTGCAAAGTTTCCTGTTTAAAACCTGGAATCACCAGCAGGATTCACTAGATTCATTAGTGAAGATCCCTACTTCAGTAAAAAGAAGTCTGGTGGTGGAAGAACCAGACAAGGTATTCAGAGGGGCTGTTATGGTCCTTCCCAACTCAGGTGAGGTTGACAACAGATGCCAGTTCCTGGGGTTTGGGGGGCTCATATGAGCGGCCGGTGGGCCCAGGGCTCGTGGGACACGAGATGCGCTGAGGTCCTCAAATTGGAAAGAACTAAAAGCTATAGAGATGGCCTTACTGACCTTTGCGAAAGAAGTCCAGGGGCAACATACTCAGATCCTGTCAGACAACGCCACGGCGGTGGCTTACATAAACAGACAGGGGGGAACCAGAAGCAAAGTTCTGCAAAGCCTGGCTAAAGGCATTCTGAGTTGGGCAGAGCTCCATTCTCTATCCTTATCCGCAGTCCATTTAAAAGGGACCCTAAACAGAGTAGCGGACTTCCTAAGCAGGAACCAGATATTAGAGGCAGAGTGGCAATTGAATCCAGAAGTCTTCCATTTAATAGTGCAGAAATGGAGGCGCCCAAGAGTGGATCCATCTGCCACCCAGGAAAACTCGCAAATGTCTTGCTTCTTCTCCCTGAACAGGAACGAGGCATCACTGGGAGTGGATGCTCTAGCGCAAGATTGGAAATTTCGCCTCTGTTACGCATTCCCCCCGTTTCAGCTTATCCCTCGGGTCATAGCAAAAATCAGGAAGGAGGATACAACAGTGATCCTCATCACTCCCTTCTGGCCAAAAAGGCCTTGGTTTTCATCCCTTCTTCAGATGCAACTAAAACCCTACTGGCACCTTCCGTTAAGAAAAGACCTTCTGTTACAAGGTCCTCTGTTTCACCAGGAAGTAGCAAAACTAAAGCTCACGGCCTGGCTACTGAGGAACAGCTCTTGAAGAGGAAAGGTTTCTCGGATAGGTTGGTAGCTACCCTCCTATCCAGTAGAAAGAAGGTTACAAGAGCAATATATTCCAAAGTCTGGAAAATCTTCAACTCCTGGTGCACAGCATCTGACAGATTTCCAAAACAAATTTCTTCTGTTCTTGAGTTTCTGCAAGAAGGGGCGGACAAGGGCCTAGCGGTCAGCACCCTCAAGGTTCAAGTTGCTGCGCTGGGGGGTATTCCTGGAAAAATCCATTTCATCAGAACCCCTAGTAATAAGATTCTTCAAAGCTCTTACCCGGTCTAGACCAGTGGTAATCAAAAGCTGTCCAGCATGGGACTTATCGGTTGTTCTACAGGCCCTGACCAAGGAACCTTTTGAACCCATTAATTTAGCCTCCCTGAAATTAATTACTTTGAAAACAGTTTTTTTAGTGGCTGCTTACAACACCTCGAAGAGTCAGTGAGCTGCAAGCCTTATCAATCAGGGAGCCTTTCTTTTCCATTTTTTCAGACCGAATTGTTCTGAAGACGGATCCTAATTTTTTGCCGAAGGTCGCTTCGATACAGAATCGAACTCAGGAAATAATACTTCCTACCTTTTGTTCTAATCCATCGGGTAAGAAGGAAGAAGAATTCCATACCCTGGATGTTAAAAGAGCAGTCTTGAGTTACTTGGAAAACACTAAAGACTTTAGATGTTCAGATGCTCTATTTGTTTTATTTTCCGGTAATAAAAAAGGAAGACAAGCTTCTAGAGGAACCATTGCCAGATGGTTGAGAATGGCTATCTCAGAAGCCTATTCCCTTACAGGTCAAGAGAGTCCAGTAAATGTCCGGGCTCATTCTACAAGAGCTTCGGCGGTGAGTTGGGCAGAAAAAGCTGGCGCCACCCCCGAACAAATCTGTAAGGCAGCTACTTGGACAAGACTGACAACCTTTGCCCGTCATTATAGGTTAGACCTCATGACGGCTGGGGACCAGGCTTTTGGAAGGAAAGTCTTACAGGCTGTTGTCCCACCCTAAATGGAGTAAGTCTCGATTATCCTCTCGGGTGCTGTCCTGAAAGACGTTTTGGAAAATTGCAAGTTAGACTTACCGGTAACTTGTTTTCCAATAGGCTTTCAGGACAGCAGTAACCCGCCATTTGTTTATGCTAATTCTGTAATACTATGATATAACTGTCGCTTATGTGTTGCAGCTGGGGCTGGAGTTCTCTACAAACAACTGATGAGGCAACGTGGAGGGCTCCAATTTAAAGACTTAATTGATGAGGTGTTTCCTGTGGGAGGAGGAGCCATGATCTCTCGGGGCTGTCCTGAAAGCCTATTGGAAAACAAGTTACCGGTAAGTCTAACTTGCAATTTTTGCGGGTACCAAAGAAGGGGGACAGAATTTGTCCACTTCGGGGGGCCCTGTCTCTCCTTGTGTGGGTATAATTCCTGTAAAGGTTCGGGTGACGTCCAAACTACCCAAGGTCCCCTCTAGTCCTGTCCAGGAAATTGGGCTATCTGGGTCTGACTCTAGAGTGAATGCTGACCAGGTTAGTAGTTTTTAGTCTAAATGTCGGGCCCCTTCAACAGGTTCAGTTCAACAGAAAGTAACTGAGGCTCGTGGCAACCTCGCGAGTTCCTCTGGTAGATGCCGCAGTCGTCCTAGTGTCACTGCGGGGGCTAACACCTTCCTCTTCTGCAGTGCCTGCGAAGGACCGAGGGCAAAAGTCTTCTGGTGGCCGTAGACATCCCTTGGGAGCTACTTCTAAAAGAGGACCAGTTGTACCGAGGGCTGAGCTTCCATCCTGCTTTACAGTAACTGGTTTTAATGGCCTAGCCATTGAAAGCCAGGTACTGAGAGATAGAGGTCTGTCGGGATCAGTGATCCCTACTATGGTGAAGGCGTGGAAAGCGTACATTTCTTGGTGTGAGTCGATTGGCGTTCACCTCGATCCTTTTCTGTGGCTCAGATCTTAGCTTTTCTTCAACAGGGTGTTGGCTTTGAGCACCATCAAGGTCCAGGTGTCTGCCTTAGCAGTCTTCTTTCAGCGACCCCTAGCCACTCCCTCTTTAGTTCGTACCTTCATTCAAGGAGTCCGGCATGTGGCTCCAACGGTACGGTCTCTTTTGCCGCCATGGGATTTAAACTTGGTGTTATCGGTTCTCCAAAAACCTCCATTCGAGAATATTCAGGCGATTCCCTTACCTACATTGACCCAGAAGGTAGCTTTCCTGGTGGCTATTACCTCGGGCTGCAGGGTTTCGGAATTGGCGCTGCATTATTCTGTCGTAGTCCCTATTTAGTACTCCATAGGGATAAAGTGGTTCTTCGTCCCTGTCCATCATTTTTACCCATAGTTGTCTCTGACTTCCACTTGAATGAGGACATTGTGTTGCTGTCCTTGTGTCCCAAGCCGGCTTATCCCAAGGAATTTGCATTGCATACCTTGGACGTGGTTCGTGCAATTCGGGTGTATCTGGAATCCACTGAGTCCTTCCGGAGGTCAGACTCACTTTTTTAGTTACACAAGGACCAAGGAACGGGCTGGCCGCTTCTTCGGCTACCATCTCCAGATGGATCAGACAGACTGTGACTCAGGCCTATTCTATTAAGGGTCGGGTTCCTCCTTCTCCTGTCACGGTGCATTCTACTCGGGCGCTTAGTACTTCTTGGGTCTTCCGTCATCAAGCATCAATATTACAGGTTTGCAAGGCGGCCACTTGGTCGTCAGTGCATACCTTCACTAAATTCTATAAAGTAGATATTTTAGCATCTGCGGATGCTTCTTTTGGCCGCATGGTTTTGCAGGCTGCTGTTTAAGAGGGGGGTTCCCTCATAAGGGGTGTTTTTTCTTTAAACATGTTTTGTTTCAGATGGAGCTCCTGTGACCCGGTTAAGGCTCCTGTGTCCTGGTTAGGGCTCTTGTGGTTAGCCTTTGGTTATTTTGCCCACCCCTCATTTTTCTTTGGTACTGCTTTTGGACGTCCCATTGGTCAAAATTAAGGAGGCGCTGTGTCCGTCGATGAACGAAAGAGAAAATGGGAATGAGGAAAAAAAATGTAAAATGGGATTTTTGTACTCACCGTAAAATCCATTTCTCTGAGTTCGACAGACGCAGCGCCCACCCCTCTGGAGTTTTTGATACTTCTATTACTGCTTGCTACTAAACTGAATACCTAGAGCAGGGAGGGGGTTATATACTGACTGAGGACAGCCCATGGGCATAGCCAGGTGTTTTTTTGTTCTGCCTAGTTTTTCTCCTGCAGAGGCAATATAACCCAATGGTCAAGATTAAGGAGGCGCTGTGTCCGTCGATGAACTCAGAGAAATGGATTTTACAGGGAGTAAAAAAATCCCATTTTAAATTTATTTTTTTTTTAGGAAACCGTGTAAAAAAAAAAAAAATGAAGGCACCCAGTCCCCTTCTGCTCACATGCGAAGGCAAACGCATGCTTTGGTCCTGCACGCATACGTAAACGGCGTTCACACCACACATAAAAAGTATTGCTGTGAATGTCAGAGGGAGAGCAATAGTTCTAGCACCCAACCTCCTGTGTGACTCTAAAACTGGTAACCTGTAAAGGCTTTTAAAGCGTCGCCTATGGAATTTTAAAATACTATCGTTTGGTGCCATTCCACGAGCATGCACAATTTTAAAGCGTGACATGTTCGGTATCTATTTAATCAGTGTAACACCTTCTTTTAAATTTTACCAAAAAACGGGTATTTGTGTTTTTGTGCATTAAAATTCATTAAAGTATATTTTTTTCAAGGAAATTTGCATTTGAAAAACTGCTGTGCAAATATCGTCTGACATACAAAATTGCAAAACCCACCATTTTATTCTCTATGGCCTTTGCTTAAAAAATATATAAGGTTTATGAGTTACAAGTAATTTTTTAGCAAAAAATACAGATTTTTACATGTAAACAAAGTGTCAGAAAAACACAGACCCAGCTGCTTAGAGATGGGAGGGCCTGGGAAAAAAACTGAACAATGGGGGGGGGGGGGGAATGTTTTTTTTTTTTTTTTTTGTTATTTTTACAAAGCAATTTTTTCCCCCCAATTTTTCCGGGGGGGGGGGGGGGGGAGGGTGAGCGGAGCATGGAAAGGCTCCAGCTTAGTTTGCTTGTGGGCTCCATCTTGTACCTCCTACAGATGGGTGATTGTTGGGATACAGTAGATTCTGTCCTCTCAGGCCTTAACTGACAGGGTACATTTTTCTGACAATTTTTTTTCTTATTTAACCTATTAAATGATTCCTATTAATGTTTTCCACCATCACAGCATAATGTTTACCCATAGTCTAGTCAGTAAATTGTTTTTCTTTTCTTCCTCTCAGTAAAATTGTGAGACCAATGTCTAGAGTTTGGAAACCTTCACACAGTGCAATTTCTGATGAGAACCAAGCTGAAATTTTGTCAGAAAAAAATGATTTTTCGCCAAATGTGACAAGGATGCCAAAGCCCATCCTTGCATGCCAGAGGTCCCCTAAAAATCTTAGAAAATACTTCATGGCAGTAAATGATGAGGACCATAATGAAAGTGAGAGTAGTTTTTCCCTCGAAAGTCCTCATTCCAGAAACACTCTTTCTGCTGTTGGATCTGGATCACCACAAAGTGTTTATTCACCAGCAGCATGTTCAAGTAAGGAAGTGTTACAAATCTTGGCCTCACAAAAATACACAAACCTTTCATTTATAAAGAAAAATGTCACCTGAAAAACAAAATGATTTAAATTTGTAAAACTACTCCACAGAAAAATGTCATCCATTTTTGCTTCATATATGGAAAAAGAAGAAAGTGGTGAAATTGTTATAAAATAAAGAACCCCACAAAAAACCAGACTCTTTGACTTTATTGCTGATAATATAATGCTTTGAACATAAACGTTATTGTGAATTTGAATGCTATAGCAGAAATCATTGAAATCAGATTATTTCCTTTGCAGCCGTCAGGGGACACTGTGACACTATGTGAAAGCACAGCAATAATCTCAGAAGGGACTACAGGCTTAGTGACATGGGAAGCAGCTATCTTCTTAGCAGAATGGGCTATTGAAAATGTTGATCTCTTCAGAAATCGGTAATATATATATAATTTTATTTCCATAAATCATTCATTTCTATAACATGCCTTTTGTATGCATTTGGCACAGAAACAAAACCAAGATGTATTTTGGCCCATTTAGTTTTTTCCAGGTGTTATGGCTGTGTAAATTGTTTGTAAGACTTTTTTTTTTTTGTAATTCCATTGGAGCACCACAGTTCACCGTACAAGAACTCACAGTGGTTGAAGCAGTGGATGGTGCCAGGACTAGCGATAACTTCTTTTGGTATTGATCGTCACTGTAGTGCAATGGTGGCCTAGCTTAGTAAATATTTCTTTATTTCTTGTTTTTTTGTTTTTTTTTCATTATTTTTATTTTTTCTTTGACAAACCGATGCTTTTTATAAATACCCCAACCACCGATCCATCTTTCCGGATCAACTATGTGACAAAGCGAAAGTATTTAAGGCATAAGCTTTTTTAAACCCTTTTTATTAGGATTAATTGGGTTTGTGCAGGCAAAAATTAGTTGGCACGATGGTGACATTTTATCATCCATAATATACAACATATCTTGGGTACTTGGGAATAAGCGGGCAGAGTTTCTTAGTGATATATATATATGATATAAAAATTTCCATTTTGATTTCCTCCTCTTCCCCAATTGGGGACTCGTATTAGGTCATGGGAGAGCCTCTCATCCCCCATGCATCTCTGCAGAAATGCATAACAGCAAGCAATAGAACATGAATATGTTATCAACAAACAATAAAGCACTATTGTAGTGCTCTTTTCAGGCAGAGGAAGGCAGGGCAGAGCGGGATCAGCTCTAATCTGGTTAAACATTAATGGTTAAAGGAAGTATCCATGCCAGGGTTTCTAAACCTCTTTACCTTGGAGGAGCCCTTGGCAAAAAGTTTGAGATCTTGGGAAACCCCTGAAATCATTTTCAGATCTACAGCTCATGGAACATCTGTGTGATCATCAAGCTGTTGATATAACAACCATTTTTTTTAGAAAGGGCATTAAATAATAAAATGCATTTTAAAACGTACTTCCTTAACCACTTCAGCCCCGGAAGGTTTTACCCCCTTCCTGACCAGAGCACTTTTTACAATTCGGCACTGTGTCGCTTTAACTGCTAATTGCGCGGTCATGCAATGCTGTACCCAAACGAAATTTGCGTCCTTTTCTTCCCACAAATAGAGCTTTCTTTTGATGGTATTTGATCACCTCTGCCGTTTTTATTTTTTGTGCTATAAACGGAAAAAGACCGAAAATTTTGAAAAAAAAAAAAGATATTTTCTACTTTAAATTATAAAAAAAATCCAATAAACTCAATTTTAGTCATACATTTAGGCCAAAATGTATTCGGCCACATGTCTTTGGTAAAAAAAAATGTCAATAAGCGTATATTTATTGGTTTGCGCAAAAGTTATATCGTTTACAAACTAGGGTACATTTTCTGGAATTTACACAGCTTTTATTTTATGACTGCCTATGTCATTTCATGAGGTGCTAAAATGGCAGGGCAGTACAAAACCCCCCCAAATGACCCCATTTTGGAAAGTAGACACCCCAAGGAAATTGCTGAGAGGCATGTTGAACCCATTGAATATTTATTTTTTTTGTCCCAAGTGATTGAATAGTGACAAAAAAAAAAAAAAAATTACAAAAAGTTGTCACTAAATGATATATTGCTCACACAGGCCATGGGCATATGTGGAATTGCACCCCAAAATACATTTAGCTGCTTCTCCTGATTACGGGGATACCACATGTGTGGGACTTTTTGGGAGCCTAGCCGTGTACGGGGCCCCGAAAACCAAGCACCGCCTTCAGGATTTCAAAGGGCATAAATTTTTGATTTCACTCCTCACTACCTATCACAGTTTTGAAGGCCATAAAATGCCCAGGTGGCACAAAACCCCCCCAAATGACCCCATTTTGGAAAGTAGACACCCCAAGCTATTTGCTGAGAGGCATGTTGAGTCCATGGAATATTTTAACACAAGTTGCGGGAAAGTGACAATTTTTTTTTTTTTTTTTTTGCACAAAGTTGTCACTAAATGATATATTGCTCAAACATGCCATGGGCATATGTGGAATTACACCCCAAAATACATTCTGCTGCTTCTCCTGAGTACGGGGATACCACATGTGTGGGACTTTTTGGTAGCCTAGCCGCGTATGGGGCCCCGAAAACCAAGCACCGCCTTCAGGATTTCTAAGGGCATAAATTTTTGATTTCACTCCTTACTACCTATCACAGTTTTGAAGGCCATAAAATGCCAAGATAGCACAAACCCCCCAAAATGACCCCATTTTGGAAAGTAGACACCCCAAGCTATTTGCTGAGAGGCATGGTGAGTATTTTGCAGCTCTCATTTGTTTTTGAAAATGAAGAAAGACAAGAAAAACATATTTTTTTTCTTTTTTCAATTTTCAAAAGTTTGTGACAAAAAGTGAGGTCTGCAAAATACTCACTATACCTCTCAGCAAATAGCTTTGAGTGTCTATTTTCCAAAATGGGGTCATTTGGGGGGGTTTGTGCCATCTGGGCATTCCATGGCCTCCGAAACTGTGATAGGCAGTGAAGAGTGAAATCAAAAATTTACGCCCTTAGAAAGCCTGAAGGCGGTGCTTGGTTTTCGGGGTCCCGTACGCGGCTAGGCTCCCAAAAAGTCTCACACATGTGGTATCCCCGTACTCAGGAGAAGCAACAGAATGCATTTTGGGGTGTAATTTCACATATTCCCATGGCATGTTTGAGCAATATATCATTTAGTGACAACTTTGTGCAAAAAAAAAAAAAAAAAATTGTCTTTTTCCAGCGCAACTTGTGTCACAATATAAAATATTCCATGGACTCGACATGCCTCTCAGCAAATAGCTTGGGGTGTCTACTTTCCAAAATGGGGTCATTTTGGGGGGTTTTGAACTCTCGTGGCATTTTATGCACAACATTTAGAAGCTTATGTCACACATAACCACTTGAAGACAAAGCCCTTTCTAACACTTTTTGTTTACATGAAAAAATTATTTTTTTTTGCAAGAAAATTACTTTGAACCCCCAAACATTTTATATTTTTTTAAAACAAATGCCCTACAGATTAAAATGGTGGGTGTTTCATTTTTTTTTTTTTTCACACAGTATTTGCGCAGCGATTTTTCAAACGCATTTTTTGGGGAAAAAACACACTTTTTAAAATTTTAATGCACTAAAACACACTATATTGCCCAAATGTTTGATGAAATAAAAAAGATGATCTTAGGCCGAGTACATGGATACCAAACATAACATGCTTTAAAATTGCGCACAAACGTGCAGTGGCGACAAACTAAATACATTTTTAAAAGCCTTTACAGGTTACCACTTTAGATTTACAGAGGAGGTCTACTGCTAAAATTACTGCCCTCGATCTGACCTTCGCGGTGATACCTCACATGCATGGGGCAATTGCTGTTTACATTTGACGCCCGACCGACGCTTGCGTTTGCCTTTGCGCGAGAGCAGGGGGGAAAGGGGTGCTTTTTTTTTTTTTTCTTTATTAATTTTTAGATTTTTTATCTTATGTTTAAACTGTTGCTTTCATTTTTATTTTTATTTTTTGCATTTTTATTGTTATCTCAGGGAATGTAAATATCCCCTATGATAGCAATAGGTAGTGACAGGTACTCTTTTTTTGAAAAAATTGGGGTCTATTAGACCCTAGATCTCTCCTCTGCCCTCAAAGCATCTGACCACACCAAGATCGGTGTGATAAAATGCTTTCCCAATTTCCCAATGGCGCTGTTTACATCCGGCGAAATCTAAGTCATGAAATGCTCGTAGCTTCCGGTTTCTTAGGCCATAGAGATGATTGGAGCCATTCTGGTCTCTGATCATCTCTATGGTCAGCTGGCCGAATCACCGGCTGCATTCTCAGGTTCCCTGTTGGGACAGGAGAGCCAGAGAAAAACATGGAAGACGGTGGGGGGGGGGTGTAATTAGCCGCTAGGATTGCTAGAGGCTAATTAGCCGCTAGGATTGCTTTTACATGAAAGCCGACCGCTGGCTGAAAAGAATGATACCAAGATGATACCTAAACCTGCAGGCATCATTCTGGTATAACCACTCAAAGTCCAGCAACATACCAGTACGTTGCTGGTCCTTGTATTGTAAACTTTTTTTTCATGCAGCCTGTGGGCTGAACGAAAAAAAGATATTGATCGGTGGGTATGCCCACCATTAGAATACCTCCCTTCATCCGCCCACTTGTAATGATGGGCATACATGCACCATTTATATATGCCGAAGCATGGGGGCATCCTCCCGCAAAAGGCAGGAGCAAATTGCTCCTCCACCCATTGCTGCCCCCACGCTTCAGCATATATGCTGAAGTATGTAACTGTGGTGGTGAAATCACCTCCGACAGCGCTGGAGTCACGGCTTTATATATCGTGGGAGAAAACGCTGTTGCTGTCAAGATAAATAAATCCGCGCTGCAACTGAATGGCGTACCTGCTAAGCAAATGATGGTTAACAAAAAAACAAAGTAACATTACAGTATAACAGTAATACTTACCATACCTGCAAAGCAAATACAAAAAAAAAATAGTAAAAATAAAACATTTAACGCAACCTGTGCCTACCTAAAATATATATATGCCGAAGCATGGGGGCATCCTCCTGCAAAAGGCAGGAGCAAATTGCTCCTCCACCCACTGCTGCCCCCACGCTTCGGCATATATGCTGAAGTATGTAACTGTGGTGGTGAAATCACCTCCGACAGCACTGGAGTCACGGCTTTATATATCGTGGGAGCAAACGCTGTTGCTGTCAAGATAAATAAATCCGCTCTGCAGCTGAATGGCGTACCTGAAAACAAAAAAGTGGTTAACAATAAAAAAACAAAGTATAAAAAAATTGCATACCTATAAAGCAAACATGATAAAAACATAACAATAAAACATTGCAGTATAGAATACAATAAAAAAGAGCAGAACAATAGAAAGAGCTGTTGGTTTTTTTATTTTATATTTTTTTTGTATTTTTATTATTTTTTTTTTTTTAACACTTTTTTTAGTAACTTTAACTTTTAACTGTAACTGTACCAGGTTTGGGTCTCTCAAAATGCGATGGCATCTTGGGAGACCCTGTGTTAGTGTGCCTAGTCTGTGCAGTGCTGAACCCTACGCTAATACTCCACTAGTGTATGGTAGCGTTCAAAACATTCACCAATGCATAGACCAGGATTGTCAGGACAGGAGGGACAACAATACCGGGTGTCACGCCTAAATCCGCGCTTGCTGCAGACACGACATCTTTTTTGGGGGGCTCGTTGGGTAGGGGTACTCTGGAGGACATAAGGAAAATGCCTCCCATGAAGCCGGCTTACTGCATTTGGATTGGGAAGGTGAGGTAGAGCACCATCTGGAAACAGAAGGGCTCTGACGATCTCTTCCTGGAATTTAAGGAAGGATCCAGTCCGTCCTGAAGCTCTGTATAGCACATGAGCGTTCAGCAAAGCCAATTGAAATAAATAAACAGACACTTTTTTGTACCAGCGTCTGGCCTTACGGGAAAGGTCCACCCCTCCCATATTAAGGTTGTATTCATGGACCCAGAGGGGTTTCTCCACAACACCAGTCGCCGTAGTAATTTGGGTCGTCGTGTCTGCATGAAGGGAGGTAAGAATGAAAACATTCTTATTGTCCCTCTGCTTCATAGCGAGCAAATTCTTATACTTCAAGCAGGCTCTCTCCCCCAGCCTAAGACGGGACTCTACAAGCCGCTGGGGAAAGCCCCGGCGATTAGATCGCACAGTGCCACATGCTCCAATCTGATGATCAAACAAGGGACTAAAAAGTGGCACGCTCGTATAATAATTGTCCACGTACAAGTGGTACCCCTTTCCGAATAAGGGTGACACCAAGTCCCACACTATCTTGCCAGCGCTTCCTATGTAGTCAGGGCAGTTTATCGGCTCTACGTGACTATCTTTGCCCTCGTAAACCATAAATCTACATGTATAGCCTGTGGCCCTGTCACAGAGCTTATACATCTTGACCCCGTATCTGGCACGCTTGCTGGGAAGGTACTGTTTGAATGACAAGCGGGCAGAAAATTTAATCAGGGACTCATCAACGCAGACAACTTGATGGGGAGTAAACAAGTCTGCAAAACACTGGTTGAAGTGGTTTACGAGGGGCCGAATTTTGTAGAGCCGATCGTATCCAGGGTCTCCACGAGGACGACAGAGTTCATTGTTGTTGAAGTGCATGAACCGCAAAATCTGCTCGTATCGTGCCCTGGTCATGGAGGCAGAGAACACGGGCATATGGTGAATTGGGTCAGTGGACCAATATGACCGCAACTCACTCTTTTTAGTTATGCCCATGTTGAGGGAAAGGCCCAGAAAGGTCTTAAATTCGGAGACCGTAATTGGTCTCCAATCTCTGGCAAGGGAGGACTGGGGATTAGCGGCGATGTGTTGACCAGTGTACAAATTGCTTTGGTCCACAATAGATCTATAGAGATCTTCGGTGAAAAACAGCGAATAAAAATCCAGTGGCGTAAAGTCAACTGTTTCCACCTGAATTCCGGGTTGGCCAGTGAAAGGGGGAAGTAGGGGTGCTGCAGAAGTGGTGGGTACCCAATTCGGATTGGCGAATGCAGCAGGAAGGGCACTATGGGCACGACGGGCCTGTGTTAGTCTTCTTCTTGGTGGCAGCGGGACACTACTTGTGCTTGCCACCTCGCCAGCTTGAACTGCACTTATGGGACTCACAACGTCACCAAGTGTTACTGCAGTGCTGGATGTACGACCAGGGTGTACTAGGCCGCTGGTGCTTGCCAGTTCACCAGAAGGAGTAGCGGCACTAGTACTTCTCTGCTCCATACGAGAGCCCTGCTGTTCTTGCACTTCAAGGACAGAAGAAGTTCGGGGTCTGGTACGCTTGACCCTAGCAGGGACCACAACTCCGTCGTCAGAGCTATCTGTCATGGAGCCGCTGTCCTCTACAGGTTCGTATTCTGAGCCTGAACTTGACAGATGAGTGACTTCCTCTTCACTATCTGTCATGCTCAGAAACGTGTAGGCCTCTTCACTAGTGTACCTTCGATTTGCCATTTTGCGAACGCTGCAGTTATGTGTACTTAGTGTTTTGTAAGTGTCAGTTATCGATCGATACTGCACTTGGGTGGGCTGGGCTGGGCTGGGCCGAGGGGCAAAACGCAGGTGCTAGCAGGTATCTGGGCTGATCCCGCTAACACTGTGTTTATGGGAACCCTAAACTGCTGGGGAGTATAGATCTGATCGGATCAGATATCGATCCGTTCAGATACTATAGCACTAAGGGAGGTGTATGCTGCGTGCGTGGGTTTTAGCGGTACTGGCGCTAACCTGACGCTGCCTGGGGCGACGCAGACCTTATCAGATCCTAAAAACTTAACTTATATCACCGCCGGGCAATTAGGGGGTTAAACCTTTATAAGGTAATAAACGGCGGGTGCCCTAAAACTATAATAAACTATAATAAACTACAAAAAACAAACTAGCTAACCAGCGTCACCCGTAACACTTATACGGTGATCGCTGGTGAAAGGGTTAACTAGGGGGCAATCAAGGGGTTAAAACCTTTAGCAGGTAGTATATGGGGGTCCCTGTCGCTATAAAACACTGACAGCGAACCTATATACTTACCTCCCTAACTAGCGTCACCTGTGTCACTAATACAGCGATCAAAAAAACGATCGCTTAGCGACACTGGCGACGGGGGGTAATCAAGGGGTTAACTTTTATTAGGGGGGGTTAGGGGGGTACCCTGGACCTAAAGGGGGGTACCCTAGACCTAAAGGGGGCTAACCAAACTGCCCTAACACTTGTAACTGACACCAATGCAAAAAAAAAAACTGCTATTGGTGTCAGAGTGACAGGGGGTACAGGGGGGTGATCGGGGGGTGACTGGGGGGTGAAAAGTGTGCCTGCGTGTTCTACTGTAAGTGTAGTGTTGGTGCACTTACTTGGATGTCTTCTCTCCTCTGCGCCGGGACGAAAAGACCGGCTCGAGGAGGGATGACATCACTTCCTTTCCCTCTGTTTACATTACAGAGGGAAAGGAAGCGTTTTCATTCCCCGGGAGCGATCGGGAGGGGGTAGCCAACAATGGATGGCCTCCCCCTCACCTCTCATCGCCCGCCTATGGCACCGGGGGGGGGTCCGATCGGACCCCCCACCCGCGGGAGGCAGATCACGTATGGGTACGTGATTCTGCCTGCCCGTGCCATTCTGCCGCAGTATATCTGCGTTAGGCGGTCGGCAAGTGGTTAATGTGAAAAATAGAATCCCATCACATCTAAGAATTGTAAGCTGCAATATAATAAATGTTTGCTTTTGGGTTTAATACCGCTTTAATCACTTCAGTTTGTCGGACTGCCATTTGGTCTTTCATCTGCTTCCAGAGTATTTACAAAGGTCCTTTTTATATCGCTCTGGGCATCCAGGTCACAGGTTATCTGGACAACCTTCACTCCTGATGAAGGACTCCTCCCTTCCAGCTATCTGCAAACATCCACAGGACAAGTCAAATACTTCAGGCTTTCTGTTGGGTGATCAACTTCCAAAAATCCACTCTCCAATCTTCTCTTCATCTGAAAGACTCGAAGACACAGCCCATACAAAGGTATTCCATCCTGAGAAGAAACTCACACTTGGGACTTGAGGTCAAAGAGACATCCGTATGTAAGATTCTCCATGAGTCTCATGGTAGCCTCCTTCAAAGCTGTTCCATTTGCCCAATTTAATTTCAGATTGTAGGAGAGGCAACACATCATCTTGTAGGCATCGAACAAGCATCCTTTTTCTCTCAACCTACCCATACTCCTGTTTAGCCAAGAAAGGAATTCCTTTGGTTGGTGGATCTCCAGCCCAGCCTTAACATTGGGAAAGTCTTTCCTTCCTTATCACTGGAAAAATGACAGTTGTCAGTCTTCCTGGCTGGGGAGCAGTGTTCCAGTCTCACATAGTTCAGGGAACACGGTCATTGATGGAACCCAAGCTCCCCATCAACATCCTGGAGCACAGAGCAATAAGGATGGTTCTGCAATACTTGATTCCCCCTCTCTCAATCACGATACCTATTTGGGGATGCAATTGCACAATGCCACGGCTGCGGTGTACATCAACCACCAAGCAGGGACCAAGAGTCATACAGCTTTGTAGGAAGCAAGCCAGATAATCTCATAGACAAAAAAGTTATGTCCATATTAGGAGGAATGGAGAGCTGGAAAGTGGATTACCTACACAATCATCACCTGGACCAAGGGGAATGGGCTCTTCAACCCAACATCTTCATCCTGATATGCTGGTATGTTGGACATGGGGGGGTGTCTGGGCATGGATATCCTGGCCTCCAGATTCAACAACAAGCTACCTCTGTTTGTGGCCAGGACCAAGGATCCCCTGGCATTCGTAACAGATGCCTTGATAATTTCCTGGTCTTGGTTCAGGCTAATTTATGCCTTCCCTCCAGTGCAAATTCTACCTCACCTGCTCCACAAATTAGAGCAAGATAAACAAAGGTGAATCTCATTGCACTGAACTGGCCCAGAAGAACCTGATACAGACATACTCTTACTACTAAAGGACAACCTCTTCCCAAGAGGCCAGACCTGATGTCTCAGGGCCCGCTATTTTATCCTGCTTCTCAGTTACTATCTTTAATGGTATGACTGTTGAAGCCCAGGTCTTAAAGGACAGATGCATTTCTGAGTCTGTCATTCCTACTTTGCTGAAAGCCTAAATCTTCTTTGCTTGGTATATACACAGGCACTTCAAACCTAGAAATTCTGTGCCTCTCATTCTAGCCTTCCTACAATCAGGGCTTGACCAGAACTTGGCCAGCCCTTAGGATAGGTTTCAGCATTGTTGAATTTTATTTTTTTATATGAATACTCAGCCTGTGTCCTGTGCTGTACGATTAAGACAAAAGGAATTCTGACTTGCTTGTAAATTCCACATCTCTATAGTACAGTCCAGGACACAGGCCACCCTCTCGTCTCTATTCCTGGATTACTGTGCATTGCTTCCTAAAAAGCTGAGGATTCGTGGAGTAGTGTCCTCATAAAGCTTGTGCCATTGTCCAATCACCCAGAGGTACGAGCTTATAACCTAGGTTTTTTTTTTTATCAATTGCCCACCGGTATGGGGTTCTGGGCAGAGCTGTAATAAAAATTAAAAAAAAACCTGAACCCTAAGCAGTTCCCCTCCCTGTTTCCATATCTGTTCCTGGTGTTTGAGTAGCATTGAGAAATAAATAATTTAATTTAGAGCAGTATTTCCTAAGCCAGTTTGTCTCATTCCTAGAAACCAATTTAAATGCTAATTCCATCTATCATTTTGCATGAATTCAGGATTCTGGTTACCAATAAAATCCTCTGACCTTTTCTTTTTATATACTGTGTCACATGACTTGGTACAGTACCTCTACGATCGTAGAAATAATTGTCAAGTGCACATGCTTTGTGGCAGTGCTTATACCATGCCATGCTTCAGCAAAGGAAAAGGACCATTGACAGAGTGGTGAGGGGCTAGAACCAATAGAGACTGCACAGAGATGAGGGAAAAGAATGGAGATTTAAAAAAAATCCCTGGACTGTTAGGCTCCATTCACACTAGCGCGTTTTTTGATGCATTTTGCAGAAATGCATGGGAATTTTTTAACATGGGTTCCTATGGAACATGTTCACATCAATGCCTTTTTGTATCTCAGCATTTTTGGAAAGGGTCAGGGACTTTTTTTCATGCAAAATGCAGCGTTTTGCATGTAATAGAATTCAATGGACAAGCATCAAAAACGCAAGTGCACCGTTTTTGCAGCGTTTTTACAGCGTTTTTGGTGCGTTTTTGCCGTTTCTTTTAAATTTTTTTTTTACATTTTACATTAAAAAAAAAACCTGTAAAAAAAAACAAACAAACCGCAAAATGCGGCAAAAACGCTGCAAAAACGCTGCTCAAAAACGTGGCAAGCATGAAAAAAAAACCTCCAAAAACGCTCAAAAGCAACATGCATAGGTGTGAATCGAGCCTTAGACAGGATGCATGGGCCCTGACAGCTCAGCATCACTGGACGTAAGTACTGGGGGGGGGGGGGGGGGTTGGGGGTGTATGGGGTTAGTTAACCATTACATTTTTTCTGTAAAGGTGAACTAACCATTTCCGTTCAGCTTTCATATATACTTTCGGTTAGAAAAGTTTGTATAGTTCTGGTGAATATATGTGAATTTTTTTAATGCTGTGGGTGTTGTGTTTTTTTCCCAGCACCGTATTAGAGCTTGGAAGTGGAATTGGACTGACAGGACTGGTTATATGCAAGAGCTGTTTTCCTAAGAAATACATGTTCAGTGATTGTCATCAGAAGGTGCTTTCAAAGCTTAGAGAAAATATTCACTTGAATGGCTTTGTGCTTAGTGATGAAGATGATTACACAAAAAAACCTGAAAGAGTAAAAGATTCAGACACTGTTCAGATGTCAGTTTTAGAACTGGATTGGGAGTCCATTACAGAACAACAACTTTCACACATTAATGCTGATGTGATAATTGCAGCAGGTAATAGAATAGCATGTGATTAATAAAATTAACTATGAAATATTAACTGTAGTAACTGATTAGGTTACATAGAAATGGCATTTTTTCCCATGCTGTTGTTTGATTAATATACACATAAAAAGTGTATGAATATTAATCAAACTCGAAATTCTGCTATAAGTCCTATTAAGAGAAGTATGGCCAAAACTTTTTTTGGCCATACTTCTCTTTTGGGTCACAGCAGTGCACTTATTTCTGCACTCTTGTGACCCAGATTCAGCCAACAGCGGGCTAAATCTTGCTGTCAGCTGACGTTACAGAGGCATTGCAGGCTCTAGAAGGATCCCAACTTTAGGGTCAGGATCCACCCAGATGCCTGATCGACAGCTGGCTCAGTGTGCCACTGAGAGCCAGAGCCAGCCGCTCCTGCTCCCTCCATAGCCTGGCGCTCCAGTGAGCGCTGAAAGGGTAGAGCAGAGAACGGTGGTTGACAATCACTGTTCTCTGCTCAAAGCTGACCGAGAACTAAGCGATCAGTCATCATGTGATTGCTCAGTACTCGGTCTTGGAGCTAGCAGGTTACAGCTGCAGCATTGGGCCGATGCTGCAGCCATATAGATGAGTATGTATGTTTGTTTTATCATGTTTGGTTTTTCCCCACGTCTTCTTTTTAAAGCGTTATCAAAGTCTGCTTTTTTTTTATTTATACATACCTACCTACCTTTTATTTTACCTAATAAGGCTTACCTGTTGGTACAGTAAATATTTCAAAAACGTTTGTCGTTTAGGAGATATTTGCTTTAGTAGCAGCTGGTGACGTTACCGATGCATGCTCACTACACTCTCAATTGATGGCATGCCGTCCATTGAGAGAGCTGTGCCACAGCTATGACTCCCAAACCCAGGACCACAAACCCAGAAGGGAGACTGTGTGAAGATGGAAGCCCTGTCAGCAGTGCCAGCATGCTGCTGGAGCTCTTTGTTTTAAGGCAAGTCTTTTATAATGTGCTAGTATGCAATGCATACTAGCACATTATGCTCTTAACTTGCAGGGAGAAATTTGTATTTTTTATTTTTTTGCAGTTTGCTGAAATTGTTGAAAGACACTTGGACATTTAAAATACACACACACAAAGTACTTAAGAATACATTTGGGGTTGAATCTATGACAGCCTATAAACTATTGATTTTTTTTCATTCAACCAGTTGGTTGGACAAAAAAAAAAAAATTACCTGATTTTCCCCATCCACACATTTTGAGGTGGATGGGGGAATTGCTTCCACTGATTTTTTTATTCTGATAGCGGGGAGACTTCCCCTCGATCAGAATACAATGATCAGTGCTGCTGGCTATGGCTGACAGCACTGATTGATCGAAAAAAAAAACAGACAGGCTGGTTGTACAGAAGTTGATTGGTACATGTATTGAAATTCGGCTGCTCAAAATTTCAGTCCATGCATGGCTGGATTGAGCAAGATACTTGCCGAGCAGCAGTTGTACATTTTTACTGTTGGCTGGTGGCTCTGTTCTGGGTTTACAGGTATGCGTTCCCTGCTGCTTGTGCTGTGCCTGGACAGAGCATGAGTTTGTCAGCAGGCTCACAGCCAATGATTTTGGCTGCTGAACCTGTTGATAGCTGTAGCCAATCACAGCACAGATCTAACTGGTTCTTCTCCCTGATTTCACTCACTGTTCAGAGCTTAGATCAGGGTGAGTAGTTTGGCACACAGGTAACCCCTTTATTTCCCTCCTGATCACCAATGTCACCCAGTGTCATTAGAACAGTGAACTGTCACTGATCACTTTTAGTGTCAGAACTTTATTAGTGTCACTAGCGACGGTGGTGTCAGTTAGTGTCCCTCCCAGCCAGTGTCAGTAGAACCAGTCCCCGATTTGCGTTCCACACTACTACAGTCGCACTACAAGTCCCTGATCACCGCTATTACTAGTATAGTTTCTGTGTCTGTCCGGTATAGTATAGTGTCCCCAAAAATGCAGTGTTTGCAGGATCAGTCCCAAACTTGCAAACACCCCAAAACACATTCTGCTACTTCTCCTGTGTATAGGGATATCACATGTGAGACTTTTTGAGAGCCTAGCTGTGTACGGGTGCCCAAAATCCATGGAGCACATTCAGGCTTTTAAAGGGCGTAACTTGTGCATTTGATTTCCTAACTACCTATCAGAAGTCCAAAAATGCCAAAATATTACAAACACCCCCCAAATGACCACTTTTTGGAAAGTAGGCACTCCAATATATTTGCTAAAAGGCATAACGAGTATTTGGCAGATCTCATTTGTTGCCACAACTTTTTGGGAAGTAAAGAAAGAAAACAAATGTTTTTTTTTTTTTTCAAAAACTTGTGGCAAAAAATAACATTTTCCAGGTACTCCACAGGCCTCTCAGCAAATACCTTGGGGTGCCTACTTTCCAAAAAGGGGTCATTTGGGGGTGTTTATACTGTCCTGGCATTTTAGGGCTTCCGAAAATATGAGATGGGTAGTCAAAAAATCCAATGCGTATTTAACGCCCCTTGAAAGCCTAAAGGTGCTTATTGGATTATGAGCCTCTATACATGGCTAGGCTGCCAAAAGGTCTCTCACATGTGGTACCACCAAACTTGGGAGAAGTAGCAGAATGTATTTTGGGGTGTAATTCCACATATTCTCATGGAGAAATATCTCATTAAAATGACATCTTTGTATTTAAAAAAAAAACAAAAAATTTTTTTGTTATTTTCCAAACTTGTGGCAAAAAATAACATTTTCCATGTACTCCACATGCCTCTCAGCAAATACCTTGGCATGTCTATTTTCCAAAAAGGGTCATTTTAGGGGTGGTGTTTGTACTGTCCTGGCATTTTAGCACCTCAAATGTGATAGTGAGAAAGTCAGAGCTGCAAAAAATTCCAGTATATATACCATAGTTTGTAGATGCTATGACTTGCACAAAAACCAATGAATATACACTTATTGGGTTTGTTTTACCAAAGACATGTAGCAGAATACATCTTGGCCTAAATTTATGAAGAAATTCGAATTATTTTATTTTGGATATGTTTTATAAAAAAAGAAGAATATATATATATATATATATATATATATATATATATATATATATATATATATATATATATATATATATATTTTTTTTTTAAGTCTATATAATAAAAAACCCAGTGGATACCAAGTACCACCAAAAGAGAGCCCTGTTTGTGTGAAAAAAATGCTGTAAATATCATTTGGGTGCAGTGTTGCATGACTGAGCGATTGCCAGTAAAATTGGCACAGTGCTGAATAACAAAAAATGGCCTGGTCACGAAGGGGGGGGGGGGGGGGAACAAACCTTCTGAAGGTCAAGTGGTTAATTACAATATTTTTAGGCTGCATCATAATATAAAATCTATCTATCTAATCTATTGAACACGTCATCATTTTTCTAGGTAAATTTATTTCAAAAGGTGCCATTGACATTTTCACCACGTAAGTAACATCCAATGCAATCCAAACTTACAAAGAAACCAAAACAAATAAGTTCAGAAATTAAGTTATGTGTAATAAAATTGAAATGACATAGAAAAAAGTATTGAACACATGTAGAAAGGGAGATGCAAAAAGGCATGGAATGCCAAGACACCAGCTAAAATCTATTAGCAATTCTGCCCCTTGACAGCGCAAATTAATATCAGCTGGTTCGGTCTCAACTAATGGCCTATAAAAAGGTCTCTCATTACCAAGGAGTCGCACAAGAAACCTCTCATGATGGGTAAAAGCAAAGAGCTCTCTCAAGACCTTCGCAACCTTATTGTTGCAAAACATACTGATGCCATTGGTTACAGAAGGGATTCTAAACTTCTGAGCGTTCCAGTGAGCACTGTTGGGCCCTAATCCGGAAGTGTAAAGCACATCATTTCACCATAAACTGACCACAGCTAGGTGCTCCTTGCAAGATTCCTGATAAAGGAGTGAAAAGAATTATCAGAAGTGTGCCAAGAGACCACTTGTGGAGAGTTTCAGAAAGGCCTGAAGTTAGCAGGTACAATTGTTTCAAAGAAAACAATAAGTAATGCACTTAACTGCCGTGGCTTGTATGCTCGCTCACCATGCATGACTCCATTACTGAAGAAAAAGCATGTTGAAGCTCATTTAAAGTTTGCTGCACAACATTTGGACACGCCTGTGAAATTCTGGGAGAATATAGACTGGTCAGATAAGACCAAAATTTAACTCTTTGGATGCCATAATACATACCATGTTTGAAGGTCAAATGGCACTGCACATCTCCCAAAAACACCCCCATACCAACAGTGAAGTTTGGAGGTGGGAACATCATGCTGGTGGGCTGTTTTTCAGCACATGGTACTGGCAAACTTCTAGTCATTGAAGAAAGGATGAATAGAAAAATTTACCAAGACATTCTTGATAAAAGACTGCTGCTATCTACTAGGATGAAGAAGATGAAACGAGGGTGGGCATTTCAGCAAGACAATGATCCCAAACACAAAGCCAAGGAAACTCTCAAAGAAAATAAAGCCCAGCCAATCATCTGACTTGAATCCAAAAGAAAATCTATGGAAAGAACTTAAGATCAGAGTTCATAGAAGAGGGCCGCCGAACCTTCAAGATTTGAAGACTGTGTGGAAGGATGGGCCAAAATCACACCTGAGCAATGCATGCGACTAGTTTCTCCATACAGGAGGTGTCTTGAAGCTGTCATTACCAACAAAAGATTTTGTACTAAGTATTAAATACATTTCAGTTAGTGTGTTCAATACTTTTTTTTTCCTGTGTCATTCCATTTATTACTTAATTTCTGAACTTATTTTTTTTTTTGTTTTTGTATGTATGGATTGCATGGGTTGTTTCCAACATTTGAAGAAAATTTCATGTCAATGGCACCTTTTAGAAATATATTTGTCTAGAAAAATGGTGACGTGTTTTTGTTTTGTTTTTTACCCGTTTATGTGTGTGTGTATGTTATGTATGTATGAATGTGTGTGATAGAGATATATAAATAAAACCTACATTGCCAAAAAACAGGGCTGTAAACTGTTATACAAAACCATTTACATGAATTTATTTTCTGGCTTTCAGATGTTGTATATGACCCTGAAGTAATCCCATCATTCTCAAACATCCTATGCAAGCTTCTGCTCTGTAAAAAAGTTGAAAAGTCTTTGCATATCTTTGTAGCTTCTACAGTTCGCAACTCAGAAACCTACAAACTGTTTCAGACAAAACTAGGTACGTTTTTATGCTGAAGTCTCTGCTTTTGTAATTGAGGCAATGTTCCCTTGCTTAGTTTGCTGAGGTAGCTTTAGAAGCTGGCATATTACATTAAAAAAATCCAGTCACTTTAACAAGTGTGAATAGTTGATGGTATAGGGGTTTTTGACAGATTTTTTACAGGTTTTAGTTAGTTTTTCTGTCATAGAACCTCGAATCCCAATGCATTTTTGTGCATGTTGATTAACATAAATAGACTCCTTGGTGTCAAAATGAAAACATACATCTGCAAAGTGATTTCAAATATTTACAATAACAAAACACAAAATCACTGCATACTTATAGGCCTCTTTTTAGTGCGTTTTTAATAGATGCACAAATGGCAGAAAATACTTACGCTGTCATGCTGAGACTGGAACTTTTTTTTTTTTTTTAGTCATTAACCCAGAATGCGGACAGTAAGCCCGGGTTCACACCTATGCGAATTAGATGTGCGTTTCCGCACATCTAATTCGCATAGCAGGAGAATGTGACTGGCTCCCTATTCGGCCCTGAAACACGTCTTTGGCTGCGTTTCAGGGCCGAATTCAGGCACAGAATCGGCCCTGATTCGTCCCTGAAGCGGTGAACAGGGACGCACAGCGCTCCCGTGCGGTCCGCAGCGAATTATAGTGTGAACCTGGGCTAAAGTGTGAATTTATCAACATACTTGTTACAAGCCAGTAATTCTGAGTTTTTTAAAGGTTTTGAATCACCATGACAGGCAGCAGCTAGCATTGTCTGTGAGTACATACAGGATATCTGACCCATGTATTTCATTACAGGTGTGTAATTTAATTCAAATCTATCTTTTCATTAATGTGTTTTTTTTTGTTTTTTTTTATCTTTTCATCCCTTTTAGATGAGGCTGGACTGAAGTGGCAAATTGTTGCTTATCATAAAAAAAATATTTTTGTATATGATGCAAACTGCACAATACAAATTCTTCAGGTTTGATTAAAAATGTAATTTTAAAAATATTGGTGTTTTTGTACATATTTTTTACATTTATGTTTAAAAATAAAAGGTTTTTTTGTAAATTGCATATTGTAAAGGAATACCAAGACTGTTCTGTCATTTGCTATAATGCTGTCGATAGCAAGACTAATTTAGTCTCCTGCTATTCAAATATCTTCACAAGACACACAGCTGAATATGTCCTATAGATTTTGGGTTAGATATGGGCAGTCAAAGGGACAGGCTGTGCTGGAATTTATCAAAAAGTTTAGCTTGTGCTGTGGGGTTGATTGTTCTAAAGGAGTAAGGCTCAATGCAGACTGGACGTTCCAAAAACTGTTCTGGACGTCGGATTACTGGCAGAAAAACGCTGCTTGAAAAAAGCGCTTTATCAGCATTTTGATTACATCAATGACACTCCCAAATGTCCAGAATGCATTGGAAAAATTGAATTTGACCTTAGGAGCCAATTTAGGAGAGCAAAGAGAGCACTGTCTTTAGCAGGAAGCTGTCTACTGTTGCTAGCTGCGTTCACTATGGATCCAGCCCTGAAGACAATGCAGTAAATACTCCTGATTTTGTTTGGATCAGGAGACAGAGAGAACTGCATGAGAGGACCAGAGTTCATCGGTACTGGACCCATCCATTGATGGACCAACATATCTTCCAGGTATTTCACCAGCCTATACATTCAGCTGCGTAACTAACGTAACTGTTGGCACATTTTGAAAATCTTCTAGAGAGGCTGCGACCATGTCTTACTCAAATGGACACCCAGATGAGGATAAGCTTGTCTCCTGAGGAACGTCTCCTGGTGACACTCAGGTATGTCATTATTTTAGTCACATGTAATAAGTATTAATGTTGTTGTTTTTTTTTTTTTTAATACGATTGCGGAAAACGACTATAAAAAAAATAAAATACATTTTTTTTTTCCTTTTTTTACAGTCATGTTTTCCGCAATCGTATTAAAAAAAAAAAAAATTTGGAAAATTGTTTTGCCTTTTTTTTTTACATGCCAAATATCTTTTTTACCGCTTGCCGACCAGCTCACGCCGATATACGTCGGCAGAAGGGCACATACAGGCATATTAACGTACCTGTACGTTGCCCTTTAAGAAGCGGCTTGCGAGCGCACGCGCGCCGCCGTGGTATCCGTGAGTGTGATTGCGGGTCTCGCGATCGTCTCACGGAGAGGAAGAACGGGGAAATGCTAATGTAAACAAGCATTTCCCCGTTCTGCCTAGTGACACTGACACTGATCACAGCTCCCTGTAATCGGGAGCGGTGATCACTGTCGTGTCACACATAGCCCACCCCACCCCACAGTTAGAATCACTCCCTCTTACACACTTAACCCCTACAGCGCCCCCTAGTGGTTAACCCCTTCACTGCCAGTCACATTTACACAGTAATCAATGCATTTTTAATCACACTCATCGCTGTATAAATGTGAATGGTCCCAAAATAGCGCCAAAAGTGTCCGATCTGTCCGCCATAATGTCGCACTCACTATTCAAAATCGCTGATCGCCACAATTACTAGAAAAAAAAATAATTAATAAAAATGCCACAAACTATCCCCTATTTTGTAGACGCTATAACTTTTGCGCAAACCAATCAAACGCTTATTGCAATTTTTTTTTTCTACCAAAAATATGTAGAAGAATACGTATCGGCCTAAACTAAGCGAAAAAAAATGTATATATTTTTTGGGGATATTTATTATAGCAAAAAGTAAAAAAAATGCTTTTTTTCAAAATTGACGCTATTTTTTTGTTTATAGTGCAAAAAATAAAAACCGCAGAGGTGATCAAATACCACCAAAAGAAAGCTGTATTTGTGGGGAAAAAAGGACGTCAATTTTCTTTGGGAGCCACGTCGCACGACCACACAATTGTCAGTTAAAGCGACGCAGTCCCGAATCGCAAAAAGTGCTCTGGTCTTTGGCCAGCCAAATGGTCCGGGGCTTAAGTGGTTAATGGACAATTTTTTTGCTTGGACAATATTTTAATAAATAAAAAGTATTGAATAGAAAAAATGTTTTTAAAGTTTGACTTTTTTTCATGGTGGTGAGCCCGGGAGACCTGTCTTGCGCTGTGGGAGAAGTTAAAAAATAATATGATGCCTGAGCCAACGGAAGAAACGTGGGAACAGGTGGCTAAGGAATTTTGGGAAAAGACCAAATTGTATAGGAGCTCTAGATGGAAAGCATGTCAGAGTGAAAAAAACACCCAACTCTGGGTCACGTTATTTCAACTAGAGGTGCACCGAAATTTCGGCAACTGAAAATTATTGGCCGAAAACAGTTTTTTCATTCGGCCGATAGCAAAAAACAGCCGATACCGAAAGGGGGGGTCCGCCCTGGGTTGCGCCCATTGCGGGAGTGTCACCCTGACACGCCCCAGTCCTCCACTCCCTCCTCCTGTGTCACGGAGCTGAATTGTGCAGGCAGTAGTAACAATGTCCCGCCTCCTATGATGGACGGCACAATGATCCAATGACGGGACATTGAATCAGTGTGACGTGATCACAGGAGGTGGGACATTGTTACTGCGACCCGGGCAATTCAAACCCTGCTCCGTGACACACGGCGATCGCCAATCTGATCTGGGCACAGGCAGGCTGCATATGATGGACACTGGTGAGACTGTTGGGAACAGGCATGCTGCATATGATGGGCCCTGGTGAGGCTGTTGGGCACAGGCAGGCTGCATATGATGGGCACTGGTGAGGCTGTTGGGCACTGGCAGGCTGCATACGATAAGACCCTGGTGAGGCTGTTGGGCACAGGCAGGCAGCATATGACGGGCACTGGTGAGGCTGCTGGGCACAGGCAGGCAGCATATGATGGGCCCTGGTGAGGCTGCATATGAAGGGCACTGGTGAGGCTGCATGTGACGGGCACTGGTGAGGCTGCTGGCACAGGCAGGCAGCATATCATGGGCACTAGTGAGGCTGCTGGGCACTGGTGAGGCTGCTGGGCACAGGCAGGCTGCATTTGATGGACACAGGTGAGGCTGCATTGATCTCTTGTATCATGTCTGCATCTCTGACCATCTCCTGTATCATATCTGCTAGAGGTGCACCGAACGGAAATTTTACTAATACTATTAGCAGTGTGTTTAAGTAAGAGATTGCAGACATGATACAAGAGATGGCCAGAGACTGAGGACACGATACAAGAGGTGGTTAGAGACTGGGGACATGATACAAGAGGTGGTAAGAGACTGCATTTTTCTTGACCTTTCTTGCACTAAACGTGCCATAATGGCAAACAATGAATTCATATTAATTTAAATTGATGATATTTTAAAAAAGTTGAATACAATACAATTATATATAAAAATCGAAAAATATTTTTTAAAAACTAATTTTTGGTATCGTTTTCGGCCTAGCGCATCCTTCATTTTGGGTATCGGTTTCGGCACCAAAATTTCCATTCAGTGCACCACTAAAAAAAAAGTTATTTTCAGTTGTACTTCTGGCATTGGCGGATGAAAATCTGCGCTTCACATTTGTTGATGTGGGGGCCTACGGGAGTCAGGGGGATGCCCGAATATACCAGTAGTCTGCATTGGGTTGTCGGCTACATGAAGGATGGCTAGGGATTCCTTCTTGTAGGCCACTTCCGGGCACTATGGTGCCCAGTCTTCCACTGGTGATGATAGCCGATGAAGCTTTTGGATTAGCACAACCTCTAATGTGCCCATATAGTGGAAATGGACTTGCTTACCAGCAGAGAATTTATAACTATAGACTAAGCCGAGCCAGATATGTTGTGGAATGCGCCTTTGGAGTATGTACAGCAAAGCGGCGTGCCGTGAGAGTCTCCACAGAACCTGCACCCTCAAACCCAGCACATGATATTCAATTGATGGACTTGCGCAGCACTGTTAGAATTATGAACATCAGAAATCAGTTTGCAATTTTTTTTGTTTCCCCTGGTGGTAGTTTGGGCTGGCAAGACCAATATATCTAGTTTCATTTTTCTTGATACTAGCCTTTTACTTGACACCTACCTTGAATGTTCTCACAGATTAAAAATATTGCATATTTTTTTTCATTTCAATAAAGTTCAGTAAACTTAAATAAAGTTCTTTACATTTCAATAAAGTTCTGATCTTTTTGCTTCTTTTTTTTTTTTTTAACATTTTCTTATTTTGTCAGTGGTCGTGTTTCTGACAACGTCAGTGGCTGCAGTCCATGTTGCTGGAAAATGGCGACATTTTTTATGTGGTAATGGAAAATAATACAACCAAACAGTATGATAACAAATTACTTCTTTAATTAGTGTAATTAAAGAACTTTTGAAAAAAAAAAAAAAAAGGTCAAACCCATTAGCCCATATAACAACTGACCATCAACTGGCCAATAACTTTTTATCTATTGTCAATAAAATGGATGACACGTTCAAAAAAACACAAATTTACTCAAAAGAAATCAAACGTTCATAAACAGGATATTCAGTCTGATTCCTGGCTTGGTGAATTGGAGGGATCACTGGTGACAACCGATGTCCCTGGTGTTGAGGTGGGGGTGGCATGCTTTCAGGAGGTACATTTTGGAAGTAGGAGAGACCTGGCACATTGTATGAGTAGGCAGAAGGGGAACCTTGACCAGTGTGAGGGCTGCTAGAAGACAGGCTTGGCACGTTGGTGGAGTGGTACATGGGTGGCCCAGGGGGGGGAAGTGGAAGAGGGACCTGACACATTGGTGGAGTGGTACATTGGTGGACCAGGAGCAGTGGAAGAGGGACCTGGAACATAGGTGGAGTGGTACACTGGTGGCCCAGGAGGAGCAGTGGAAGAGGGACCTGGCACTATTTCAGAATAGGTAGAATTAGGTTGAACAGAAGAAGCAGTGCTTGAGATGTTGACAAATGGGGGAACTAAAATGGGTGGTGTTGGCATTCCACTCCTTTGCGCCACCCTACAGGCAAACACATATGTGTACATGTTCTCCATGCACTGCTTCTCCTGTTCAGCATCAAGATCCAAAAACAGCATGAATAGGCTGCGACAGAAAGTCACACGAGGATGACTGTGGTCCATGAACACATCGCTTTCTGTTCTCTGTTTATTCAAATCAGCAATCGGCTGTACAATGCGTTGTTCCGTTTGGTTGCTGTTATCTGGATCACACTGCCGATGATTACCACGACCACCACTGGAAGAGTGTGTGTTGCGAACTGGAGTTTCCTATTAAGAAAAAAGCAGATTGATTTTTACAAAAGGGATAGATAGCAGGTATATTTTGTAATCTAATATATCTCATTTGACAAATCCATACTCCCAACTTCTGACGGCGGGCACAATGTGCAAAGATTTGGGGAAACAAAAATTTACAAAATAAAGCTCTAAAAATTGTAATAGAAAATTTAATTTTTTTAAAAAATGTTTAAAATATTTGTTGAATATTTTCAAATATTTAAAGCAAGTAATAACATTTCAATACATTTTTTAAAACAAATTTGAAATTTTTTAAAAAGATTAATAAAATTACCGCATTTATCGGCGTATAACACGCACCCCAATTTAGGAGGGAATTTTAAGGAAAAAAAAACTTTTAGGAGGGAAGTTGAAGGGAAAAAAACTTACATTTAAATGCCCATCATTGCAGCCTTCTCAGTGCAGCCTTGCCCCAGTGCAGCCTTGTCAGTGCAGCCTTCCCCAGTGCAGCCATGTCAGTGCAGCCTTCCCCAGTGCAGCCTTCGATCCCCTGTCCCTGCCCTCCTGGGCTTCAAAATCGCCGACCGCGATTTGAAAATGGCGCCGCCGGCGCCGAAATACACAGAGCCGGTCCTCGGCTCTTTCCGGCGGCTCTCGTTCACTTTCGGCTCCACTCGTAGTCCCGAGCGGAGCTATCCGAACCTAGCCGAGTAGGTTCGGATAGCTCCGCTCGGGACTACGAGTGGAGCCGAAAGTGAACGAGAGCCACCGGAAAGAGCAGAGGACCGTCTCTGTGTATTTCGGCGCCGGCGGCGCCATTTTCAAATCGCGGTCGGCGATTTTGAAGTTGTGACAGCTCGGGATCACAGGGGATCAGCGTATAACACGCACTTGCGACTTTCCCCTGATTTTAAGGGGAAAAAAGTGCGTGTTATACGCCGATAAATACGGTAGTTAAAAATATTAAAACATTTTCATTTAATTTTTGAAATTCAACTAAATTTAAAAATGAAACATACAAATTTTAACTTTGCCATTTTGCACAGGACTCGGCAGACGTGTGTGCAGCAAGAGGGGAGGTGGTCTGCCCAAGAAGGGAGGATAGGAAGTCAAACTTTGCTTTCTGTATGCACAGGATTTCCTGTGTTTTTTTTTTTTTTTTTTTTTTTAAGCCCCGACATCACAAAAAAAGCCAAACGCTCATAAACACGCGTTTATGCGTGTTTAATGTTTTTAAGCGCTTTTTGTGGTCCTGAAAAACAGCTCCTGAACGCAATTGTAGGGCGTTCAGACAACAGCCCATAAACTCCACACACTGCATGTGTGCATGGACACTTAGGATAACGTAATATACTGAACTCCTTAAACCAGATCGGCAATGAGCGTGCCCCCACAAGGGGGTGTAGTATGTGAATAGTAAAGTAAATATCAGTCTTTAGAAGGCGTACAAATTTCCAATCTAAAGGGTAAGTGCGTAGTAAAAAATTAAAATAAATACATACTAACTCCAATTAGCTGTGATTGAATATTAAACATGAAAATAAAAAGTAGAGTTATATATAAATAATAACATATAGGACTATATAGCATGAGCGTGCAAACGTGTCCAGGGGTATCCACACCCTATTATGCAAACGCTAGGCGTGTGAGCATCCCCACTTAATACAGTGCAGTAAGTCCACAATTAAACGTTAATATGTTAGTGTCCAATTTGATACCCAAAGCTAGATCAAAATCAAAAGGACATAAATGTGGAAAATAAATGAATAGTCCCAAAATGTTCAGTGTTCCATATATAAAGAGACTTCCGTGCTTGGCAAGTATTGTGACTGTAGTGATCCCCCAATGGGTCCCCACTCACCAGACGTGGTTACCCCTACAGGGGTGAAAGGCATAGAGTGGGTGACTTTAAATGGCTGTCCTCCTTAGTAACTGTGCCGACCAGTTTGTTCCTCCGTCAGGCAGGTGTCCCTATTCGATCAGGATCCGGGTAAATGTTATTTGGGGCTTCCCAGGGCATTCTCCATCAGCAGACAGCAGAGTCTTGGCTATGGAGATGTACAGTAAGAGTTTCAATATGAAGCCTAGCGGGTGTACATGTACCAGACTGGACTCTAGATGAAAGGAGAATGGCTGTAGGCTCAAAAGAGAATGGTGAGGCCTCAGAACATATGCAGGAAAAATATCTCCACAGGAAACAATATGTGACCATCTGTCGCAAGGAGTCCAGCAGAGTTACACCACTGTAGTTTACACACACAGATCCACGTCCTGGGCTCTTTTACTGACAATCGCGGGTGCCCGGCGGACATCGCAGCCGCCGGGGACGTGCACCTGCCCCCTAGACGGCCGGGAAGCCCAGGACGTCATATGACGCCCGTCCAGGATGGGGGATCCCTCCTGCGGACGTCATTTGACTATGGGCGGGGTATGAAGTGGTTAAACTGATGAATTTCCAAAGGCAGACTCTATAATAAAAGCTTCAAGAGGGTATATATAAAATAGTTCATTTATTTCTTTACTTAAGAGAAATGCAATGGTTGATTACAGGTTAAAGTTTATGTTTAGCCAACACATTTTTTTCAATTTTCAATAGGGTTAAGAAGGGATAAATTGCCCTGCCAGGTTATTTTTTGCAGTCATGGACAGGAAGTAAATGGAATTTCTCCCAATGGTGCACAGACACAAAACAGGAAGTTACAGGAAATCACCTAAAACAAGCGAATTTCCCCTCTTAGGCAGATGTCCTTGGAATAGGTGTCTCCATTAGAGGATTTCCCCTTAATTCTGGGGACAACCAAGGTTTTAGGTTTCCCCTACCTTTCTTCCTGAGTGACAATGGTCACCAGTACAAATAGGGTGAATCTTCCCAATGGTGACACAGACAGCAATAGAAACTTGAAAGAGTCTAACCCTTCCTCATTCAATCAAAAACGCAAATGGTTTTCTTAGAGATAGACTTTAATTATTGTGCATACATTGTGATGTAGAAAAACTATTTCATCATACAAAAATATAAGTTTTAGTTTCCTTTAAAGAGCGGAAGAACAGTTTCGTCCCAGGTTTCGTCCCAACGCATTTGTTTAGATTCTCTGAGATTTTGCCGAAATTGCTTCAGTTCGCCGAAGTCACTTGTAAAATTAGAGAACAACGTCTGTAAAAAAAAAAAAAAAAAAGGGGGGGGGGGGGGAGAAGATGAGAAATAATAAAAAAAAATACAGTGCACTTATAAATAAACATGGTAGCACTTAACAAGTCATGTGTATGAGACACAGGCGTTGCAGTCTCTGTAGATCTGAGGGGTACATGCAAGAAGAAAAAAAAAGTTTTGCTTGTACATGATTGGATGATAAAATCAGCAGAGCCTCCCTTCATTTCGAATCTTCCCCTCAGATCTACAGCGACTGCACCTCCAAGTGCACATGGAGTGTAAAGTGGATTTGCCTTAAGATCAGATTCAAGTTTACAATGTATGATAATTTTTAAAACATACAGTACATTTATAAAAATGTATTCTGCAATTACGTATCTATGTACATAAAAGCTACTTTTTCTTATAACATATGCATACACTTCAGCTTTGCATTGCTACACAGTAATCAAGTTCTACTGCTCCTTGTTAAGGGCAAGACCATGTGTTGGCTGGTTCATTGAAAAGAGGGAAAACCCTGCTGATCTTTTACTAACATTTATTAACCACTTCAGCCCGGAAGGATTTGCCCCCTTCCTGACCAGGCCATTTTTGCGATACGGCACTGCGTCGCTTTAACTGACAATTGCGTGGTGGTGCGACGTTGTACCCAAACAAAATGCTTATCCTTTTTTGCTCCACAAATAGAGCTTTCTTTTGGTGGCATTTGATCACCTCTGCGGTTTTTATTTTTTGCGCTATAAACAAAAAAGAAGAGCGACAATTTAAAAAAAAACAAAAAAACACTAATTTTGTACTTTTTGCTATAATAAAAAAAAAAAAAATCTTTATCAGTTTAGGCCCATATGTATTCTTATACATATTTTTGGTAAAAAAAAAAAAAAAAAAAACTCAATTATGCCCCTTATACACGGTTGGATTTTCCGACAACAATGTTGGATGTGAGCTTGTTGGCGGAAAGTCTGACCGTGTGTATGCTCCATCGAACAATTGTTGTCGGACTTTCCGCCAACAAATGTTGGCTAGCATGTTCTCAAATTTTCCGCCAACAAATATGTGTTGGACTTTCTGATCGTGTGTACACAAGTCCGTCGGACAAAAGTCCAAAGTACAAAATGCTGACTATTGAACTTCCTTTTTATCGGCTCGCGGTATGTCTTGTACGTCACTACGTTCCTAATTGTTGGCCAACATTTGCGTGACCGTGTGTATGCAAGACAAGTTGGAGCCAACAACCTTCAAACAAAATTGCACTGTTTTGTTGTCGGAAAGCCCGACCGTGTGTATGGGGCATAAGCGTATATTGACTGGTTTGCACAAAAGTTATGGCTTCTACAAAATAGGGGATAGATTTATGGCATTTTTATTATTATTGTATTTTTTACTAGTTATGGCGGCGATCTGCGATTTTTTTTTTTATCAGGACTGCGACATTGCGGTGGACAGATCGGACACTTTTGACATTTTTTTTTGGGACCACTGACATTTATACAGCGATCAGAGCTAAAAATAGCCACTGATTACTGTATAAATGTCACTGGCAGGGAAGGGGTTAACACTAGGGGGCGAACAAGGGGTTAACTGTGTTCCCTAGGTGTGTTCTAACTGTGGGGGGATGGGACTAATTAGGGGAGGAGACCAATCAGTGTTTATATATACTAGGAACACACAATCTGTCTCTACTCCCCTGACAGGATGTGGATCTGTGTGTTTACACACACAGATCCACGTTCCTGCTCTGTCCCGAGCAATCGCGGGTGCCCGGCGGACATCGCATTAGATAGTCTTAAAGGAGCGACCTATGCCTACGGCGATTTGCGCAGTCGTGCCAACCTGCCGCAGTATTACTGCGGCGGCTGGTCAGCTAGCAGTATAGAAGGTGAGGCAATTGCAGCTTGTTTCCTTACTTTAATGTCAGTCAGTCTCAGACACTCTGACGTCATCACATACAATGTAGGACCAGCAGTCTTGCATTGCAAGTGAGAACACAAAGACTTTACCCACAATCCAGAGGGATAAGATAAGTAAAATATATTATTTTTCCCCTAAACAATCATTTAACCCTTGCAGTGTGGGTGAAGCCCCACTACAATGATAACTTTTTATTTTAGTTCAGCTTGGAAAAGGTAGGTTCTGCAAAAATAACTCCAAATATCAACTTTCTGAAAATTCAGCTCAGTAACAAAACAATGTTTTCTTTTACAGTAGGGTCAGAATGTGTTGCCCATGTGACTCACTGAAATGAAGTCCAGTCCAGAGAGGGACTCCACTGAGTGCAGTAAGGTTTAGCGAGGCACACCAAAACCTTTCCTGCTACAAACTGCTGGCTCCATGAATTTTCAAGGCCTAGCCGTGTGTACAGAGCTATGTTACTTCCACACTGCAATACATTTTGGATCCCACATACACAGGAAATTCAGCTGGCGCCGATGCCTCTAGCTTACAATCTGCTATCTGTTCCGGCACTGCCTGCAGTACCCAATGACAGCCTGAATTATTGTCCTCTGCTTGAATTCTTGCCATTCTCATTGGTCATGGCCCTCTCCTCGGCTTTATGTTGGGTATTTTATAGCAGTTATGTATGGGCCAAGTTGCACACTTGATTACCTCCACATCTATTCAAAATTTCTGTAACAGTGGCGACACCTTTGACCCCCTGAAATCACAGTAAAGCAGCAATGGTTAGATCACTGTTTAACTCCTCTTTTCCACATTTTGTCATGTTACAACCAAAAACATCAATGTATTTTATCAGGATTTTATGTGATAGACCAACACAAAGGAGGAGATTTACTAAAACTGGTGCAGCTGTGCGTGGTAGCCAATCAGCTTCTAACTACAGATTGTTCAATTAAGCTTTGGCAATAAAACCTGGAAGCTGATTGGTTTCTATGCAGAATTGCACCAGGATTTTGCACTCTCCAGCTTTAGTAAATAACCCCTAAAGTGGCACATAATTGTGAAGTGGAAGGAAAAAGATAAATGGTTTTCAACATTTTTTACAAATAAATAAAAAAGTGTGGCGTGCATTTGTATTCAGCCCCCGAGTCAATACTTTGTAGAACCACTTCTTGCTGCAATTACAGCTGCAAGTCTTTTTTGGGTATGTCTCTACCAGCTTTGCACATCTACACAGAGACATTTTTGCCCATTCTTCTTTGCAATATAGCTCAAGCTCTGTCAGATTGGATGGAGAGCGTCTGTGAACAGCAATTTTTAAGTCTTGCCACAGATTCTCAATTGGATTTAGGTCTGGACTTTGACTGCGCCATTCTAACACATGAATATGCTTTCATCTAAAACATTGCATTGCAGCTCTGGCTGTATGTTTAGGGTTGTTGTCCTGCTGGAAGGTGAAGCCCTATATTTGGCTCCATCCATCTTCCCATCAACTCTGACCAGCTTCCCTGTCCCTGTTCATCCCCACAACATGATGCTGTGACAGCGTTTTTACTTTTAGGCCAAAAAGTTTAAATTTTGGTTTCATCTGACCAAAGCACCTTCTTACACGTTTGCTGTGTCCCCCACATGGCTTCTCGCAAACTGCAAACAGGACTTCTTATGGCTTTCTTTCAACAATGGCTTTCTTCTTGCCACTTTTCCATAAAGGCCAGATTTGTGGAGTACATGACTAATAGTTGTCCTGTGGACAGATTCTCCCACCTGAGCTGTGGATCTCTGCAGGTCCTCCAGTTACCATGGGCCTGTTGGCTGCTTCTCGATTGATGCTCTCCTTGCCCAGCCTGTCAGTTTAGGTGTTCTGTGCCACACTCTTTCTATTTTTGGATGATGGATTAAACAGTGCTCCGTGAGATGTTCAAAGCTTGGGGTATTTTTTTTATAACCTAACCCTGCTTTAAACTTCTCCACAACTTTATCTCTGACCTGTCTGGTGTGTTCCTTGGCCTTCATGATGCGGTTTGTTCACTAAGGTTCTCTAACAAACCTCTGAGGGCTTCACAGAACAGCTGTATTTATACTGAGACTAAATTACACATAGACTACAGTATATTTACTAATTAGGTGATTTTGAAGGCAACTGGTTCCACTAGATTTTAGATAGGGGTATCAGAGTAAAGGGGACTGAATACAAATGCACGGCACACTTTTCAGATATTTATTTGTAAAAAAAAAATTGAAAACCATTTATCATTTTCATTTCACTTCACAATTATGTGCCACTTTGTGTTGGTCTATTACATAAAATCCCAATAAAATACATTTACATTTTTGGTTGTAACATGACAAAATGTGGTAAATTTCAAGGGATATGGATACTTTTTCAAGGCACTGTATGTTCCTCCTGTAAACATGTTCCCAATTTTAAACGTGCATTTCAATGATGCAAAGACTGCCTGACACCACTGGCCTTCCCTCTCATAGTCTGATGCCACTGTACTTGGGAATTTTGGAATCTGGTAGAAAGGCAAATCAAAGTACTTCTCTCAGTTATATTTAAAATAAATTTAAATTTAAAGCCCAACTTTTGTTTTTCAAATAGTCCTGCACCTGGTGCAAGATACATTCCTCTCTGGCTCTATGCCTTGCATTAGTACCAGTCCGCTACTAGATGCCCTAAGTTGTTTTGCCCAGAAGACTGAGAACATACTGTGAAAACATGGCATCACCATGGTGCCCTGCCCACACTCTAATTTTGCATAGTGCGGTGCTGACCATGACCAGCCTAAATAAATCTGGACATGTGAAGTACTACACCAGTGGTCATCAACCCTGTCCCCAGGGCCCACTAACAGGCCAAGTTTTATGTATTACCTTGTGGAGATGCAGACTAGAATACTGCAATCACTGAGCAGCAAATTATATCACCTGTGATGTATTTCAGTTATCTTGCAAACCTGACCTGTTGGTGGGCCTTGAGGACAGGGTTGAAGACCACTGTACTACACAATGTATGAGCCAGCAGGATGTACTACAGCGTACAGCGGGGGGAGCAGATATTTCACCCATCCTAAGTGTCCAATACTTGCAGTAGCCAGAGGGCAACATCACTGGAACGGTTTAACACAGGCTGCCAGAAAGTTAAGTATTTCTAGCCTCTTTTTACAGGTCAGTTTGAAATATAGGATGATAGTGGCATTCAGAATGAATTTGAAAAAAATAATCAAACCTGTGAGTCTTGTAAAAAAGCTTATCAATATACCGGTGTCTGTTAAATACATATATGACATTAACTCAAAATGCAACCTACAACTAAACTGAAAATATGAATTACATACACTACTGTGTAAAAGTTTTGGGTAGGTGTGAAAAATTGCTGTAAATTAGGAATGCTTTCAGAAATGGTTAATATTTTTAATCAATTAACAAAATGGAAAATAAATGAACAGAAGAGAAATCTAATCAAATCAAACAGCATCAATTCTTCTAGGTACATTTGCATACAAGGAACTCAGCAGGAAGGTTGTTCCAAACAGCTTGGAGAACTAACCACAGATCTTCTGTGGATGTAGGCTGCCTCAAATCCTTCTGTCTCTTCATTCTCCACCATGCTTCACTGTTGCTTGCAGACACTCATTATTGTACCGCTCTCCAGCCCTTCAGAGGACAAACTGCCTCCTGCTACAACCGAATATTTCATATTTTGACTCTTCAGCCCAGAGAATATTCTGCACTCCCGTTCCTATGTTTCTGTGCATTGTTGAGTTGCTTAGCCTTGTTTCCACGTCGGAGATATGGCCATTTGGCCACAATTCTTCCATGAAGACCACTTCTGGCCAGACTTCTCTGGACAGAAGATGAGTGTACCTGGGTCCCACTGGTTTCTGTCAGTTTTGTGCTGATGGCACTGCTGTACATCTTCTGATGTTGAAGGTAAGTAAGCATAATGTGTCTTTCATCTGCTGCATTAAGTTTCCTGCATCTATGGTCCTCACCGATGCCCATTTCTTTGTGCTTCAAAAGAGCTTGAACACCACATCTTGAAACCCCGGTATGCTTTAAAATTTTTGCCTGGGAGAGATCTTGCTGATGTAGTAACTACCTTGTGTCTTGTTGCTGTGCTCAGTTTTGCCATGGTGTATGATCTGTAACACGAAACGGTCTTCCACAACCTCACCTTAGTAGCAGAGTTTAGCTTTTCCTCACCCAGTTTTAAGCCTCCTACACAGCTGTTTCTATTAATGATGGTGCTTCAACCTACATATGAAATTAATGATCATTAGCACCTGCTTGGTATAATTGGTTAATCATACACCTGACTCTAAAGCCTCGCACACACTATCGGATTGCTGGCCAACAGAGCGTCAGACTTTTGTCCGAAGGGCGTGTGCCAGAAACTTGTCTTGCATACTAATGGCACACAATTGTTGGCCAACAAACACGAAAGTAGTGACGGACTTCGTGGAATTTCAGCTCTTAAGCACCACCATTTGGGACAACAGACTGTTGCCCGCTGAAAATTTACTAGCCTGCCATTCAACATTTGTTGGCCGAAAGTTGGACAACAATTGTCTGAAGGAGCGCACTAACGGTCGGATTTTAGGCCATCAGTCTGTCATCACACAATCCCCTGCCAACAATCAGATAGTGTGTACGAGGCTTAATCCTACAAAATCCCTGAAGTGTACAAAGTGTGCAAGTGTAAAGCCTGGTAAACACGATCAGATTGTTGGCCAACTGAGCGTCTGATTTTTGTCAAAAGGGCGTGCCTGGATCTTGTCTTGCATACTAACGGTACACAATTGTCGGCCAACAAACACGAATGTAGTGACGCATTACGAGGAATTTCAGCTCTTGAGCGCCACCCTTTGGGCCCTTTCTGCTAATTTTGTGTTTGGTGAGCATTGATTCCGAGCATGCGTGTTTGTACTTTCAACTTTTGTGTGACTGACTTGTGTACTGACCATCAGAAAATCTGACAACAGAGCCTTGTCCGAGGAAAATTTACTAGCATGTCATCCAACATTTGTTGGCAGAAAGTTGGACAACAATTGTCAAAAGGAGCGTACCAACAGTCAGATTTTAGGACAACAGTCTGTCAACAGACAATCTCCTGCCAACAATCTGATCGTGTGTACGAGGCTTATGAAATTTTTTTGCTGGTTTGAATCGAAAGGGTAGTCTCACCAAATATGGATTTTTCTTCTGTTCGCTCACTTTGCATTTTGGAAATTCATTAAAATAATCAATTAAAATGTATATTTTTGCAATTCTTACTTTACAGCATTTCTTCATACCTGCCTAAAACTTTTGCCCAGTAGTGTGTGTGTGTCAAAGTATGTGATATATTTTGGGATTCAGAAGTGTCTGCTAATGTTCCTATTTAGCAATGAGGAAACCTACTGTTCTTTTTTTATCTGAAGCAAGTCTTACTGTAAAACCATCATAATTTGTAATTATGTAATTGTAAATTCCATATGAAGTTGGTTCATAAACAGGTCAAAGAACATAATAGTATAATAGCATTTTTGTCCTAAACAGGACAAACTACCCCTAGATATAGAAATCTAGGTATGACATTACAAATACAATTGTTGCACATATTTAGGTCAAACTTAAAATGTGTGTTTTTTTACCTTTAGCTGTTTAGCAAGTTCTTTAGAATCTTCAAAAATCAGTCCATTTTCTTTATGTTTCACTAGTTCATGTAAACTGAGGATACAAATAATAAGTTGCTTACTTTGCAGCATTTTGAATACTTTATTGGTAAACTGTTAAAAGAGAAGTATGGGTGTTTGTTTTTGTTTTTTTTCCCCTAATCATACTTACCTAGGTGGATGCAGCATGGGTCCGATGCTGCATCTGTCCCCTGGCATCTCTGCACTGAAAACCGAGCGATCAAACACCGCCGATCACTTGGTTTTCACAGCTCCATGAGCAGAGAGCTGTAGACTGTCAGTCACAGCTCTCTGCCCCCTATCCCTCTGCGCTTATTGGAGCGCTGAGCGGTGGAGAGGGCAGAGGGGACCGTCTCAGGCTCTCAGTGGCTCGATGAGAGGCTGAGTCGGATGTCAGTCCAGGCACCAGGGGGATCCAGACTTTATTGTCGCAATCACGCGGTGCCTGGACTGATATCAGTGACGTCAGCAGAGAACAGAGTGCAAAACGAATTGCACACCTGTGATCCATAGGAGAAGCCCAGCCAAACAAGCTTTGGCTGGACTTCTCCTTTAATGTTGTGGAAATAATTAAATATCTCCTAAACAAAATGATGGTGGGTGTATTTATTGTACACTACAGTTTTACCAAATGTTATTGTGTACCACACTCCCAACCGCTGTAGCGTCTCCTGTCACTAAATATTAAAATGTCCCACCCACCTACCTTGCCAGCATACAGTCGGGATACTATCTGTAGTAGGAGTGGGGTTGGAGTCTGAAAAAACATGTGGCAAGAGATATCTACAGCCCTAATCCTCTCTTCCTGTGAGCCTGGAACAAAAGTGTGACTGGTACCCAATTTTATTTATTTATTTTTTTTTTTATTTTTTTTTGCCACCTCAGTGATTATGGTTGGAGACCTGATCCACTTAATCAGTGTCATCTGTGTCTCTCCTTTTTTTCACATCATTTGTAGCTTACTGAACAAGTGTACATATCTTATATTCAATTCAGCAAATACAAAAGGAAAAGGAACCCCAACCCCTATCCCTCCCTCCTCCCCCCCCACCCTCCTCCCCCCCCCCGCACCTCTTGTGTACATTAGATGTTATCTCTATTTTAATCAATTCTTATTCTCAAACCTTCAGTAATACTCCATGATTTTTTAAACTCCTTCCAGTTTTGCCAGTTGTTCCTCCCTTCTGCTGTTTCAACTTCTCTTACAGGTCCTCCTTCCTCCATATACCTAATCCCTTCTACTACATCGACCCACTCCCATATTGATGGGCCCTCTAACTTCTTCCAGTTCTTTGCTATAACCTTTTTTGCCGCGTTCAACAGGTGTGGTACTAGAGTATTTTTATAAGTTTTTACCTCCCCACTTGTCCCATGATGTAACACTGTCCAGGGGTCTAATTTAACCTCAATCTTGGTTATCTGCTTGATGTATCCCAAAATCTTTAACCAGTACCGTCTGACTACGGGGCAATCCCACCAGATGTGAGCCATGTTTCCCACACCTTTACACCCCCTCCAGCACTCCGCAGTTTTATCTTTTTGATATTTACATGCCTTATCCGGGGTAATGTACCAGCCTGTTAGGATTTTGTAGTTCATTTCGGCAACACTAATATCAGTTGACGAACTGTGGGTCAGCTCCAGAGTTTTCTTTAATCTATTACTATCTAGCTGTACTCCTAATTCATTTTCCCATTTAATAATAAATGGTGGCGTCTCCCTGCTACTCTTTGTCAAACCCAGTTTGTAAAGTTTTGATATTGTACCTTTAGTATTATTTGACGTAAATATCTTTTCCAAGTCCGATAGCTCCTCTCCTGATCTTATTGGATGTGGTAGGCGGCTGATAAAATGGCTTAACTGCAGGTATCTCCAGCGATCTAATACCCAAATATCTGTTTTGTGCTTTAATTCCTGAAACGTGACTATCTTCCCCTCTTTAATAATATCTCTCAACTGTAGTGTTCCCTTTTTTATCCAGCTCCCCCCAATTTCCTTTTTACCAGGTGCAAAATAATCATTCTCTGAAAGTGAGATTAACGGAGAATTATAAGTGTTATTTACTTGTTTGTAAACTTTATCCCAAACTCTAAAGACCACCTTTGTCAGTGAATGTGTATTTATATCTAATACCCTATAATGTGGAGGGTTCCAAATCAAATGTCCTAAGTGCGCCTTACTCAAACTATTCTCTATATTTACCCATCTTTTCTGTGTGTTCCCTCTAAACCACTCTATCGCTCTTGAAACCAGTACTGCCCTGTAATAACCCTGAATGTCAGGTATCGCCAAGCCCCCTTTTCTTTTTTCCTGTTTTAAGATATCAAAAGACACTCTAGCCCTTCTATTTTTCCAAACAGCTCTCATAATGATTGATTTCAATTTTTTAAAATAGTACTGAGGGATGTTTAGTGGAAGCATCTGTAGTTTATAGGTGATTTTAGGTAATAATATCATTTTTATGGCGTTAATACATCCGATCCATGAAAGTGGTTTAGTTATAATCCTTTTACTCTCTGATCTTATTTCGTCTAGAAGTGGGATAAAATTTACTTTATAAATCTTCCCTAGTGAATTGGCCAGTTTTATACCCAAGTAATTTATTTCTTTTTTCCAAACAAATTTAAATTCATTTTTCAACTTTTTTTCCTCCCTCTTTCCCAAGTTGATATTCAGGATTTCCGATTTTGCCAAGTTGATTTTGAAGTTTGATACTTCACCATATTGCCTCGTGACTTCGAGGAAGTTAGGCATCGAAATTCTGGGGTTGGTCATGAACAGCAGAACATCGTCGGCGAAAGCCGCGATCTTGTGCTCCTCATCCCCAATCCTTATACCCCAAATGTCCGGGTCCGCCCTGATCACTGACAACAGTGGCTCCAGGGAGAGAACGAAAAGCAGGGGGGACAAAGGGCACCCCTGCCTCGTTCCATTTTCCATTTCAAAAGCCCCTGAAAGGGAGCCGTTGATTTTTATCGAGGCAGTAGGGTGATTATACAGAGCACGTATCCTATTCATCATTTTTGGACCTATACCCATAAATTCCAGAGTTTGGAACATGAACCCCCAGTCTACTCTATCAAACGCTTTCTCCGCGTCTATAGACAAGAGTAGACCTGGGGGTCCCCTGTCTTTAATATGCTGCAGCAAGAGGAGTGCCCTCACACCATTGTCTCGCCCTTCTCTTTTTGGGATGAACCCCACTTGGTCCGGATGTACCAGACCATTGAGGTTCTCTTTTAGCCGATTTGCTAGGACTCTGGCGTATAATTTAACATCAGTGTTGATCAACGATATCGGCCTATAGCCAGAGCATAGTGTAGAGTTTTTCCCCTCTTTTGGGATTACCGTGATCTCTGCTCTAAGAGCTTCTCTACTCAAGTCAAAGTCTCTACCCAACCCGTTCATGTACTCACATAATCTGGGAGTCAATATTTCTTTAAATTTTGTATAGTACCTGCAGGTAAATCCATCGGGCCCCGGGCTTTTGCCTGAAGCTGATTCTGATAATGCTCTATTAATTTCGTCTATCGTTATGGGGTTTTCTAGGATTTCTCTGTCGTTCTCATTGATCTTCGGGAGGTTGGCTTTATTCAAAAATTCTACTGTTTTCCTATTCTTTGCACCTCTTAACCTTATATTTTTAGCTACTGAATATAATTCACTCCCAATTTTATTTTTAATCCTTCACTACAGCCATGGATCCACCCTGAGTAATGTCAGCCCACCCCAGTGCTGGGGGTTCTCTTTAATGTTGAAGGGGGGGGGGGGTGCTTCTACATTTACTTAACTGAACATTGATTATTGCTACAGTTTTTAATAGCAAGAGTAGGGTAGGCAGGCAAAGAGGAAGTGCCATCCACAAAGCGCTTTGCTGTACCCTGTAATTTTGAAGAGGCAAAGAATTTTGGCATGCTGTCACGTTTCCACCACACTTGATGCCAGGGCTTTTGCTCTTATGCTGAAGGCAGCTGGCAATCAACTGCCTGTGGCAAGGGCAGTCTATCGCCCAGAGGGACTGTTTCTTTGGCAAGATTTTCTTATTGTACAACGCCATCTCCAGGAATTGAGTTTGACTGCATTTAAGCACCTTTTTTCCATCTATAAAGATAAACTACTACACTACGGAACCTTTCGCTCTGCTTTGCATTGTTTTTCATATATTCTTGGCGCTCCCACTCCTCTTCCCTTGGACCTGGTTACATCACACGTTTATAGCTTTGTGCTAGGTGATCTATATTCTATATTATATAAAAGTGGAGCTAAGCCCCTATCCTTTACAGAAAAGGAAGCTGCCATCTTGACCTCAGTTTGATCTGCAGTTGCCATGGTATTGCACATGTGATCAGTAATGGCACCAGCCTTTTGATAGCTTGACCGTTCAGCTGAGAGCACAATCAACTATGACAGTTACTGTATCAGTTTTAAACATGGTTAAATTGATTGGTTTAGTTCCAGCTTTAAGGTATATGGTTACCTTTGCCAACATATAATTATACCAATTTATGTTGGTTGATATTTTTTCTTTTTAGTCTGAGTGTCACAGAATTAAAGCAGAACTTATGCCGCGTACACACGAGCGGAATTTCTGACAGAAAGAGTCCCATGTGAGCTTTTCATCATATATTCCGACCGTGTGTATGCCCCATCGGACTTTTTCCGTCAAAAATTCAGACGGACTTAGATAGAGAACATATTTTTCCGATGGAACAAATTACTATCGGAAAAAACGCTCGTCTGTATGCTGTTCCAATGCACCAAAAACGATGCATGCTCTGAAGCAAGTACGAGACGGAAGCTATTGGCTACTGGCTATTGAACTTCCGTTTTGTAGGCCCGTCGTACGTGTTGTACGTCACCTCGTTCTGGACGGTCGGAATTTGGTGTGACCGTGTGTATGCAAGACAGCTTGAGCGGAATTCCATCGAAAAAACCTTCAGAGTTTATTCCAACGGCAAAACCGGTCGTGTTTACAGGGCATAAGTCCACAAACACCAAATACCTCAATAGCAATTGTCTGATATCTGCATATTCTCCCCAGCTTTTTCCAGGTGCCATAGGAGTTAAGTCATCCCAACACCAAGGCGCTGTGCATGCCTAGCTCTGTGTACATGCTAAAGAAGACTGCAGGCAGCCAAGTTTATTTAATAGCAGAAAAGACATAGCATGTCTGTTCTGCAATAAAGCTCCTTCTCTTTGCCTTGTACCTTTAACTCCGCTTTCTGTTTTATTTCCAACCTATGATGTATAGTAGTTGTGTATTAAAGGAAAAGTTCACTTTTTGAAGGTCAGCAGATCACGGTGCAATGTCAGGCTCCTGAAGACTTGCTGTCTGCTCATACCTCCAATACGGGCAGTCAGTTATGGGAGAGCAGGAAGATTCATGAACTACGAGAGCGTTAACCACTTCAGCCCCGGAAGGTTTTACCCCCTTCCTGACCAGAGCACTTTTTACAATTCGGCACTGCGTCGCTTTAACTGCTAATTGCGCGGTCATGCAATGCTGTACCCAAACGAAATTTGCGTCCTTTTCTTCCCACAAATAGAGCTTTCTTTTGATGGTATTTGATCACCTCTGCCGTTTTTATTTTTTGCGCTATAAACGGAAAAAGACCGAAAATTTTGAAAAAAAATGATATTTTCTACTTTTTGTTATAAAAAAATCCAATAATCTAAATTTTAGTCATACATTTAGGCCAAAATGTATTCGGCCACATGTCTTTGGTAAAAAAAATGTCAATAAGCGTATATTTATTGGTTTGCGCAAAAGTTATAGCGTCTACAAACTAGGGTACATTTTCTGTAATTTACACAGCCTTTAATTTATGACTGCCTATGTCATTTCTTGAGGTGCTAAAATGGCAGGGCAGTACAAAACCCCCCCAAAATGACCCCATTTTGGAAAGTAGACACCCCAAGGAAATTGCTGAGAGGCATGTTGAACCCATTAAATATTTTTTTTTTTCCCAAATGATTGAAGAATGACAAAAAAAAAAAAATTACAAAAAGTTGTCACTAAATGATATATTGCTCACACAGGCCATGAGCATATGTGGAATTGCACCCCAAAATACATTCAGCTGCTTCTCCTGAGTACGGGGATACCACATGTGTGGGACTTTTTGGGAGCCTATCCGCGTACGGGGCCCCAAAAACCAAGCACCGCTTTCAGGATTTCTAAGGGCATAAATTTTTGATTTCACTCCTCACTACCTATCACAGTTTTGAAGGCCATAAAATGCCAAGATGGCACAAAACCCCCCCAAATGACCCCATTTTGGAAAGTAGACACCCCAAGCTAATTTTTTTTTTCTTTTTTCAATTTTCAAAACTTTGTGACAAAAAGTGAGGTCTGCAAAATACTCACTATACCTCTCAGCAAATAGCTTGGGGTGTCTACTTTCCAAAATGGGGTCATTTGGGGGGGGGGGTTTGTGCCACCTGGGCATTCCATGGCCTCCGAAACTGTGATAGGCAGTGAAGAGTGAAATCAAAAATTTACGCCCTTAGAAAGCCTGAAGGCGGTGCTTGGTTTTTGGGGTCCCGTGCGCGGCTAGGCTCTCAAAAAGTCCCACACATGTGGTATCCCCGTACTCAGGAGAAGCAGCAGAATGTATTTTGGGGTGTAATTTCACATATCCCCATGGCATGTTTGAGCAATATATCATTTAGTGACAACTTTGTGCAAAAAAAAAAAAAAAAATTTGTCTCTTTCCCGCAACTTGTGTCACAATATAAAATATTCCATGGACTCGACATGACTCTCAGCAAATAGCTTGGGGTGTCTACTTTCCAAAATGGGGTCATTTGGGGGGGGTTTGAACTATCCTGGCATTTTATGCACAACATTTAGAAGCTTATGTCACACATCACCCACTCTTCTAACCACTTGAAGACAAAGCCCTTTCTGACACTTTTTGATTACATGAAAAAATTATTTTTTTTTGCAAGAAAATTACTTTGAACCCCCAAACATTATATATTTTTTTAAAGCAAATGCCCTACAGATTAAAATGGTGGGTGTTTCATTTTTTTTTTTCACACGGTATTTGCGCAGCGATTTTTCAAACGCATTTTTTGTGGAAAAAACACACTTTTTTAAATTTTAATGCACTAAAACACACTATATTGCCCAAATGTTTGATGGAATAAAAAAGATGATCTTAAGCCGAGTACATGGATACCAAACATGACATGCTTTAAAATTGCACACAAAATTAATACATTTTTAAAAGCCTTTAAAAGCCTTTACAGGTTACCACTTTAGATTTACAGAGGAGGTCTACTGCTAAAAATACTGCCCTCGATCTGACCTTCGCGGTGATACCTCACATGCATGGTGAAATTGCTGTTTACATTTGACGCCAGACCGAGGCTTGCGTTCGCCTTAGCGCGAGAGCAGGGGGGACAGGGGTGCTTTTTTTTTTGCTTTTTTTTTTTTTGCTTTTTTATCTCATTTTTAAACTGTTCCTTTCATTTTCATTTTTTTAAAATCATTTTTATTGTTATCTCAGGGAATGTAAAAACCCCCTATGATAGCAATAGGTAGTGACAGGTACTCTTTTTTTGAAAAAATTGGGGTCTATTAGACCCTAGATCTCTCCTCTGCCCTCAAAGCATCTGACCACACTAAGATCGGTGTGATAAAATGCTTCCCCAATTTCCCAATGGCGCTGGTTACATCCGGCGAAATCTAAGTCATAAAATGCTCGTAGCTTCCGGTTTCTTAGGCCATAGAGATGTTTGGAGCCACTCTGGTCTCTGATCAGCTCTATGGTCAGCTGGCTGAATCACCGGCTGCTTTCTCAGGTTCCCTGTTGAGACAGGAGAGCCAGAGAAAAACACGGAAGACGGTGGGGGGGGGGGCATTCCCTCCCACTGCTTGTAAAAGCAGTCTAGAGGCTAATTAGCCGCTAGGATTGCTTTTACATGAAAGCCGACCGCTGGCTGAAAAGAATGATACCAAGATGATACCTAAACCTGCAGGCATCATTCTGGTATAACCACTCAAAGTCGTGAATGGCGTACCTGAAGACAAAAATATGGTTAACAATAAAGCTCAGTAAACAGTAAAGTATAAAAAATTGCATACCTGAAAAGCAAACATGATAACACATAATAACAATAAAACATTGCAGAATAAAATAATATAATAACATATAATAATAATAAAATAACAGTAAAAAAGAGCAGAACAATAGAGAGAGAATAGAGAGAGAGAGAACAATAAAACGACAACTATTTTTTTTAATTTTTGTTTGTGTTTTTTTTGCAAACTTGTAACTTTTATAACTGTAACCGGTTCCAGGTTCGGGTCTCTCAAAATGCGATGGCATCTTGGGAGACCCTGTGAAAGTGTGTCCTAGTCTGTGCAATGCTGTACCCTACGCTAATACTCAACTAGTGAATGGTAGCGTTCAAAACATTCACCAATGCAAAGACCAGGATTGTCAGGACAGGAGGGACAATAATAGCGGGTGTCACGCCTATATCCGCGCTTGCTGCAGACACGACATCTTTTTTGGGGGGGTTTGTTGGGTAGGGGTACTCGGGAGGACATAAAAATGCCTCTCATGCAGCCGACTGCATTTGGTTGGGGATGTGAATGGGGGAAGTACGGGCGCTGCAGAAGCGGTGGGTTCCCAATTAGGATTGGCGAATGCAGCAGGAAGGGCACTATGGGCACGACGGGCCTGTGTTTGTCTTTTTGGTGGCAGCGGGACACTACTTGTGCTTGCCACCTCACCAGCTTGAACTGCACTTATGGGACTCGCCACGTCACCAAGTGTTACTGCAGTGCTGGTTTGACTACGACCGGGGTGTACTAGGCCGCTGGCGCTTGCCAGTTCACCAAAACGCTACAAAAAAAACTGTTAGCGATCGCAGGGATCAGGCCTGACTCTGCGAACGCTGCAGTTATGCGTTTAGTGTTTTGTAAGTGACAGTGATCGATCGATACTGCACTTGGGTGGGCTGGGCCGGGCGGAGGGGCAAAACGCAGGTGCTAGCAGGTATCTGGGCTGATCCCGCTAACACTGCGTTTTTGGGAACCCTAAACTGCTGGGGACGCTAGTATAGATCTGATCGGATCAGATATTGATCCGATCAGATACTATACCACTAAGGGAGGTGTATGGTGCGTGCGTGGGTGTTAGCGGTACTGGCGCTAACCTGACGCTGCCCGGGGCTGGTACTTGCCAGTTCACCAAAACGCTACCAAAAAAACTGTTAGCGATCGCAGGGATCAGGCCTGACTCTGCGAACGCTGCAGTTATGCGTTTAGTGTTTTGTAAGTGACAGTGATCGATCGATACTGCACTTGGGTGGGCTGGGCGGAGGGGCAAAACGCAGGTGCTAGCAGGTATCTGGGCTGATCCCGCTAACACTGCGTTTTTGGGAACCCTAAACTGCTGGGGACGCTAGTATAGATCTGATCGGATCAGATATTGATGCGTTCAGATACTATACCACTAAGGGAGGCGTATGCTGCGTGCGTGGGTGTTAGCGGTACTGGCGCTAATCTGACGCTGCCTGGGGCGACGAATATCACCGCCGGGCGATCAGGGGGCTAAACCTTTATTCGGTAATAAACGGCGGGTGCCCTGACACTATAAAAAATAAACGAACTAACCAGCGTCACCCGTAACGGTTATACGGTGATCAGTGGTGAAAGGGTTAACTAGGGGGCAATCAAGGGGTTAAAACATTTATTAGGTAGTATATGGGGGTCCCTGACGCTATAAAACGCTGACGGCGAACCTAAATATTTACCTCCCTAACTAGCGTCACCAGCGACACTAATACAGCGATCAGAAAAATGATCGCTTAGTGACACTGGTGACGGGGGGTGATCAAGGGGTTAAAACTTTATTAGGGAGGGTTAGGGGGGTACCCTAGACCTACAGGGGGCCTAACACTCACTGCCCTACCACTTCTAACTGTCACAAACTGACACTATGCAGTAATCAGAAAAAAAAAAAAAAAACCTGCTTGGTGTCAGTTTGTGACAGGGGGGGGGGGTGATTGGGGGGGGATCGGGGGTGTAATGTATGCCTGGCATGTTCTACTGTGTTGTGTAGTGTTGTGCACTCACTCACATGTCTTCTCTCCTCGGCGCTGGAACGGAAACTGCCGAGCCGAGGAGAGATGACATCACATCCTCTGCCTCTGTGTACTATACAGAGGCAGGTGATGTTTCTCATTGGCTGGGAGCGATCGCGAGGAGGGGGCCACGATCGGATGGCCTCCCCCTCGTCTCTCAACGCTCCCAGCCAAATGCCGACCGCCGCTGGCACCGGGGGGGGAGTCCGATCGGACCCCCCGCCCGCGGGAAGGCAATCACGTACCAGGTACGTGATTTTGCCTGCCCGTGCCATTCTGCTCACGTATATAGGCGTGAGGCGGTCGGCAAGTGGTTAATGGAGTTGCCTATATTACACTGCAAACAATTTCAGCATTTATTACCATTTAAAATTCACTGCGCACACAGGAAGGCAACAGCCAAACATATCAACAACTTTCATAGGAAGGTCCAAACCACTGGAAGAATTGTGGAGACAGACTCCTAGGTCAGCCGATCCTACAGCGGTAAAGAAAGTAAATAAGAAAACTTGTTTTTAACAATAATAGATAGAACATTCCTAGTAATTTGTTTTAAAGTTAACATCAAGCATAAGTTTCAATCCACCAAACAGTAATGCTCTGACCTGTTTTTTTTACAAGTGTGAAACAAAGCTGGTTCACAGCAGAACAAATTAATGTGCATCTTGTTGTCATGCATTTTAATCACATTTCGTTTTTTTTACTTTTTCAAACGTCATGGGTTAATTAAAGCTTTCATGACAGACCGAATTTTGAGGTTTTGGTATACATGGGTTTACTCAACAATAACAATTTAACCACTTTGCATACCAAAATGATTCACTTTTGTCATTAAAAGCCTAGGTTCACACTGACAGCGGGAATGAAATCGTGCGAGTTCAGCTGAACATGTCAGTTCCGACTTCAGAGGCGATTTCAGAGACATCTGTGTGGGTTCATGCACAGATGTCTATTGAAATCGCATCCCGAAGACATCAAAAAGAGTACGGGCGGCGCCATTGCCAGCAATAGCCACTGATTTAGCATGCGATTTGACATGTCAAATCGCATGCCAAATCGTTGCAGTGTGAACCAGGGCTAAGACTTACTGTAGGTGGGCCACCAATAATTTGTTTCTTGAAAAAAAAAAAATTCCTGTATATAGTAATCAGAGGAATGGACATGGTACAATGCATTACAACCAGGGGGCTGGTAAGCCCACAATATGATAGTACTGACAAGCCCTTTTTTTTTTCAAATGACAGGGGTCTATTAGGGGTTGATTTACTAAAACTGGAGAGTGCAAAATCTTGTGCAGCTCTGCATAGAAACCAATCAGAATCCAGGTATTTTTGTCAAAGCTTAATTAAACAAACTGAACTTAGAAGCTAATTGGCTACCATGCACAGCTGCATCAGATTTTGCACTCTCCAATTTTAGACCCCTTTCACACTGAAGCACCACTAAAACAGCGCTAAAGCGCTGGCCGTTCTTGCAGTGCTTTAGTGGCATTTTAGCGGTGCTCTTGTGGCACTTTCCAGGCAATAGCGGGGCGTTGTTTTTTTTTTTTTTTTAAGGTCACGTGACAATGTGACCTTAAAAAAAAAAAAAAAAAAAAAGGAAAAAAGACCCGCTTTGTGGCGCTTTCGAAATGCTTTTAAGGCGCTTTGGAAGCACTGCCCATTCATTTGAAGCGCTTTTCAGTGTGAAAGGGGTCTTAGTAAATAAACCCAATGATGTCAGACCCCCATCCAGTTCAAGCAGATCAAGGACCAAAAGTGGTTTGTACACTCGCCATCTGTGCTCAGAGTTTAGCATGTCAAGGTTCATTCTCAGTAGCAGGAGGTCAGAAACTGAGGTTCCCAAATTCCTTTTAAAAAATTTGAGCATCTTGGATACCTCCACAGCAGTCTCAAGCTCACAAAGGTCCAAGATGAAACGTGGGGGATCAGGAGGCCCGAACATCCACCCACATACATGTAGAAAAGCTCACTGCTACAGCGAAACAGACCATGGACAATAAAAACTGGCAAATTGTTTTCATCCTTCCACCGCCCCTATAACAGACCCATGGCAGTTGGCATTGAAAGTGTTAATCATGCATATGAATGATATGATCTCAGTATTTATTTTTATTTTTTTTTAATTGCAAGGTCATCTTTTACTATGGGGCATTGTATTACAACTAATGACACCTAAATAATTTTTTCATGTCAGCACTTTTCTAATTTTATTGAGAAAAAAATAGATAGTTTGCCTTGCAGTCACATTGATTCTTTTACTTCACAAATTTCAGAGTAACTGACCTAGAACAAGCGAGCAGTTAATGGCATGGCAGTCAGTGACACACAGTATATGCCAAATTGCACAGCAATGGGTAACAGTTAATATTCAAAGTGATTATATTTTCTTTTTTGCGGATGATATATAATGGTTATGCCAGTTAAAAGGGGCAGGAGTGCCAAGAAAGTAGGAAAAATGCATATAGTACAACTGTTCGGTTCTACAAACTGACATATTCATATGGGGACAAATCTGGGTCACTGTATTGCTGGCCACACATGCGTTTTTTTCCAGCAATTTTAACCACTTCCACAAAATAAAACTGTGCAGATTAAATCAACCTACTACCAGTGGTTTATATACTTATATGGTGGTAGATTGCTTTGATCTGTCTAACTACACTTGAAAGATTCTCTTTAAATGCACAACTATAAATACTATATTAGCTCTTAGGGCCCTTTCACACTGGGGCAGTTTGCAGGCGCTATTGCGCTAATAATAGCGCCTGAAAAACGACCCAAAAGTGCCGCTGCTTTGTCTCCAGTGTGAAAGCCCTTAGGTACTTTCACACTGGAGCGGTGCGCTGGCAGGACGGGAAAAAAAGTAGTGCTAGCAGCATCTTCGGAGCGGTGAAGGAGCGGAGTGTATACCGCTCCTTCACCGCTCCTGCCCATTGAAATCAATGGGGCAGCGCGGCTATACCGCCGGCAAAGCGCCTCTGCAGAGGCGCTTTGCGGTGGTTTTTAACCCTTTCTCGGCCGCTAGTGGGGGTAAAACCGCACCGCTAGTGGCCGAATACCGACGGTAAAGGGCTGCTTACAATAGCGGCGCTTTAACGCCGCCCCCGCCCCAGTGTGAAAGGGGCCTAAACAATCTACAGAGAATTTGTTTGTCTATAAAACCCTTTACAGTACACCTGTCATAAGAGAAATGTAAACAATAATGCTACTTGTCTTACCAAGTAAAACAGGATAGTCTTCAGCTTCCAACCATGGTGTACATATCTGGATGTTCTGAAGCTGCAGCTCTTTTATTAACTTACAATAATATTCCTTCAAAGGACCTTTTCCTGAGGGTGAACAGCAAAGAAAACATGATTGTGGAATGGATACACTGTAATTGTGGCAGTATTAGGACCTCATGCTTTCCTAATTACAACTAAATAGTAAAGTCCCTTTACTCCTGCATGAACCGACGTACCTGTACGTTGGTCCTTGCAGGGAGCATAGTGGAAGCGTGCCCGCGGGTCCTGCTACTCGATGTTCGCCGGTGACCAGTGATCGCTGTGTATAGAGGCAGAACGGGGAACTGCCTATGTAAACAAGGCGATTCCCCGTTCTGCCTAATGACGTGTCAGATTTACTGTTTCCAGTGATCGGGAACATCATGTCCCAGTGAGCCCACCCCCCCTACAGTTAGAACACACCAAGGGAACAACTTAACCCCTTGATCGCCCCCTAGTGTTAACCCCCTTCCCTGCCAGTGTCATTTTTATATTGATCAGTGCATTTTTATAGCACTGATCAATGTAATAATGTCACTGGTCCCCAAAAAGTGTCATTTGGGGTCAGATTTGCCTGCCACAATGCCGAAGTCCTGCTAAAAATCGCAGATCGCCGACATTACCTGTAAAAACAATAAAAAATATTAAAAGTCCCTAAATCTATCCCGTAATTTGTAGACGCGATAACTTTTGTGCAAACCAATCAATATACGCCTATTGCGTTTTTTTTCAAAAATATGTAGAAGAATATATATCGGCCTAAACTAATGAATTCATTTGTTTTTTTATATATTTTTTTGGATATGTATTATAGCAGAAAGTAAAAAAAAAAATTTCTTTTAAACCACTTCCGGACCGCCCACCGTTGTTTTACGCGGTAATTTGAAGGAGGATATCGTTGTTTTGGCAGCACCTAGCTGCCATAACCCCAGTATCCTCCTTTATAGCGGGGGGCCCGGTTTAAGATAAAAAAAGTGGTCTCTGTGGCGGATTCGCCGTAAGATCACTTTTATCGGCGGCGAGAAAGGGCCCCCCCTCCCGCCGCGATCCGGTGCCCTCCGCCGCTTACCGGAGCCGTCGGCAGTGGCGGAGGCGATCGCGTCTGTCCTCTTGCTGGGTATGGAGACGAGTGAGGGGAAAATGGCCCCCACCCGTCTCCATATCCCTGCAGGGCGGAAGCAACGTCAAAACGTCGCTTCCGCCCATAGCTCTTTAAGGGCCATTTTTTAAAAAACATTTTTTAACTACTTGACCACTGGGCACTTAAACCCCCTTCCTAACCAGACCAATTTTCAGCTTTCGGTGCTCTCACACTTTGAATGACAATTACTCAGTCATGCAACACTGTACCAATTTGAAATGTTTGTCCTTTTTTTCACACAAATAGAGCTTTCTTTTGGTGGTATTTAATCACTACTGGGTTTTTTATTTTTTGCGCTATAAATCAAAAAAGACTGAAAATTTGGTAAAAAAAAAAAAAAAATCCTTTGTTTCTGTTAAAATTTATTGGCGAGTATTGGCAGAGTACTGCATAGTATTGCTGAGTATTGGCAGAGTATTGCAGAGTATGGGCACTGAGCAGCGCTGTGGGCTGGATCTGTAGTGCCCACACCGCTGTAAACGATCTCTCCCTCTCTCCTCTCACACTGTACCGATCAGTACAGAGAGGGGAGGGAGGAACCAGTGTCATGATATGACGCCAGTTTGTTCACTAGTGATGCTCCGTCATTTGACGGAGCGATCACGTGGTAAATGGCCGCTATCAGCGGCCATTTACCGTGATGCGCCGGGTCCCCCGGACCCGGCCGTCACAGATGTTCCCAGGTGCGCGCAATTCTGTGAGGACGTCCCATGGACGTCCACTCAGACTAAGCCGACCGCGCTGTAGCCGTCTTTCGGCTATGGCTCGGTCGGCATGTGGTTAAATGACAAATTTAAATAAAAAATGTTTTATTGCATTTTAATGTAATATGAGATCTGAGGTCTTTTTGACCCCAGATCTCATGTTTAACCACTTCAATATACGGCACTTATACACCTTCCTGCCCAGACCAATTTTCAGCTTTCAGTGCTGTCGCAGTTTGAATGACAATTGCGTGGTCATGCCACACTGTACCCTAACAAAATTTTTATCATTTTGTTCCCACAAATAGAGCTTTCTTTTGGTGGTATTTGATCAGCTCTGCGGTTTTTATTTTTTGCTAAACAAATAAAAAAAGACCGAAAATTTTGAAAAAAAAAGAAAAGTTTTTTGCTTTTTTTTTCTGTTAAAAAATTTTGTAAATAAGTTTTCTCTTTCACTGATGGGCACTGATAAGGTGGCACTGACAGGCACTGATACGGCGGCACCGATGAGGTGGCACCAATGAGCGGGCACTGGCGATGGGCACTGATATGCGGCACTGATGGGTGGCACTTATATGCAGCACTGATGGGCATTGATAGGCGGCACTGATGGGCACTCATGGGTGGCACTGATAGGCGGCACTGCTGGGCACTGATAGGCGGCACTGCTGGGCACTGATACGTGGCACTGATAGGCATCCCTGGTGGCACTGGCAGTGGTAGGCATTGGAGTGGGCACTGATTGGCAGATGCCTGGGCACAGATTGGCAGCTGCCTGGGCACAGATTGGCAGCTGCCTGGGCACAGATTAGTATTTCCCTGGGGGTCTAGGGGGCATACCTGGTGGTCCAGTGTGGTGGCCATCCTGGTGGTCCTGGGCGGCTTCCCTGGTGGTCCTGGGCAGGATCCGAGGGGGGGCTGTGCTGATAAACAATCAGCACAGACCCCCCGTGTCAGGAGAGCAGCCAATCTGCTCTCCTCCACTCGTGTCTGTCAGACGCGAGTGAGGAAAAGCCGATCACCGGCTCTTCCTATTTACATCGTGATCAGCTGTGATTGGACATGGCTGATCACGTGGTAAAGAGTCTCCGTCAGAGATTCTTTACCTAGATCGGAGTTGCGGTGTGTCAGACTGACACACCGCAACAACGATCACCGCGATGCGCGCGCCGGGGGCGTGCAGCGGCTTAATATCCTGATCACGTCATATGACGTCCGGTCAGGGTATTGAAACCACTTTGCCGCCGTCATTTTGCTATATGGCGGGCGGCAAGTGGTTAAGGGGTCCTGACATGCTTTTTTCTTTATTACAAGGGATGTTTACACAGTGTAAAAAAAAAAGAAATTAAACGCGCCCCGTCCCGACGAGCTCGCGTGCAGAAGCGAACGCATATGTGACTAGTACCCACATATGAAAACAGTGTTCAAACCACACATGGTAATAATTCTATAATTCTAGCCCTAGACCTCCTCTGTAATGCAAAACATGCAACCTGTAGAATTTTTTAAACGTCGCCTATGGAGATTAAGGGTAAAAGTTTGTCCCCATTTCACGAGCGAGCCCAATTTTGAAGCGTGACGCGTTGGGTAACAATTTACTCGGCGTAACATTATCTTTTACAATGTAAAAAAAATTGCGCTAACTTAGTCTTATTTTTTAATTCAAAAAAGTGTATATTCCAAAAAAAGTGCACTTGTAAGACCGCTGCGCAAATACGGTGTGACAAAGTATTGCAACGACCGCCATTTTATTCTCTAGGGTGTTAGAAAAAAAAATGTATAATGTTTGGGGGTTCTAAGTAATTTTCTAGCAAAAAAAACTGTTTTTAACTTGTAGACAACAAATCTCAGAAAGAAGCTTGGTCCTTAAGTGGTTAAATTGTCGTCTTTTTTTGTTTATAGTACAAAAAATAAAATTTGCAGAGGTGATCGAATACCACCAAAAGAAAGCTCTATTTGTGGGTAAAAAAGGATGTCAATTTTATTTGGGTACAGCGTCGCATGACCGCACAATTTTCAGTAAAGCAACGCAGTGCCGTATAGCAAAAAATGGCCTTGTCATTAAGGGGGCAAATCCTTCCGTGGCTGAAGTGGTTAAAAGTTCATACAATAACATGTGAAATCAAATCAAAGTGCCTTCTTCCACCAGCCCCTAGGCGAATATCCTACTCACCAAACGTACATGACACCCATCACAGGTAGAAATAAACAACATGTAAAGCAGCGATGTATTTTCGAGGGAAAGGAAAACCAGCCCATAAAGATGCACACCCACCGGGCAAGGTATTGGTACATCACATATGTCAGGAAGAAAAAAAAATAAAAAAAAAAAAAAAAAAGCTTCTCTTAGTGCAGTTTGTAAAATGTATTGCAATCGCAACTAAAAAATGCACTTACAATGTTGCCGATCAAGAAAAACTCATTAAAAACAAGCAGGGGCGCCAATCTCGTTCCATCTGTGTTCCAAGGGAATGCGGAAGTGACGTAGCGCGTACTACCCGATCCGACATGTTTCGTCATCAACATCTAACATTATCAGGGGCCAGGTGATCGGACCCGTGACTTCCTCCTTTATATACATCCGCCATATACTTCAATCCTTATTAACGGTTTAAAGACCGATCCGAAAACTGCTATAACAATACTTTATTACTGACTATAATATATATATATTTAAATTGAAAACTTAGAACATTACATTTCAATAATAAAAAACTGTTTGGACTAACCCCCTCTGGAGGTAGGAGCTAGGTACACCTATAAATTGATGTTACACCCTCTAGTGAATCTTTCGTGGTATTATCAAAGGAATATAAAACCACTGTTTAGATGAAAAACACAGGTGCTATATGTTCCATCTTGTTCAATGTATGGTTTATACTAAAATGTGTTTAGTTGAGAGCGTGATATGAAAACTTCTATTTTCCTTTTATGATTTAGGCTGTTCGAGCCTCACTACGAGCTGCTCTATGTTTATTATTACACCTTTCATTATTTAATAGAATTTTTCTTGGGTTGATCCAGGGTGTGCAGGTTGAAGGTTTCTTCTTTATATTTCTTTTTTTTCACTATTTTTCACGTCCCGAGTAGGAGGTTATAGCATGCAGCAATGGATATTTTTGCATTTATGAACAATAGAGTTTTAAATGTGGAAGAGGTATTCACGTTTGCACAAAGTTCTACACGCAAAGATTTACAGGTGAAAGCCAGTAAATTAGAATATTTTGAAAAACTTGATTTATTTCAGTAATTGCATTCAAAAGGTGTAACTTGTACATTATATTTATTCATTGCACACAGACTGATGCATTCAAATGTTTATTTCATTTAATTTTGATGATTTGAAGTGGCAACAAATGAAAATCCAAAATTCCGTGTGTCACAAAATTAGAATATTGTGTAAGGGTTAAATTTTGAAGACACCTGGTGCCACAAACTAATCAGCTGATTAACTCAAAACACCTGCAAAGGGCTTTAAATGGTCTCTCAGTCCAGTTCTGAAGCCTACACAAACATGGGGAAGACTTCAGATTTGACAGCTGTCCAAAAGGCGACCATCGACACATTGCACAAGGAGGGAAAGACACAAAAGGTTATTGCTGAAGAGGCTGGCTGTTCTCAGAGCTCTGTGTCCAAACACATTAATAGAGAGGCAAAGGGAAGGAAAAACTGTGGTCAGAAAAAGTGTACAAGCGATAGGGATCACCGCGCCCTAGTCAAGATTGTGAAAAAAAACCCCTTCAAAAATGTGGGGGAGATTCACAAGGAGTGGACAGCTGCTGGAGTCAGTGCTTCAAGATCCACCACCAAGAGACGCTTGAAAGACATGGGTTTCAACTGCCGCATACCTCGTGTCAAGCTACTGTTGACCAAGAAACAGCGCGAAAAGTGTCTCACCTGGGCTAAGGAAAAAAAGAGCTGGACTGCTGCTGAGTGGTCCAAAGTCATGTTTTCTGACGAAAGCAAATTTTGCATTTCCTTTGGAAATCGAGGTCCCAGAGTCTGGAGGAAGACAGGAGAGGCACAGGATCCACGTTGCCTGAAGTCTAGTGTAAAGTTTCCACCATCAGTGATGGTTTGGGGTGCCATGTCATCTGCTGGTGTCGGTCCACTCTGTTTCCTGAGATCCAGGGTCAACGCAGCCGTCTACCAGCAAGTTTTAGAGCACTCCATGCTTCCTGCTGCTGACCTGCTCTATGGAGATGGAGATTTCAGGTTCCAACAGGACTTGGCGCCTGCACACAGCGCAAAATCTACCCGTGCCTGGTTTACGGACCATGGTATTTCTGTTCTAAATTGGCCAGCCAACTCCCCTGACCTTAGCTCCATAGAAAATCTGTGGGGTATTGTGAAAAGGAAGATGCAGAATGCCAGACCCAACAACGCAGAAGAGTTGAAGGCCACTATCAGAGCAACCTGGGCTCTCATAACACCTGAGCAGTGCCAGAAACTCATCGACTCCATGCCACGCCGCATTAATGCAGTAATTGAGGCAAAAGGAGCTCCAACCAAGTATTGAGTATTGTACATGCTCATATTTTTCATTTTCATACTTTTCAGTTGGCCAACATTTCTAAAAAATCCCTTTTTTGTATTAGCCTTAAGTAATATTCTAATTTTGTGACACACGGAATTTTGGATTTTCATTTGTTGCCACTTCAAATCATCAAAATTAAATGAAATAAACATTTGAATGCATCAGTCTGTGTGCAATGAATAAATATAATGTACAAGTTACACCTTTTGAATGCAATTACTGAAATAAATCAAGTTTTTCAAAATATTCTAATTTACTGGCTTTCACCTGTATATCACAATTGTTAAAAAAACACATTTGAAAAGAAAATACGCACAGGGTGGGACATTAGAACAATATGGAAAAAACAAAATGACTCCTGGACGCCTACGACGGGACCTAGGTCCGAACGATGGGCTATTAGACCAGGATCTAGAAAGTGAATGGTATGGCTATTTTTAATTTAAGTGAACAAAAATTATTAGACTTAATTATATCAAGAAGAAAGTTGAAATTGTTAAAGCTAGAAAGTAAAATTATGGAATTAAAAGAATGTTTGAGTCCTTTTAGGGCCAGTTCACACCACATGCAGTCCAGTGCGTTTTCCTTCTGCATCAAAAATGCATGGAAAGTAGATTATATGGTGTTTAATGGCATATAGTTTACACCAGTGGTTGCAGTTCCAGTGCATTCTAGTTCCAGAAAAAAAAGTAGAACATGCTGCATTTTTCCTGCACTGGACTTTAACACTGTAAAATGCATAAAAAAAAATCACTGGAACGCACATGTCCTTATTTAAGGTAAGGAAAAAAAAGAGGGGTAAAAAATGCACAGGACTGTATCAAAAATGCACCGGAACACAACAAAAATGTGCATGCAGAAAAGCATCTGGAACTCATCCAGACTGCGTTTCTATGGTGTGAACTGGCCCTTAAAGATTTACCTGAGTATAAGGATAAATCCACCCAAATCCAGAAGTAAAAAAAAAAAAAAAAAAAACTGATAAAGAAATGAAACAAAAAAGATTAGGAAATATCAGAGAGATCTACAAGATTACAGAGAGATTTTGGTATATAAATGGCAGGAGGAGGGCAAGGAGGCAGCTATAGTTTCCACCGCATCCTCACCTGTTGGCGAGGTGAGGTGTGGGAACCATGCAGCTGTATCTAACCCTGCCCCAGCCAATATAAGGAGTTCTGTTGAGAGTTAATCGACCATACCTAGAGGAGGCACCAGGGCCGGGAACCCAGGGAGGGGAGGTGTAGCCACAGCCCAAACAATATCCCGGAACACCTAGAAATTTTTATCATCAGGAACCCAATAGCTATGGAGTACCTACACACAATTGCAATAGGTATATGAACCCTTTAGGGGGAACCACTACCCAAGGGGTTTTCCACTGAGGGGACATGGTGACCCACCAGGACCTCAGAGGAGGGGTGGTTGGACTTCCAACAAAGGACCTTTTGGCCCCAGGGAAGGAAGAGGGGGACATCATTGGAACCAACCGTGGATACCCCAACATTAAGGGGGACCCCTGACATCATGGTACAAACAGGAGCCCCCAGAATGGCAACAGTGGAAAGCCCCACACTGGCAACAGAATGGGGTACAAAGACGTCCCAGGGGACGGAAAATGGACAGAAAGAACCAAAAGAAAGAGACCAATAGGCCAGGGTACCTTCAACTTGAGTGATGAGACATTCACCGCCAATGAATTGAAGGTTTTGGAACTTGGTCTAATATATGCCCCAGACAAGGGCTTAGATCGGTTTGATGCTTTTATAGATACTGAAAGGTTCATTAGAAAGCTTAATATTAAAAAACATTTAATTGAAAAAACCCCAGCAGAATCTAAGACTAGGGAACCCAATGAGTACCAAGATAGTGGTTTGAAAAACCGCTCTACATTTAATCCTAAAAAATCTTCCAATCATTTTTTAGAAGTATTTAAGTCCATGGTGGAACAGGATACAAGATTAATAAAGACCAAAGTGGGACACAGGAAAGGAAACGTACAGGTTTAGAGGCCCTCGAGAAAAAGAAAAACATAGCCATCCAAATGGTTGACAAGGTGGGAGGGATTGTGGTTCTTTCTCAAAATCCTCTTTCTTTAGAAGTGAATCGAGTAGTGGGAGATAAGAACACGTATAAGAAATTAGGTGGGAATCCTACTAATAAACTAAAAGCAACACTAACTAGGCTTATCAAGAAAGCCAAAAATAGGGGAGTATTGACTAAAAAAGAAGCAAGATACCTTATTCCTGAAGCTCCCATGTTGCCAGTTATATACCAGCTCCCAAAAATCCACAAAAACAAACAATGCCCTCCTGGAAGACCTATACTTTGTGGCATAGATTCACTATTTTCAGGAGTGGGCGAATACATAGACTGTTTTCTACAGCCTATTGTCCAAGATTGCCCATCTTATCTTAGGGACAGAAAGCACCTGATGAACTTGCATGATACTCCCATCACGGATGACACAGTTCTAGTCACCATTGATGTGGATTCGTTGTATACGAGTTTAAGACATCAGGACATGCTCTCTACCACCAAGAGAGCACTCAACGCTCATATTACCCTTAACGTGGATGTAAACCCTCACATATACCCAGTGAAGTGAACAGCCTCAGATGATACACAGGGATGAAAAAAATCTCCCAACATAAGTTTTGGCATGTACAGTGCCTTGCAAAAGTATTCGGGCCCCTTGAACTTTTCAACCTTTTGCCACATTTCAGGCTTCAAACATAAAGATATAAAATTTTAATTTTTTGTGAAGAATCACCAACAAGTGGGACACAATTGTGAAGTGGAACGAAATCTATTGGATATTTTAAACTTTTTTAGCAAATAAAAAACTGAAAAGTGGTGCGTGCAAAATTATTCGGCCCCTTTACTTTCAGTGCAGCAAACTCACTCCAGAAGTTCAGCAAGGATCTCTGAATGATCCAATGTTGTCCTAAATGACTGATGGTGATAAATAGAATCCACCTGTGTGTAATCAAGTCTCTGTATAAATGCACCTGCTCTGTGATAGTCTCAGGGTTCTGTTGAAAGCGCAGAGAGCATCATGAAGACCAAGGAACACACCAGGCAGGTCCGTAATACTGTTGTGGAGAAGTTTAAAGCCGGATTTGGATACAAAAAGATTTCCCAAGCTTTAAACATCCCAAGGAGCACTGTGCAAGCGATCATTTTGAAATGGAAGGAATATCAGACCACTGCAAATCTACCAAGACCTGGCTGTCCCTCTAAACTTTCAGCTCACACAAGGAGAAGACTGATCAGAGATGCAGCCAAGAGGCCCATGATCACTCTGGATGAACTGCAGAGAACTACAGCTTCGGTGGGAGAGTCTGTCCATAGGACAACAATCAGTCGTACACTGCACAAATCTGGCCTTTATGGAAGAGTGGCAAGAAGAAAGCCATTTCTCAAAGATATCCATAAAAAGTCTCGTCTAAAGTTTGCCACAAGTCACCTGGGAGACACACCAAACATGTGGAAGAAGGTGCTCTGGTCCGATGAAACCAAAATCCAACTTTTTGGCCACAATGCAAAACGATATGTTTGGCGTAAAAGCAACACAGCTCATCACACTCGACACACCATCCCCACTGTGAAACATGGTGGTGGCAGCATCATGGTTTGGGCCTGCTTTTCTTCAGCAGGGACAGGGAAGATGGTTAAAATTGAGGGGAAGATGGATGCAGCCAAATACAGGACCATTCTGGATGAAAACCTGTTGGAGTTTGCAAAAGACCTGAAACTGGGACGGAGATTTATCTTCCAACAAGACAATGATCCCAAACATACAGCAAAATCTACAAAGGAATGGTTCACAAATAAACATATCCAGGTGTTAGAATGGCCAAGTCAAAGTCCAGACCTGAATCCAATCGAGAATCTGTGGAAAGAGCTGAAAACTGCTGTTCACAAATGCTCTCCATCCAACCTCACTGAGCTCGAGCTGTTTTGCAAGGAAGAATGGGCAAGAATTTCAGTCTCTCAATGTGCAAAACTGATAGAGACATACCCCAAGCGACTTGCAGCTGTAATCGCAGCAAAAGGTGGCTCTACAAAGTATTAACGCAAGGGGGCCGAATAATTTTGCACGCCCCACTTTTCATTTTTTTATTAGTTAAAAAAGTTTCAACAATCCAATAGATTTCGTTCCACTTCACAATTGTGTCCCACTTGTTGGTGATTCTTCACAAAAAATACAAATTTTATATCTTTATGTTTGAAGCCTGAAATGTGGCAAAAGGTTGAAAAGTTCAAGGGGGCCGAATACTTTCGCAAGGCACTGTATATCTGCTGTCTTCAGCTTTATATATTCTTTAGAAAGTTCAGATCGTGTTAGGAGATTTTCTTTTCCTGTTCAGCACTGCAGTGAAGCCTGGGCATACAGCCAAGACAGCTGATTGGAGGAAAGGCACATACCCCCTCTACTCATAGAGACATTCAGCTCTGTTTGTTGAATTTATAGCATCCTCCCCAACACAAAACCCAGGCTGCTTTTATCTCAGTTGACGGAGAACTTCTGTGAAATTCTCATGTTGATAACAGAAGAACGGAGCAGGAGAAAGCCGCAGGTCTTAGTGCTTTGAAGAAAGATAAGAAAACACTGCTGATATATGTGCCCAACTCAAATTTCATAAATCAGGTTTACATCCACTTTAAAAGTGAACAAAATAAGTTTTTGGTGGATTTATTAGACCTAGCCATGTCAAAATAATTACTTCTGGCATGAGGGTTCCCACTATAACCAATTTAAGGGCGTGGCAATGGGGGAGAAATTTGCCCCTAGTGTGGCCAATCTTCTCCTAAGCCAGTGGGAAGAACAGACCATCTTCAATGAGACCTTACCAGAGATTACTCTTTATAAGCGTTACATTGACGATATTGTCATTCTATGGAATGGAACCATAGAATATTTGTCTAGGTTTCTCGCCGGTATGAATGACAAATATTGGCTAAAATTTACTGGGACTTGGGACCTACAAAAGTTAGTACACCCCTCACATTTTTGTAAATATTTTATTATAGCTTTTTATGTGACAACACTGAAGAAATTACACTTTGCTACAATGTAAAGTAGTGTGTACAGCCTGTATATGTACATTTGCTGTCCCCTCAAAGTAACTCAACACAGCCATTAATGTCTAAAGCACTGGCAACAAAAGTGAGTAGACCCCTAAGTGAAAATGTCCAAATTCTGCCCAATTAGCCATTTTCCTCCCTGGTGTCATATGACTCGTTAGTGTTACAAGGTCTCAAGTGTGAATAAGGAGCAGGTATGTTAAATTTGGTGTTATCGCTCTAACTCTCTCATACTGGTCACTGGAAGTTCAACATGGCAGCGAACTCTGAGGATCTGAAAAAAATAATTGTTGCTCTACACAGAAATGGCCTAGGCTATAAAAAGATTGCCAAGACCCTGAAACTGAGCTGCAGCACAGTGGCCAAGATCATACAGTGGTTTAACAGGACAGGTTCCACTCAGAACAGGCCTCGCCATGGTCGACCAAAGAAGTTGAGTGCACATGCTCAGCATCATACCCAGAGGCGGTCTTTGGGAAATAGACATATGAATGCTGCCAGCATTGCTGCAGATGTTGAAGGGGTGGGGGGACAGCCTGTCAGTGCCCAGACCATACACTGCATCACATTGGCCTGCATGCTGTCAGGTCACCTGAGTCCAGGTGACAGATGCACCCCATTGGGGTCAGGAGTGCAACTCAAGGTTAGTGGACCCTACGGCTGACTGCTGTGGATGGAGGTCTAGGTGATTCAGGAGAGCAGGTATTCTGAAGCACCAACACAGATCACACTGGGAGCTAGAGCATGAGATTTCCCAGGGTGCGGAATCTAAGAGCCAGCGGGTGTTCACCAGAGGCCCCTAGTGGTGGGGATGGATTTAGCTGAAGACCCCCAGGGCCTCCCAGCTCATGCTCACGGTAGACTACAGGAAGGTAGAGAGGAAGCAGCAGACTGCGACAACAAAGGATAGTCAGGAGATAGCCAAAGGTTGGGGAAACAAGCAGGTAAGGATAATCAAGAAACATGCCAATGTCGGGATATGAAGCAGACTATGACAGTCAAGAACAAGCCAAGATCGGTAACTAGAATCAGATGTAGAACACACAGCAAGGAGCACACGGAAGCCAAACACACAATATTGATCAGCAGGGCTGGGTATTAGTGCACAGGTTAATATAGTGTTCCCTGATAGGGCCTGGGATGGAGCCATGCTTTGAGGAGAGATTACTTAAGCAGCCAAGTGAAGGGCTGCTGATCTCTTAAGCTGAACACACGGAGAGGTGACAGACAAACATTACTGTGGATCCATGACACATGGCTGTCGTCCCAGAAGGAAGCCTCTTCTAAAGATGATGCACAATAAAGCCAGCAAACAGTTTGCTTTAGACAAGCAGACTACTAAGGACATGGATTACTGGAACCATGTCCTGTGGTCTGATGAGACCAAGATAAACGTATTTGGTTCAGATGGTGTCAAGCGTGTGTGGCTGCAACCAGGTGAGGAGTACAAAGACAAGTGTGTCTTGCCTACAGTCAAGCATGGTGGTGGGAGTGTTTTGGTCTGGGGCTGCATAAGTGCTGCTTCCGGTACTGGGGTGCTACAGTTCATTGAGGGAACCATGAATGCCAACATGTACTGTGACATACTGAAGCAGAGCATGATCCCCTACCTTCGGAGACTGAGCTGCAGGGCAGTATTCCACCATGATAACAACCCCAGACACACCTCCAAGACTACCACTGCCTTGCTAAAGAAGGTGAGGGTAAAGGTGATGGACTGGCCAAGTATGTCTCCAGACCTAAACTCTATTGAGCATCTGTGGGGCATCCTCAACCTGTGAAGCTCTGGTGAACTCCATGCCCAAGAGGGTTAAGGCAGTGCTGGAAAATAACGGTGGCCACACAAAATATTGACACTTTGGGCCCAATTTAGACATTTTCACTTAGGGGTGTACTCACTTTTGTTGCCAGCGGTTTAGACATTAATGGCTGTGTGTTGAGTTATTTTGAGGGGATAACAAATTTACACTGTTATACAAGCTGTACACTCACTACTTTACATTGTAGCAAAGTGTCATTTCTTCAGTGTTGTCACATGAAAAGATATAATAAAATATTTACAAAAATGTGAGAGGTGTACTCACTTTTGTAAAATACTGTATATCAACTAAGTTTCCTAGATCTAGTACTTACCAAACACCACCCACCCACCAAAACCTTTTTCAAAGAGTCGGACAGAAACAGGTACATTCCTACAGCTAGTTGCCATCAGCCAAAATGGCTGGGGGCTATCCCTAAGGGACAGCTTATGCGTATTCTACGCAATTGTGCTAAAATGGAAGACTATGTCCAACAATCTGAACTTGTGGTAAACAGGTTCAAAGAAAAGGCCTATCATGATAATAAATTAGTACCCATCCAGGCACAAGTTAAAAACATTGACAGTGCCTATTGGAACATAAACCAAAAATAATAAATAGACATACCAACAGTATAGCTTTTCTGACGGATTTTAATAGAGATTATAAATCACTTGAGTATATTGTTAAAAAAACATTGGCCGATTTTATTAAGTTTTCTCCCTAAATATCCCACATTTATCTACCGGAGACCTTAAGGAATAAAATCTCCCCGAATATTTACAGTCAGGTCCATAAATATTGGGACATCTAAACAATTCTAATCTTTTTGGCTCTATACACCACCACAATGGATTTGAAATGGAATAAACAAGATGTGCTTTAACTGCAGACTTTCAGCTTTAATTTGAGGGTATTTACATCCAAATCAGGTGAATGGTGTAGGAATTACAACAGTTTGTATATGTGCCTCCCACTTTTTAAGGGACCAAAAATAATGGGACAGATTAACAATCATCCATCAAACTTTCACTTTTTAATACTTGGTTGCAAATCCTTTGCAGTCAATTACAGCCTAAAGTCTGGAATGCATAGACATCACCAGACGCTGGGTTTCATCCCTGGTGATGCTCTGCCAGGCCTCTACTGCAACTGCCTTCAGTTCCTCCTTGTTCTTGGGGCATTTTCCCTTTAGTTTTGTCTTCAGCAAGTGAAATGCATGCTCAATCGGATTCAGGTCAGGTGATTGACTTGGCCATTGCATAACATTCCACTTCTTTCCCTTAAAAAACTCTTTGGTTGCTTCCGCAGTATGCTTCGGGTCATTGTCCATCTGCACTGTGAAGCGCTGTCCAATGAGTTCTGAAGCATTTTGCTGAATATGAGCAGATAATATTGCCCGAAACACTTCAGAATTCATCCTGCTGCTTTTGTCAGCAGTCACATCATTAATAAATACAAGAAAAACAGTTCCATTGGCAACCATACATGCCCACGCCATGACACTACCACCACCATGCTTCACTGATGAGGTGGTATGCTTTGGATCATGAGCAGTTCCTTTCCTTCTCCATACTCTTCCCATCACTCTGGTACAAGTCGATCTTGGTCTCATCTGTCCATAGGATGTTGTCCCAGAACTGTGAAGGCTTTAGATGTTGTTTGGCAAACTCTAATCTGGCCTTACTGTTTTTGAGGCTCACCAATGGTTTACATCTTGTGGTGAACCCTCTGTATTCACTCTGGTGAAGTCTTCTCTTGATTGTTGACACACATACACCTACCTCCTGGAGAGTGTTCTTGATCTGGCCAACTGTTGTGAAGGGTGTTTTCTTCACCATGGAAAGAATTCTTCGGTCATCCACCACAGTTGTTTTCCGTGGTCTTCCGAGTCTTTTGGTGTTGCTGAGCTCACCGGAGCGTTTTTTCTTTTTAAGGATGTTCCAAACAGTTGCTTTGGCAACACCTAATGTTTTTGCCATCTCTGATGGGTTTGTTTTGTTTTTTCAGCCTAATGATGGCTTGCTTCACTGATAGTGACAGCTCTTTGGATCTCATATTGAGAGTTGACAGCAACAGATTTCAAATGCAAATAGCACACTTGAAATGAACTATGGACCTTTTATCTACTCCTTGTAAATGGGATAATGAAGGAATAACACACACCTGGCCATGGAACTGCTGAGCAGCCAATTGTCCCATTACTTTTGGTCCCTTAAAAAGTGGGAGGTACATATTCAAACTATTGTAATTCCTACACCGTTCACCTGATTTGGATGTAAATATCCTTAAATTAAAGCTGAAAGTCTGCAGTTAAAGCACATATTGTTTGTTTCATTTCAAATCCATTGTGGTGGTGTATAGAGCCAAAAAGATTAAAATTGTGTCAATGTCCCGATATTTATGGACCTGACAAGGGAAATAGAAACCTTCAAATCCCACAGTACTGGGAAAGAATATAAAATAAATGTATTTCTTGTGATAGCACTCATGTGACATATCTTATTTCTTGCCTATGCAGGATCCAGTATGTGGGACGCACGACCAGAAAACTAGGGATTAGAACCAATGAACATCTGGAGAATATAAAAAAGGGCTTCCCAAAACACAGTTTATCTAATCATTTTAGAACCCACCACAATAGGGATCCCAGTCTGGCCTCTTTTTGTGGAATAGACAGGGTTGAACCGGATTGGCGAGGAGACAAAAAAATGAAACAGAATGGATTTTCAAATTAAATACGGTACTCTTAATCCCGCAGGTATCAAAGTGGATATTGATTTGAACTGTTATATCTCGAATTATTAATTGTGATGGTGTTCCAATCTTTTTTTGTGAGTTGGGGCATTGGAATTTTAATTGTATTTTTAATTTTTTTTTTGTGTAGTACCACCTTGTTTCACATGATGGAACATATAGCACCTGTGTTTTTTAGCTAAACAGTGGTTTTATATTCCTTTGATAATACCACCAAATATTCACTAGAGGGCGCAACAACATAAATTTATTATTATTATTATTATTATACGAGATTTATATAGCGCCAACAGTTTACTCAGCGCTTTACAATGTATAAGGGGGACAACACAATTACAGTACAATACAAAAGGTACAGGAGGGCCCTGCTCGTAGAGCTTACATTCTAAAAGGGAGGGGGTGGTGGTACAAAAGATAATATCTGCAAAGAATGATTTGATGGGGGTGGCTCAGGGACAGTTATGTGGGTGTGGGATAGGCTTCCCTGAATAAATGAGTTTTCAAGGATCTCCTAAAGGTGGACAGGGTAGGGGCTGATCGGACATACTGGGGCAGGAAATTCCAGAGGATGGGAGAGGCTCTGGAGAAGTCCTGAAGGCGAGCATGGGAGGAGGTAACAAGGGAGCTAGAGAGCAGGAGGTCCTGGGAGGAGCGGAGGGGGCGATTTGGGCGATATCTGCAGATGAGGTTGGTGATGTAGATGGGGGCGATGTTGTGAGTACATAGCTACTACACCTCCACATAACAGTTTATTATCAAAAATGTAATGTTCTACGTTTTTAATTTTATATATATATATATATATATATATATATATATAATATATATATATATATATATATATATATATATATATATACACACACATACACACATATACATATATATACACATATACACACATATACATATACATACACACACATATACACAGGAGGTCCCCGAGTTACGAACCTCCGACTTGCGAACGACTCCTACTTACGAACAGGAGGCGGCGTCGGCGGGCACATTGGAAAACGACGTCGGAAACAGCGGAAAACGACATTGGAAAACATCATAAAACGACGTCTCTGCCGTTCTGTGTATGAGCTTCCGGCTTACGAACAAGTCCGACTTAAGAACAAACAGGCAGTCCCTAACCTATTAGTAACTCGGGGACTGCCTGTATAGCAGTTTTTGGATCGGTTTATGAGCCGTTAATAAGGATTGAAGTGCATTGCATATCCTATTATGGTGGCTATATATAAAGGAGGAAGTGACGGGTCTGATCACGTGACACCCCCCCCCCGAGGACGTAAGGCGTTGCTGACGAAACGTGTTGGATGGGTAGTACGTGCCACGTCACTTCCGCCATCCCGTGGAATGCGATTGGTTTCCTGCTTGTTTTTAATGAGCTCTTCTTGAGCGGCAACATTGTAAGTGTATTTTTTTTTACAAACTGCACTATAAGAAGCTTTTTTTCTTCTTCTTGACATATTTCCCTGGAGGATACATCCCTGCTTTACATGCTGTTTATGACTACCTGTGATGGGTGTCATGTACGTTTGGTGAGTAGGATGTTTGCCTAGGGACTGGTGGAAGAAGGCACTTTGATTTCACATCTTATTGTATGGACTTTTAAAGAAGATATCACTTTCACTTGATTGGAGACATCTGGTGGAGGTGTATGGACATTACACATATATATCCAATTTATTCACAATTGTTTATGTTCAATGTATGGTTTATATTAGATGTTTTTAGTTGAGAGAGCGGTATGAAAACTACTATTTTCCTTATGATTTAGGCTGTTCGAGCCGCTCTATGTTTATTATTAAACCTTTTATCATTTAGTTAATTTTTCTTGGGTTGATCCAGGGTGCGCAGGATGAAGGTTTCTTGTTTATATTCCTCTTTTTTTTCACTCTTTTACTGTATGTGTACTTGAACCAATGGTAGCCAATCCGTTTCTAACTCAGTATGAGTTTTGACAAAAAAAAAAAAAACTGGAAGCGGATTGGTTTCTATGCCAAGCTGCACCAGATTTTGCACTCTCCAATATTAGAAAATCAATCCCTAAGTGTCACTGGATTAAGTAAAATTAAATGCAAGAATATGCTATTGGAAGCAACATTTAACCCTGATTTACACCAGTGTGACTGTCATTGGACTTGACAGTTCAAATTCGCATGACAAGTCGCACCCCATTTGCAGTAATAGAACTGAGCCGCAGCAACTTTGAAAAAGGTTCCTGCAATTCTTCTGTGCGATTTCATGTGCGACTTGCATTGACAGCTGTGTAAATGAAGTCACACAGATGTCAGCAAGCTGCACATGAAATTGCACTGATCAGCGGCTTTGAAATAATGCAAAGTATCATGATTTCACAGCCGCAATGGTTTGAACCAGGGCATAGTCTGCTTTTTATGCCTGAACCAATAGAAGCCAATTCATCTCTAGTTCCCTATTCATATTGAAATGGTGCTCATCCCAACACTACACTGGCACAGTGAGCTCCTCTTAGTAAACAAAAACAAATAGCTTCAGTTTGGTCTCCTAACCCTCTCTAACATGTTTCTCTCAGTTGGGGATTAATTGTAGAGGAAACAGTGCTTATGTGCACCATGGGAGGTTTACATAGTGGGTTACATAGTTAGTAAGCTTGAATAAAGACACCAGTCCATCCAGTTCAACCTGAGTGAGCACCCACAATTATCCCCATCCCCGCACATTGCGTCCCATCAAGATGCCCATCCACTATATTATTATTTGTTAATTTATATATTTAAGGTACCCATGTAGCGCCATCAATCTACGCAGCGCTCCACACACACCCACACCGGTCCCCACCCCCAAGGCGTCTGCAATCCAAAGGTCCCCAACTCACACCCATACACCAGGGCCAATTTTTTGGACAGAAGCCAATAAACCTAACAGCATGTCTTTGGAGTGTGGGAGGAAACCGGAGTACCCGGAGGAAACCCACACAGGCACAGGGAGAACATGCAAATTCCAGGCAGGTAGTGTTGTGGTTGGGATTCGAACCACCGACCCTATTGCTGCGAGGGGAGAGTGCTAACCACTACACCACTGTGCTGCCCACAAAGGCTACAGTGAAAGTGGGCAGTAACAAAATTCCTCCATGTCTAACAACTCTCATTTCTATATAGGCACCCTTGACATAGATCTAAACCCAATCACTTAAAACGTTTAGTCTGTCTGTGCCCCCATTAGAGAGATTCACCCTCTCTATTTGTCCTGTTTACCATTATTACTGAAACAAAATCCCAATGGGGACACTAGTTCTGGTGGAAACCAGGGTTTCCCTCATTTTGGAGGCATTTCCTCCTACTTCCTGTTTTGGCTATGGGGCAGGAAGTTAAGGGAAATCTCCCCAAAGGGATACAGATGGAAAAAAAAACACAACACAACATTGACAGGGGTTACAATGCTCCCTTACTCTATCCAATACTTATTGGGCTGGTTCACGCCATGGATCACGCAGGAACACATGCAATCCGAGTGCAGCACGATTTCATCCTATACATTTTTGATAAGGCTAGCAGCATAAGGATTAAAAATAGTTAGTGTTAACTGGGAGAGTTTAGTTCCACTGTAATGCCCCGTACACACGGTCGGATTTTACGATGGAAAAATGTCCGATCGAAGCGTGTTGTCGGAAATTCCGACCGTGTGTGGGCTCCATCGGACATTTTCCATCGGATTTTCCGACACACAAAGTTGGAGAGCAGGAGATAAAATTTTCCGACAACAAAATCCGTTGTCGGAAATTCCGATCGTGTGTACACAAATCCGACTGACAAAGTGCCACGCATGCTCAGAATAAATAAAGAGATGAAAGCTATTGGCCATTGCCCCGTTTATAGTCCCGACGTACGTGTTTTACGTCACCGCGTTTAGAACGATCGGATTTTCCGACAACTTTGTGCGACCGTGTGTAGACAAAACAAGTTTGAGCCAACATCCGTCGGAAAAAATCCTAGGATTTTGTTGTCGGAATGTCCGAACAAAGTCCGACCGTGTGTACGCCCTATAAGACTTACTATTGCCCCATCCCTGTAATAGGCAACCCCAATGGCCAAAAGTTGGTCTTAGGAAGCAGGAATAGGAAGGGCCAGGCATGCAACCCAGCAAGCTGGGTTGATATGTTCATATCAGAATGTCCAAGGATTCGGGGGAACCTGAACAAGCCAGTCAGGCACATGGATATTTCTTGGTATGGGTTGCTAGAATAGGTTAGGTACTTATTTTTTACTTCATGTTCACTTCAAAAGTAACTATTACCTGTAATTACGCAAACAAGGGAAGGAAGAGTGCTTCCATTGCTGATGAACTCATCATAGTCTATAACAACAAAAGGAACACACAAAACATTAAAAGCAGAAGGAGTTATTATGGATGAAAAAAGCAACAAGCAAATCTTTAGATGAAAAAGCATCTAAGAAAGAAGAACTCCAGGTAAACCGTTAAATACGCCAGTATACAGTGTCTACCAAAAATATTCAACCATTTGGAGGTTTATAGATTATATCGTTTATAGCACTAAAATCACACTTTTTTGAACAGAAATAGACAACTCATGTCTACTACTAAACCTACTCCTATAATGCTTTCAGTGTCTCCTTGTTTTTTTATACTCACACACAATTACTACTTCTCCTTTTTGGAGTTTAAGGCCTCATGCACACTAAACGTTAAAATAACGGTATAAAAAAATGCCAGTAGCTATGCAGTGAGTTTTTCAATTTTTTTAACGTTTTTGCAATAGCGTTTATTAGCGTTATTCCTCTGAGTAGCGTTTTTTCTCAATGGATCAAAAACGTAAAAGTACGATGGTGAGCCGTGTTTTTGAGTGTTTATCAGCGTTTTTTGACATTAGAACGTTTTTACAGCTGAAAAACCCCTCTCAGAACTCACTAGTTTTGTTTTTGTTTTTTAAACCAAGAAAACACCCCAGCCAAAAACTGATGATAATAGCCTATGTGTGCATGGACACATAGGATAACATGATGGGGAGCTTATTGACTGTAGAAAAAAATGTCTGAAGCTGCTGTAAAAATGTCCAAAAATGTCCAGTGTGCATGAGGTCTGAAGGTTAAGGAAGTGTTATTTTGCGTGAAGTTGTGTCTTTGATATTCTACTGTATGTTCACAAATACAGAACAGTTGCTTTTTTTTTTATCTCTAATGAGCAGGACACTCTGATCCCTCTTGTATTGAATGATATTGTAACAGTACTGGCTCCCCTCATTTTGTCAAGCAATGCACAAAATTTCGGTGCTATATACAGTGGGGACAGAAAGTATTCAGACCCCCTTAAATTTTTCACTCTTTGTTATATTGCAGCCATTTGCTAAAATCACTTAAGTTCATGTTTTTCCTCATTGATGTACACACAGCACCCCATATTGACAGAAAAACACAGAATTCTTGACAATTTTACTGAAATATCACATGGTTCTAAGTATTCAGACCCTTTGCTCAGTATTTAGTAGAAGCACCCTTTTGATCTAATACAGCCATGAGCCTTTTTGGGAAAGATGCAACAAGTTTTTCACACCTGGATTTGGGGATCCTCTGCCATTCCTCCTTGCAGATCCTCTCCAGTTCTGTCAGGTTGGATGGTAAACGTTGGTGGACAGCCATTTTTAGGTCTCTCCAGAGATGCTCAATTGGGTTTAAGTCAGGGCTCTGGCTGGGCCATTCAAGAACAGTCACAGAGTTGTGAAGACACTCCTTCAGTATTTTAGCTGTGTGCTTAGGGTCATTGTCTTGTTGGAAGGTAAACCTTCGGCCCAGTCTGAGGTCCTGAGCACTCTGGAGAAGGTTTTTGTCCAGGATATCCCTGTACTTGGCCGCATTCATCTATCCCTGGATTGCAACCAGTCATCCTGTCCCTGCAGCTGAAAAACACCCCCACAGCATGATGCTGCCAACTGCCTTCACTGTTGGGACTGTATTGGACAGGTGACGAGCAGTGTCTGGTTTTCTCCACACATACCGCTTAGAATTAAGGCCAAAAAGTTCTATCTTGATCTCATCAGACCAGAGAATCTTATTTCTCACCATCTTGGAGTCCTTCAGGTGTTTTTTTAGCAAACTCCATGCAGGCTTTCATGTGTCTTGCACTGAGGAGAGGCTTCCGTCAGGCCACTCTGCCATAGAGCTCCGACTGGTGGAAGGCTGCAGTGATGGTTGACTTTCTACAACTTTCTCCCATCTCCCGACCTCATCTCTGGAGCTCAGCCACAGTGATCTTTGGGTTCTTCTTTACCTCTCTCACCAAGGTTCTTCTCCCCCGATAGCTCAGTTTGGACAGACGGCCAGCTCTAGGAAGGGTTCTGGTCATCCCAAACGTCTTCCATTTAAGGATTATGGAGGCCACTGTGCTCTTAGGAACCTAAAGTGCAGCAGAAATTTTTTGTAACCTTGGCCAGATCTGTGCCTTGCCACAATTCTGTCTCTGAGCTCTTCGGGCAGTTCCTTTGACCTCATGATTCTCATTTGCTCTGACATGCACTGTGAGCTGTAAGGTCTTATATAGACAGGTGAGTGGCTTTCCTAATCAAGTCCAATCAGTATAATCAAACACAGCTGGACTCAAATGAAGGTGTAGAACCATCTCAAGGATGATCAGAAGAAATGGACAGCACCTGAGTTAAATATATGAGTGTCACAGCAAAGGGTCTGAATACTTAGGACCATGTGATATTTCAGTTTTTCTTTTTTAATAAATCTGCAAAAATGTCAACAATTCTGTTTTCCTGTCAATATGGGGTGCTGTGTGTACATTAATGAGGAAAAAAATGAACTTGAATGATTTTAGCAAAAATGGCTGCAATATAACAAAGAGTGAAAAATTTAAGGGGGTCTGATTACTTTCCGTCCCCACTGTAAATCCTAAAGAATAAGAATATTATCAATAAATATTATTTGAATGTAAAAACAGCCTATATCAAATCTAGCCACAAATTCTGTTTTGGCTTGGCCATTCCAGATCATTTGAGATGTATACCAAGAAATTACAGACTAGTCAGCTGGACATCAATAGTATGCAATGTTGTGAGAATATAGCAAGAGACAATATTGAAGAATTTGCCTCTGAAAATGGTATTGTGAGTATCAATCACCATGGATTTATGAAATACCATTCTTGTCAGACCAACTTATTCATGTCCTACAGTATCTCACAAAAGTGAGGACACCCCTCACATTTTTGTAAATATTTTATTATATCTTTTCATGTGACAACACTGAAGAAATTACACTTTGCTACAATGCAGTGAGTGTACAGCTTGTAGAACAGTGTAAATTTGCTGTCTCCTCAAAATGAACCACACAGCCATTAATGTCTAAGCCGCTGGCAACAAAAGTGAGTACACCCCTAAGTGAAAATGTCCAAATTGGGCCCAATTAGCCATTTTCCCTCTCCGGTGTCATGTGACTCGTTAGTGTTACAAGGTCTCAGGTGTGAATGGGGAGCAGGTGTGTTAAATTTGGTGTTATCGATCTCACTCTCTCATACTGGTCACTAGAAGTTCAACATGGTGGGGTGTACTCACTTTTGTTGCCAGCGGTTTAGACAATAATGGCTGTGTTGAGTCATTTTGAGGGGACAACAAATTTACACTCTTGTACAAGCTGTACACTCACTACTTTACATTGTAGCAAAGTGTAATTTCTTCAGTGTTGTCACATGAAAAGATATAAATAAAATATTTACAAAAATGTGAGGGGTGTACTCACTTTGTGAGATACTGTATGAGGAAGTGCGTAGTCATTTAAAAATTCAGTGGATGTGGTTAACTGGAGTTTGCTCAAGCATTGCTCATACTTTTAAAAGAATGAATACTTTTAAAAGGCACTGTACATGGATAGAAAACTGGCTTTAGGAACACTACCAGAGAGTAAAGATAAATGTCTCATTCTCTAATTCCCTTGTACCCAACATGCGTCTCGCCTGCCATCTATATGCGGCCCACCGGCTGTTGGAAACCTAATAATTGACAGAGTGACAGCGGATGCTGGGCACTGGAGCCTCTGGTATGTTCTACTGGAAGTGAGAAATCCTTTGAATGGGAGGGATATCACATTTTAGCTGTCACAGGACCAAATATTCCCATTGAAAGAATCCCCCTCTACTCATTTATTGGTGGCAAGTCAACATTTTGTGTTTAGCCTCACTTTCATTCATGGTGACATTGGGAGTGAATCTCTCTAACAGAGACCCAGAAAGCAATAAAAACTTGCCAGTGGTTTTATCTCAGTGGTTGTCAATATATGGGCTACAGGGGGCCTCAACTGCGGGCCCTGACATCACCAAAGGGTAACATATAATATCATTACATGTAATGCTTGAGAGGACTGCCAGACTGCAGTCCTAATAGAGGAAATGATAGACGGCGCAAATCCTACATTTTTGGGCTGAAGACATGCTGCAAAAGACAATATGAAACCAGAAACATATTACATGAGGCTGGTGGAGATCAGTGCCATTACCCCTATCCAATCTTCCCACTACAGACTGCCGAGGTCCGAGGGCTGCAGGTTGGGCACCAGGGTTTTAACTTCTAAAAAAACATAAAAAACAGTCCTCCCTCTAGTTATACTTTCATATCATCATGTTATGAGTGCCTGTAGAAACCAATAATATTCAGGGAAATTTTATTTATTTTTTTAAGAAAACTTGACACTATTGTTTATGCACACTCCTTCTCCCACTGCATTTTTGTGTATGCTGTGAACTGGCTCCACAAACATCTCTAGGTGGTCAGGTCATTCATGCCAAAATGCTCAGATGTGCATGAAAAGCTTGCCTGACATGCTGCATGGTGGAGAAGAGCCCATCTTGGATAACCCAAACTTTTCAACCACAAAAGATAACTTCCAGCTTCTTTACAATTTCACGATTTACTGTCATTTAAATCCACCTAAAGTGGAGTTCCGCCCCCACCCCAGCAAGAAATTAAAAGTCAGCAACTACACGCTTTCCGACTGTCTCAACAGCGGGGGGAAGGAGCAGGGGACTGAACCGAGATCTCTCGGAAGTGGGGAAGGGTACCCGCTAGCCCCCCCCCCCCCCAAAGGTGCCAAATGTTGGCACCGAAGGGGGGAAAAGAGGCAGATAAGCGGAGCGTCCACTTTTGGGTGGAACTCCACTTTATTACTGCTACAAAAACACTTTGTGAAAGTTACTTTTGCATTTTATTCTGCATCTATGTTTTTATTTTTTTGCGAAAAAAAGTGTCACTTGCCTAAAACGAACAACTAGGAATGCTTTGACCCTAAATGTGCAATTTACAGCTAGTGTAGTAAAGTGGCTGTTTTTCCAGCAGTTCACTGATCAATTATATATATTTATAATTAACATGAAGGGCATTAAATAGGCCACCCTTTCCAACAATTTAGTTTTACTTATTATGAAAAAACAGCACGAGCAGTTCTTTCCCTCTTTGACAAAGGCTCCCTCACAAAACAGTAACGAGATAAATATAAGGTATAGACTGCCAATACCATGTTGTAATAGAAAGGTTAACAATTAAAAAATACCCTGAACTGTATGTTATCAGTGTTATCCCTGAAATATTCCCCTGCCCCCTGCAATTCTTACAGCTGCTGTTTTTGGTGTCAGACTTTTTTTATTTAACTGCCTCTAAACTCCTCTGCATGTTATCCTATGTGTTCATACACACATAGGCTTTTAGCAGTGTTTTTTGGCAAGAGTTTAGTGGCAGAAAAAAAACCCCTCTGCCAGTGCTTTCTGGAGCAGCAGCATTTTGGCAGAAAAAAAACAGTGATAGCTCCTAAGCGCCAGTGCCCAGCAGAAGCCGCTGGCATCATTAAAGTGGAGTTCCACCCACTTTTACAACTCTTCAGCATCCCTCACTAAACTGTGCACTGTAAACAAATTGGACATTTTTTTTTTCTCAGCACCTACTGTATATCTGCTGTATTCATTTTCCACTTCCTCCTCCCTGGCCGCGGCCCATCGCATCATTTCCTGTTTGCAATGCCTTCTGGGAAGGGGCGGCAACTTCCTCTGAAACTGCCGTTGCTATGGAAAGCTGACCTGAAACCTATTACACTGCTTGTGCTGCACTGAGCATGTGCGAGATCTGCAAGGATGAGATCCAGGAAGAAATACAGTCTGGCTTCAGATGCCCACACTTAAGATGACCAGGGCCTGCTGGAAGTTTATAAAATAACAAACTACTGCTATAAACTAACAAAACAGACCTTTGTTTACTGACTAACTTTACTAGAATACATTAAGCTTGTGTATTATAGGGGTATTTTCATTTAAAAAGTATAATTTTGGCCGGAACACCACTTTAACAACCAGTGATAGCCAGCCGCTGCACCCTTAACAATGGATAAGTCATCAGGTTTCTTCGCTGACAGCTGAATGTAAAATAAATAAATAAAAACCAAACATTGCTAGCAATAAAAAAAATTGAGTCTACAATGCTAACTCATTATACTGTAATCACTAGTTACCTGGCTGTCATAATGACTTTCTGACTGCAATAATTTGGGTCACTATCTCAGAATGAATATGCAGATAAGGACTTGACTATATTCTGACTTTACTGAAATGAACAGAGGTTTCCAGTCAGGGATTCACAAAGTGTTAAAGCCAAAGCCTCAGAATAATAGCAAGGCAAATAGCATTGTCACGAAGGTACAGTAATAGCAGTGTCCATGTTTCTCTTAGGAGAGGTTTCCTTTAATGACTAAGAAGCATACATAATGCTGCATATGTATATAGAAACATATTATAAAAAGACAAAAACAACATACCTTGTAGTGCTCTCAGTAAAACACTGAAGTCTTCATCCTCTGCAAAAAATGATTTAAAATGAGGTTAGAAACCATAAAAACCTGATCAAAATATAGCTATGTGGTACTGGATTGATAATAGTTCAACAAAATGTACAATTCACATTTCTGTGATGCTTTTGGCCACTTGAAAACTTTCCTTGTGAACCACCTCTGTTCTCGCTTCCAAGATTTTTGCAGAGTTGTAGGAGAATTTGTGGTTCTCAGAGAAAAATCTGAGTGGTGTGGACATGCAAAAGGTGGCATTTTCCATTGATAGGCCTTTCCAACCACAACAGTGAAAGTCTCTGTCCCAAAGTAAAGGCGCTTCTAGATTTCATCAGAAAAAAGTGAGGCTGACTCCAAACCCAAGGAAATGTGCTGTAGGCGTAGAGGAAGCACATCAAGCGCACTCCATGAGCCAGTACACCAGAATAAGCCCTTATTAACATCTAGACGTTTTGAAATTGTAGCAGAAGTGCTGCGATTCTGTCCGCGATCCCAAAACACACTACAATTGCAAAATGCAAATGCAGGTGACATTATTTTCAATGGCACCTAAAACGCAATGCAGTTTTGCTGCGATTGTCATGCATTGTAGGAAAGAAAAGTCGCACAATTCCCCCATCAACACAGTCAGTGTTCATGGGGAATCCCTCCCGTCCCAGCCGGGAGAACACACAATGATTATTACTAGAGGCTATAGCCGCTGGCAATAATCACATGAAAAATCCGACATGCTGGTTGTGCCCAAGTTAATTGATCGATACACTTGGGTATATTCAGCCTGCCTATACGTGGTTTGACTCTCAGCCGGTCTCTGCTGAACGGGCCCTAGATTCAAACCAACTATGGCAAGCTTTAGGGGTATATTTATACATGTTTTCACAAGGGTCACACATTCGAATTGAATTCAATTAGAAAAATGTGCGAGTACTGTGTGCAAACATTTATAAATAGCCCCCTTCAGCCTATCAGTACAATAAAAGCAAAATTATGTACATTTTTTTTAGTAGATAACTAGCTTTAAACTAAACTATCGGCTACATTTGGTTTGGAATAAAATTAAAATGGCAAAATACCTGTCCAGCTTGTGCTACTGATTAGCAGTGCAGGTCTTCCAGCGTTGTATTTAATAATGTTGCTTTCTCTGTTGAATTCTGTGAATGCAGATTTTTCAACTTCTGACTTTTCATATTCTACTCTGTATGTAAAAAAATATATTCATTTTTAAATGAGGGGGAAAGAAATAGGATTTTTGTATTCTCTGTAAAATAAATTTTCTTGGATTCCATGGAGGAACACAGAAAGTCTTCTACTGTTACGTTATACTACTGCTTACGGGATAAATGAACACTAGCAAACAAACTGGAGGCCAGTCCAGGATAAACCTTTTTACTCCCAGGATGCCTTGAGTTTTGGGGCAAAGCAGTAATAAGAACACAATCATATACACAGAGGGGTGGGACTTGTGTCCTTCAATGGACACCAAGAAATATTTTATGGAATCTTCCGAGAAGAATTGAGGGACACAGAAATTCTTGTACCGTAAGGACATTCCTCTGACATTCAAGTCCCCTGCGCCAGCAGGGTTCCCAGGGTGTTTCCCCAGCCCAGCAAGCATCTGTGATAAATATCTTCCTGAAGACCAGAAGAAAAGACCTGCCTTACTCCAGGGCTGGAATCCTGAGTCACCAAGCCAGGGTAAACCCAGTCTTCAGTGTAAGATTAATTGATCTGTTCAAGGACTGGACTGACTTCTGCCATGACAAAAGACTCTTGTATTGGGGGGGACCTGGGGTGCAACTGCACAAATTGGACACCCTTGAAGGACAGCCCCAGAACTCTCATAGTGAAGGGAAGAGTTAAGACTAATCTTTTGGCTTGAGCTGTATCACTATACCCAGATATTCTAAGTGAGGGATCTGTTTCAGCACAAACTTTTGAAGGTTCGGGATCCAAACAAACCTCTGCATGCCTAGAATGGTTCTGGCTACATTACAGTATCTGCCAGATTTCATGCCAACTACAGAAGATCATCTAGGTTTTTAATAGTGTGAAAGCTCTGAGAGCACAGTAAGGCTAACACCTTGGTGAAAATCTGGGGTGCAGAAGATAAACCAAATTGCAGTGCCACAAATAGGAAGTCAAGAAGACCCACTGCAAACCATAAGGATCGCTAATGCACTGGATAAATGAAGATATGCAGATATGCGTTCCTGAGGTCCACAGAGGCTAGAAAGTCTTTGGGACAGACCTAGTAGATACCATACAAAATTTCTGTGCATGACTTGAGATTCAAGATGGGGTAGATGCCCCATTTTGGTTAGGGGCAAGGGCTGCATGGTGATCTGCTAACCTGAGCAGGGATACAGGCAGGTTGGAATAAATGAACCGAGGAGAAATGCTACCTTGTAGTCCCAGAAACTCCCACAAACAAGCATCTGAAGTGCAGTCTCTCAAGACTCTGCAAAGCTTAACAGATGTCCCTGACTGTAAAGTGGGAGCATATCCTCATGCTGAAGGAGACTTCTCTGACGAATTGGGGGACTTGGAAGCCAAAGGTTTGCCTGCAGACTGGGTGCTAAATTTGATTCTGAAGTTTGAGGACTTTTTCTTAGCCTTCGTTGGGGAGTGACTCTTCCTAGATGAGTACTCTTGCCACCGCTGGCATCTTTGGTGAGGCATTCAGGGCAACTCTGAAAAGGCACTGTCCCTTGAAGATCATGCAAAGTAAGTGCTTTTTACATGCAGACTCCACAGCCCAACACTTTACCCATGTTAACCAAAATGAAAAACTCATGTAGAAAATGAGGTGGGAGACCTCAAGCAACCCATCAGCACTGTAGCTCAAGGCTACAGACATGAGTTCTAAACCATCCATGACCAAGGGATCAACTGCTATAGTGATCAGATCCCCACTAAACAGCCACAGTAGAGAGGTTGCAATGCAGGAATTATCAGGGAGAACAGAACTCCAGAATAGGGCTCCATTCTCTTGTTTGTGGAGTCGTAAAAAAAAAAAAAAAAAAAAAAAAAAAAACCCATGTGCAATCCCTCTCAACTCCTATTCTACTGAGATGGTAGACATTGTGTTAGGACAGGATACGGTTTTATCCACAGAGGGGGCAGCCCACTTTTTAACAAAATCTTAACTAAGAGCCCTTGCACACTGGGGCGGTTTGCAGGTGCTATTGCGCTAATAATAGCGCCTGCAAACCGCCCCGAAAGTGCCGCTGCTTTCATTCCAGTGTGAAAGCCCCGAGGGCTTGCACACTGGAGCGATGCGCTGGCAGGACGGTAAAAAAAGTCCTGCCAGCAGCATCTTCGGAGCGGTGAAGGAGCGGTGTGTATACCGCTACTTTACCGCTCCTGCCCATTGAAATCAATGGGACGGCGCGGCTATACCGCCGGCAATGCGCCTCTGCAGAGGCGCTTTGCGGTGGTATTTAACCCCTTCTCGGCCGCTAGCGGGGGGTAAAACCGCCCCGCTAGCGGCCGCATACCAGCGGTAAAACGCCGCTAATAATAGCGGCGTTTTACTGCCGACGCCGCCCCCCGCCCCAGTGTGCAAGGGCTCTAAATGAATACAAGGCTAATAAATATTTGAGAGGTAGAAACATCCTAAAGGGTGTTTCCAGTGTCCATAAAGGAAGACCAGAGTGCTCTTGGGATCTCAAGTAAAGCTAAAAAAAAAAAAAAAATAGCTAGTAGAAAAGGGTAGACTTCCATCCTTCTAGGACACTAGAAAAAAACTGAGGCAAGCTGGAAGTAGGAGGGTTATCCTGGGCTGACCTACATTTTTTTTTTCCCTCAGTGTCCAACAGGGTGGATTTGATTTAACTCAAGTCGATTTAAATCACCATTTAAAATCATGATTTAAATCAATAGAAAAAATTCTTGATTTAAATCATAATTTTTAAAGAACAACTGTCATCTCTGTCCCGCAGCGGCTCCTCCTCTGACCCGCTGTTGACTTATCGACAGTCCTATTCACTTTAATGGGACGGCTGGTGATGTGGCAGTGACATAACAAGGTGAGGGACGCGGCAGTAGGTGAGTGGATGTCCACCAGGGGTGCGCATCTTCACTGGTCTCACGATTCGATTACGATTATCTGGTCAACGATTCGATTCCGCGATGCATCACGATTACCGACGAGCTCCCACTTCCGCTTGGGCTGCCTAGGCGGCCCTTCTTCCCTGCAATCTTCTGGGACACATCACAGTTCCCAGAAGATTGCCCGGCTGTGCAGGACAGTGCAGTGAGACATGCGCACCCGGCTGTGAAGCTGCAAGCTGTCACAGCCGGATGCCCACAGTAGTATTGCCAGCGCCGTGGACAGGCAGGGGAGAGAATGGAGGGTTTGGGTGGCCACGTCGCTGGATTGTGGGACAGGTGAGTGTCTTTTTATTAGAAAGTCAGAAGATACACTTTTTTTGTAGCTGCTGACTTTTAATAAACAAAAAATTTACTAGGCGGCCCCTCCCTGCCAGCGATCTTCTGGGTCCCAGAAGATGGGCTGGCCAATGGCAGAGCGCAGTGCGGCTCGTGCAGTCTGCGCCCGGCTGTGAAGCCATAAGCTGTCACAGGCGGGTGTCACTGCCCACAGTAGATATGACGGCGCCGAGGAGAGGGAGAGGAGCGAGGCTCCGTGCGGCCGCATCGATGGACCGTGGGACAGGTGAATGTCTGATTATTAAAAGTCAGCAGCTACACTTTTTGTAGCTGCTGACTTTTAATAAACTAAAAAAAGGGTGGAACTCCACTTTACGTAGTGCACTAATCTGGTGCACTACAAGGTACAGGAATTCACACACACGGCTGCTGAAAGGTCAGGAGGGATTACAATCCACAATTGACAAACAGCCCCATGAAGTTCCTCTACTGTCTCTGTGACATTTCTCTGGGCTCCCCTGTTTGCACCTTCCAGCACACTAGGAGTTAACACAGTGGAATGTGCAAACTGGGAGGGGGGCAGAGAAATAATGTCACACAGCACATGTAGGAGACAGTGTAAGTAGAATACAAACACACTTGTACTCTACATACAGCTGATAAAATACCTGTGTGGTAAAAAAAATGCAGTTAAAATCCATTAAGTGCCCACTGCTGTATCTGCATTTTAAAATTTATGCAGCTGCATATCTTATTTTTGTCTGTGTAAATATAAATAACTGTTTTTGTCAAAATGGCTTTTGTTAATAAATACAATTGTAATCCATTAAGTGGTGATCGCTGTGTGTGTTTTTTTTTTAATTATATGCATCATACCTCGTTTTTTTAGTCTGTGTGTAAAACTGTATAAGCCGGTCATGTGACTGCTCAGTCCGGTCCGCATCTCTCTCCTCTGTCTCATGTCTCTCCGATTCTCCTGATGTCAGTGGGAGTTCTCAGCCCCGCCCACCAACTGTAGCTATCAGATCAGAAGAGAGGCGGGCGGGGCTGACGTCAGGAGGGACAGAGAGGAGAGGGGCGGGCCGGACCGAGCAGTCACATGTACGCCGGATATACAGTTATATACATAACTAAAAACGAGGTATGAAGCTACATATATTTTTAAAAAAAACACATACAGCGATCACCACTGAATGGATTACTATTGAATTTAATAGCAAAAGCCATTTTGACAAAAAACGCTTGGAGTACACTTCCGGGAGGGGCGGGGCAAGTCGGGATGACGTCACACCCGACATCGATGTTTAGGGGGGCTTGCATCGATGCCGCATCGGGGACCCCCGAATCGCGATGCATCGATGCAGCGATTAAATTCCACACCCCTAATGTCCACTAGCAGGCACTGCCATGAAGGATCTAAAAAGACAGGTGCTCTTTAAATGTAAGCACTCATTCTTTCTGGTAGTAATAATCTTTAATACTTGCAAACAAAATGCAGGTTTCTTATTTAGACTAATAAGCTGTCAGGTTAGTAAAACAGCAATATCAGAACCGATTCAATCATACAGTTTGTAGTGTACATAGATTTGCAAAACAATAGGATAAAGGAATACTCCTGAACTTTGTTTTATCTCATGATTACTGTGAAATTGTGTGAATGCATTAATGCAGTGCATCTTATCTCAGCTTGCAGAGCTTGGATTCATTAAATGAGTTTCCCAAAATGATAAATATTGCAAAACATACAGCCTCATGCTAAGCTCCATTTCATGCTGAATAAACAAAATTAAATGTATCTTAACCGCTTCCGGATCAGCCGCCGCAGTTTAACTGCGGCAGGCTGGCTCCCCTGCGCGAAATCACGTTACTGTACGTGATCTTGCAGGGTCCGGATAGCAGGGGCTGCACAGCGGGGGTGCCGATGCTCGTGGCCGACGGTTGCGATGACCGCCGGCCACGAGCGATCGTGACCAGGAGACACAGAACAGGAACGAGTGTGTGTAAACACACACTTCCCTGTTCTGACAGGAGTGACAGATAGTGTGTTCCTATTAGCTAGGAACCACGATCTGCCACCTCCTGTAGTTAGTCCCTCCACCTTCAGTTAGAATCACCTCCCAGGAAACACAGTTAACCCTTTCACCGCCCCCTAGTGTTAACCCCTTCACTGCCAGTGTCATTTGTACAGTAAGCAATGCATTTTTAAATCACACTGATCGCTGTATTAATGCCAATGGTTCCAAAAATGTGTCAAAATTGTCTGATGTGTCTGCCATAATGTCGCAGTCATGATAAAAATCACAGATCGCCGCCATTACTAGTAAAAAAAAAAAAAATAATTATAAAAATGCCCTATTTTGTAGACGCTATAACTTTTGGGTTTTTTTTTTTTTTTTTTACCAAAAATATGTAGAAGAATACATATCGGCCTAAACTGAGGGAAAAAAAAGTTTTTTATGTATTTTTGGGGATATTTATTATAGCAAAAAGTAAAAAATAATGCGTTTTTTTTTCAAAATTGTCGCTCTTTTTTTGTTTTTTGTTTATAGCGCAAAAAATAAAAACTGCAGAGGCGATCAAATACCACCAAAAGAAAGCTCCATTTGCGGGAAACAAAGGACGTCAATTACAACATCGCAGCGACCGCGCAATTGTCAGTTAAAGCGACGCAGTGCCGAATCACAAAAAGTGCTCTAGTCAGGAAGGGGGTAAAAAAAAAAAAAACTATCTTTAGATAGATTTTTACTCCAAAAACATTTTATTAAAATAAATTTGATTAAAAAAAAAAAAAATCTGATTTTTAATTTTTTTTTTTTAAAAATCATTGATTTATATCCACCCTGGTGTCCAATCCTCCGATAGGCTGCAATATAACCCAACAGTGCAAGACTTCCTGTGTCCCTCCTCAATGGATGAGGAAGCGCATGAGATAACACATACTCACATACTGTAATTCATCTTTTTTCTGGAATGCCTAGAAACTCAGATATGGTAAGTAGTTACTACAACAGATACACAATTAGAATGAAGTTTTGTGTTTTCTCCCTATTTCTTCAAAAGATTTTCTATGTCACATGTTTATTTCAATATTCAGGTACTCAGTGCCAAGTTTAAACAACTCATAGTTGTTGCAGACAAGAGTCACTGCCCTGTTTAAAGAGTAACTCCACTTTTTTGAGAAAAATGTGAACCAATGTGATGAGCATTTGAGCATTGCAGGGATTTTAACACATTTAGCAGCAAATTCCTACCATTTGTTGTTCTAAAAGTTTGCTGTGCGTTTTTCAATATGTCCTTTAAATACTGTTTCTGAATAGAGAGACTGGTTCAATATAATTATTTGGCATACTCTCAGTGTTCTATTTGTACCTTGCAAAAAACTGAATTTCCTATTGCAGGGGGTGCTTAAATTTTGACTTAGTGAAGACGTCTGCGAAAATCAGTGAGCCAATCACACAGGCAGCAAATTACATTTCTGGTTGGTGTATAGTATGCTTCCAGGCTGCCATACTGCACTAAATTTTTACAGCAGCCGTTGATTACAACATAGTAATTGTACATATATGCTATATATTTTTTATTTTCTGCGTTTTTTTCACAAAAGTGGGCGTTACCCTTTAAGTAAAGTTTGTATAGGATAGTGTCTATTGTGTGGTGTTTTAAGCAGATATAATCAGTGCAGTCCTTCTTAGTAAACTAAAGCATAACCTTATAAAATTTGTACATCCGTTCTCTTTACCAAACTTACCGAGATCTGAATGGAGCATAGTCTTTGGCTAGCTTCATAAATAATTGATGCTGTAGCTCAACTGGAGTCTCTTTGAATATTGAAGCAGGTTTATCATAAAGAGTAATAGCTCTGCAATAAAACATTATCAATGAACAATTTAAAAAAAAAAAACTTGGATGTGAAAGGCAGTTTTCTTTTTTATGTACAGTAAAAAAAATAAAATAAAATTATATATATATATGTAAATAAATAAGTCAATTTGCATTGAATAATTAAAACAGACTACAGAAGCAGCAAAAAACAGTAACGTGTGACTTTGCCAAGTGATAACATCCCAAAATGATGATTGTAATAGCACTACAATGTCACCTGATTTCATTAAACAGAGGATAGGTCATCAGTAGAAATGTACAATTTATCTAAAAATGGAGGATGGGCACATTATAGAACAAATCCACCCTCGCATCATTCTTAGTCATTATTTATCTAAATAGGAAATATAAGCAAAACATTTCCTAATAAATGGTTGGAACATGAATAGTGTAGCAGAACTTAACAGAGCAGATCTGAGCTGAAAAGCCTCCAGGCTTCTTACCCTACATAAAAACCATTGAAAATCGCACTAAAGACTGGACCATGACAATATCAGAGTGTGGATTGGAATATGTGGCAGGGAGATGATTGCTGGGTGTCAGGAATGGGCAAGTGTCAAAACATGCAAACAGTTTTTCAGTGCTGTAGCTATAATAGAAAAAGTGCAGGTAAATTTCTCTTGTGTAGAAGCCGAAAACAATCCTACCAGGAATAGGATTTATGTACTCAGAGAGGACATGATGGCATATGTGGGATAAAGCCGAGTTTCTCATCGAGCGGCACGAAACAAATTTTACGGTGAATACAAAAAATCTTATTTTTATTATTGTCCACTTAGGGACACAACTTTACTGGTAATAAGCACACCTAAACACCACAGGTGAATCAATCCAAGGAGTAAAAGACCAAAACAAAAGGGGAAATACAATGGAAATAGCAGCTTGCAGAGCTTTTAGACTAAAACCAGCATCTACAGAGGCAGAAAAATCTACCTTGTAGAAAGTAGAGAACTTGTAAACAGAAGACCAGGTCACAAACTTGCAGATCTGAGACAAAGAGGCCTGATAATGAAAAGCCCAAACAGTACTCTAGTGCAGTAGGCTTCAGCCCAGGTTCACATTGGAGCGATTTGGCATGCGATTTGACATGTCAAATCGCATGCAATATTGGTGGCTATTGCCGGCAATGGCACCGTCCGAATCGGTGCGCACCGATTACCAAAAGTAGTTCCTGTACTACTTTTGGCGTATTCGGGGGGCGATTTGTATAGACTTCTGTGCAGGAACACGCACAGATGTCTCTGAAATTGCTCTCAAAGTCAGACTGACATGCGGGCATGAAATCGCGTGAAATTGTGCGAGTTCAGCAGTCAGTGTGAACCTAGGCCTAATGTGAAAGAGGCACCTAATCTCACAACTCATGGGCCTGAACAAAAACTCTGTCAAATTCACTTACAAATAGTGGACCTGAAAGCCAGAGAACCTTTATTAGACCTTCTGGAATAACAAACAGAATCTGTCTGCCTAAAAGAAGCAGTAGCCAAGCAATACACCTGGACGCTCTCACCAAATCCAGGACAGACAATGGTGAGAGATCACCTTGGGTTGAACCAGTGCTGGATACAACAAAGGTAACACAAGGTGAAAAGCAGTCTTGTGTTTGCATAAAATCAAACGGTGCTCCTTACAAGACATTGCTAATAAACTCAGAGACCCTTCTAGCAGAAGTGAAGCCCACAAGTAAGGATATCTTATGGGATAACAAGGTCAAGAAAATATCCTGTTAATATATGTTCAAACTGGGGTTTCGTAGCACCAACAATAAATTTGAAAACCCAAAAATTTAAAACCCACTTTTCAACCCCTTGAAAGAAAACAAACCACTGCGATGAAAAAAGGAGCCACAAGCTGGACCAACTGAGACATAAAAGCTTGAATAACTGAAGAAAACGCTTCTGCTGTTAGAACAAAGGAAAAAAGTTACCCTGCTCCCGCCCCAACCCATTCACCACCCCCCTCGTTGATGGGATGAAATGGACTGGTATCTGTGAGAAACACAAAAGCACAGTCCTTCCCTGCACCCAAGTTTAAAACATTACAAATTAGGTCTTAAATAGACATGTTGCTCGCGGTTGCAGGATGACAGCCCTTTGGTTTCAGCACCAGGCATGTTGCTAATAGCAGACTGTGGTACCCAAAAAGAAATAGGGCTCAAATCTAACTTAATATTCACAGACCAGCATAGCTTAGGGTGTACCAGAAAGAAGGCTGTGAAAATGTGAGCACTGTCAATGCATGGAGGCCTAGGTGCACCAAGACTGTGCAAGCTCCCACATCCTTGCATACTTAGGCTGGTCTTAAAGGGAGAATCAAGATCAAACCTGCAATTCTGAAAACATTGCTGGGCCACTGACTGACTCTTAAAACCCCTGCACCAGAGCTAAGCTCTGTGGGAGAAAAAAAATAAAAATAAATTTGACAAACGCAGTTTGCTATGGGTGTGGGAGCGCTAGCTGTCCTTCCACCTTGTGCTGGGTCATCAAGGCTGGAGGAGTAAGAGGCAGGAAATTCAAACTATCGCTTTAGGCATATTAACAGTGTCCAGCCACCTAAACAGGAAAACAGAACACCTCTCCCTGACCCCCCAAGGGCCAAAGAAACAACAACAAGGAAAAAGGAATGGTTTTCCAATTTAGAAATATAAAGTACAACATGCCAAGAAAGAAAATAAAGAGGCAGACTCCTCCATATGATCAATTTGTAAATTACATAGAAATATAAAGCAAACTCAGTAGTAAAATGGTATTTTTAATCCCTCCATGAAATGCCCAGTCACATGCAGCTGCTTCTGTAGGAAATACCGCACATAGCCTCATAGCCTGGGATGTATTGAAGCCCACTGAGTGATATCCCCACAAATGAGAACGCCGGCCCCACCAGCACTGTGCCCAGGGAAAGTTAGGGAATCTGGGATCAAAGAGTTTGAAGTTTCTTTTCATTGAGTAATATTCTAAACTAAGTTGTGTCTAGGATTTACCCAGATACTCCAAAGGAGGAGTAGGTTTCTGCACCAATTTCTGAGGTCAACTGTAATGCCGCGTACACACGATCGGATTTTCCGACGGGAAATGTTGGATGACAGGCAGTTGGCGGAAAATCCGACCCTGTATGCGCCATCGGACATTTTGTTGTCGGACTTTCCGCCAACAAATGTTAGCTAGCATGTCTTCAAATTTTCCGCCAACAAATGTGTGTTGTTGGATTTTCCAATCGTGTGTATACAAGTCCGTCGGACAAAAGTCCAAAGTACAAACACGCATGCTCGGAAGCAGAAGCGGTCGGTCTTGTAAACTAGCGGTCGTAATAGAGAATTAACATTCGTGACGTGGCAAATTATGAAATCTACAAATGCAGCGCACAATTCTCTTCTTCTATAATGAAGCTGCTTTGCTGGTGATACTGATGGAGTTATTGCAAATAAATTTTCAAAGGCTTTTTTTTTTTCTAGTGATATCAAGAATAATATTATTATGTTTTTTTTATTTTTTTATTTGTGCAAGTTACCACAACACCATTATCCCCTAGTTTATAAGATCAAAGATACAACTATGTTGTGTCCCTTGTCAATTGTACATTGTATTTAAAATGTAACTGCATACTCCCAAACTGTCATTTGAAGTAAAACACATAGCCAAGTATTATTCTCCACAATTTAATTGTGCATTAAAAAAAAAAAAAAAATAGACATGCTAGCTGCCAATAGAACAAAAAATGCATTCTATGCATCCAAAAATATAGAAAATATACCAAATCAAATCATTATTCAACCCAAAAAAAAAAATGTCAAAGCAATAACGCCAAGGCCGATAATAAAAATAACACGTTATCTCCTCTGATTCCGCAACATGTCTGGCTGATGAACGGCCATTCAAAAACAAACTGAAAAGCGCCAAATGAAAAACGCGAAAAGAAAAGCGCGAATCAACGCTCACCAAACTTCTACTAACACGAAATTAGCAGAAGGAGCCCAAAGGGTGGCGCTAAAGAACTGAAAAACCATGTAGTACGTCTAGTACGTCACTACGTTCGTAATTGTTGGCCAACATTTGTGTGACCGTGTGCATGCAAGACAAGTTTGAGCCAACACCCTTCGGACAAAATTCCACAGTTTTGTCGGAAAGTCCGATCATGTGTACGGGGCTTTAGTCTTGGAGCGTTTGGACTTCGGAGTGCAGCAGAGATGTAACAAAAGGCATATGTAATCTTCAATGAGAAGTGAGCTTTCCTAGTCTGTGCCTGAGGCCCCTTACACACTGCTGTGACTTGAAAGTCGGACGATTTTACCGCAATTTTGCGCCCGCGATTTTGCCGCGGTTTCAGGAAATGCCTGTAAACTTGAGGTCTATGGACCTCAACTCGCATCAAAGTCGGACCAAAGTAGTACAGGAACTACTTTGATGTCGGTGCGACTTGAAGTCGCACAGATATGAATGGTAGTCATTGGAAATCATGGGGTACGACTTGTCATGCGACTTTGCAGTCCCAAGTTGCAGGACAAGTCGCACAAGTGTGAAAGGGGCCTGAGGCTTTTTTGGCGAGAGGGAGACAGCTGCTTTAGTAATGTTCTTGATAATGGTATCTGTGACGGATCCTATCCCACACTCCGCTGAGTGCTTCCGTCAATAATACCGCTTTCTCCAGTCTGACCATCAGATTAATTATAGCTGCATTGAATACAATACATATAAGGTTAAAGGTGCGCTTACATGCTCTAAAATCTCATGCTGGGTTGTTCGTGTTTAGAATAAAAAATAATAGATGAGTAAATTATAACGTACTAAAAAATAAATATATACATATACTTTAAATTCCTTAATTAATGGCAAATATAGATCCACGGAAGAATCTTGCAGTGTTCTTAAAACATGACAAGTCCGCTTGCTGGATATGCATATAGGTATGGGGTGCAATCAGCTGCAACTCGGGTTGAATAAATACCCCCCTTGCAGATAGAGTTCCACATGCAGTTGCACTCTCAATCGGCTCTCTTTTGTGCTGAGGATCCGCTGTTAATTGCCTTCAATATTATATCTCAATTATGTAATATAAAAAGGAAAAATTCATTGCGCAATATGCTTTATGCTATTAATTGGAAGAAACTGAGTACACTCACATTTGATTTGTGAGTGTGACCCTTAATAAAGTCATGTGACGCAACGCGTCGAGGAGTCTAGTGACGTCATCCATAGTGTGAAAGTGTCACTCGCAGTACAGCGCGAGGAGGAAAGTACCGGTGGATTAGCTGACTGCTCTATGCGCCTATAATGCTTTAAATCAAATGTGAGTGTACTCAGTTTCTTCCAATTAATAGTATAAAGTATATTGCGCAATGAATTTTTCCTGTTTATATTACATGATTGAGATATAATATTGAAGGCAATAAACAGCGGATTCTCAGCACAAAAGAGAGCCGATTGAGAGTGCAATTGCATGTGGAACTCTATCTGCAAGGGGGGTATTTATTCAACCCGAGTTGCAGCTGATTGCACCCCATACCTATATGCATATCCAGCAAGCGGACTTGTCATGTTTTAAGAACACTGCAAGATTGTTCCGTGGATCTATATTTGCCATTAATTAAGGAATTTAACTACTTGGCATCCGCGCTATAGCCGAATGACGGCTACAGCGCGGACCTACATTCCCGGGAGGCCGTCATATGACGGCCTCCCCTGTGCACGCTCCCTGCGCGCGCCCTGTAGGGCGCGCGCCGGGCGCGTTGTGATCACCGAGTCTCTGAGACTCGGCTGATCACCGATCTGTGTAAGGGGCCGGTCCCGGCCCCTTACCATGTGATCAGCTGTCAGCCAATGACAGCTAATCACATGATGTAAACAAAAGATCGGTAATCGTTTTTTTTTTTTTTACTCACGCCGACAGCGCGATCGGATGTGAGGGACATCGGTCCCCAAGTGGAAGAGGCACATCTGCCTCATCAGTGCCCAATTAAAGTGCCACCTAATAGTGCCCACAGTGCCACCTAACAGTGCCCACAGTGCCACCTAACAGTGCCCACAGTGCCACCTAACAGTGCCCACAAGTGACACCTATCAATGCCCACAAGTACCACCTATCAATGCCCACCTGTAGTGCCAATCAGTGCCACCTGCCAGTGCTGCCCATCACTGCCACCCATCAGTGCCCATCACTGCCACCCATCAGTGCCCATCACTGCCGCCTATCAGTGCCCATCACTGCCGCCTCATCAGCGTACATCAATGAAGGAGAAAAATTACCCGTTTAAAATTTTTTATAACAAAATATAAAAAAATAAACTTTTTTTTAAAAAAAAATTCAGTTTTTTACATTTTTTTAATAAAAAGTAAAAACCGCAGAGGTGATCAAATGCCACCAAAAGAAAGCTCTATTTGTGGGGAAAAAATGATAAAAATTTCATTTGGGTACAGTGTTGCATGACCGCGCAATTGTCATTCAAAGTGCGTCAGCGCCGAAAGCTGAAAATTGGTCTGGATAGGAGGGGGGTTTAAGTGCCCGGTAAGCAAGTGGTTAAAGTATATGTACCGTATTTACCGGCGTATAACACGCGCCGGCGTATAACACGCACCCCAAGTTTAGGAGGGAAGTTTAAAGAAAAAAACTTACATTTAAATGCCCATCAATGCAGCGTTATCGTGTCCATCTGCAGCCTTGTCAGTGTCATTGCAGCCTTTTCAGTGTCAGTGCAGCCTTGTCAGTGCAGCCTTGCCCCAGTGCAGCCTCGTCAGTGCAGCTTTGCCCCAGTGCAGCCTTGTCTGTGCAGCTTTGCCCCAGTGCAGCCTTGCCCCAGTGGTCAGTGCAGCCTTGCCCCCAATGTCCATTACATGATCACCGCCGACATACACAAAGCGTGTAGTTTTAAATATGGCGCCGCGGAGTTCGGAGGGACTCGGTGACTGGGCGGAGCCGAGATACACATAGCTGAGTGTACTCGGCTCTTCTCGTTGCCGCTCACAGTCACGCCCAGTCCCGCCCTATGATGGACATAACATAGGTCCATCGGCGGGACTGGGCGTGACTGAGCGGCGCCGGAAAGAGCCGAGAACACTCGGCTATGTGTATCTCGGCTCCGCCCAGTCACTGTGATCTCGGCGGCGCTTGTTCAGCTACGCAGAGTCCCTCCGAACTCCGCGGCGCCATATTTAAAACTACACGCTATGTGAATGTCGGCGGCGATCGGTCCGATAGTTCACAATTAGCAGGGATCGGCGTATAACACGCACCCACGATTTTCCCCTGATTTTAAGGGGAAAAAAGTGCGTGTTATACGCCGATAAATACGGTATATATTTATTTTTTAGTACGTTATAATTTACTCATCTATTATTTTTTATTCTAAACACCAACAACTCACCACGAGATTTTAGAGCATGTAAGTGCACTTTTAACCTTATATGTATAATTTTTAACAAGTGATATCAGAACACTTACCAAAGGTGCAGCTTTTACACACAAGGGATTTTTTTTATATATGTGGATTTTTTGTATGTGGATTTTATTTTGATTCACTTTACCTTAGTATCTAATTTTATTTAAATAGAGGGTGTAGGTGGAAGCACATGTGAATATGTGATATTTACAATCACTTTGCACTTTACCACCAATTATACATACACTGTATATTTGCACGTATCTAAACTTTATAATCCATAAGCGCTTTAGTATTTATTTGTAATGCATTGAATACAAGGCTAGCTGGTAATAGCATGTATGAATCTTGATTTATTGGACAGAATACAGCCTTTTTATACACTTTTTAACACAAGGGGTTAGATAATGAGGTAGGGCTGGCTCATGGCTACTACGCACGCCCCCCCCCAGCAACAACTTAGCTGACAACTATATAACATGTTAATTAACACAGCACTTAAAGCAGCCCAGGTGACCAGACTGTCCGTCTCCAGAGGCCAATGTGGCCAGCTCTTTCAATGATCATGTTTTGTTCAGAATTGAACAAACTAAGAATAGTCTTTGTGTAAATCCAAGAAAACAGTCTCTCAAAAATTTAACAAAAAGGAGGAATATAGCAATAACAAATAACAGGGTGAATGTGGGCAGAAAAGGTCCCTGCAGCCAGTATCCACGACAGTGCCCCCCCCCCCCCCCCGACCCATAGTCCCGCAGACTCAGCTAGATCCACCATGGGTCAGCTTGGGGCTGTCCGGGAGAGTCTTATAGTTCAGTTTGCCGGGAAAATCCATCAGCATTCCCATTCTGCTTTCCTGGCCGATACTGGATGGTAAAATTGTAAAGCTGCAGGGCCAAGCTCCATCGTAACAAACGTCCATTATCCCCAGAGACCCGATTAAGCCAGATTATTGGACTGTGGTCAGTGAGCACCGTAAAAAATCGTCCATAAAGATAAGGTTGGAATTTCTTGAGAGCCCACACCAGCGTCAAACGTTCCTTCTCCACAGCTGCATAACCAACTTCCCTAGGTAGCAGCTTCCGACTAATGTAGGCCACTGGGTGCTCACCACCATCAGGTCCTACTTGGCTCAGTACTGCCCCCAGCCTGAATGTAGAGGTAACCGTTTGGATATAAAAATGTTTGGTTGGGTCAGGGGCAGCTAGTACAGGAGCCGAAGTTAGTGCATTCTTTAAGCGTTGGAAGGCAGCTTCACACTCTGGGGACAACAGTACCTGTCGGGGAAGGTGCGTCTTGGTAAGGTCTGTCAGGGGCCACTTGGCAACTGCCTCAATTTTAGCATGCTCAGGTCGATGTTGTCCACTGCCTACTCGATGCCCATGGTACTGTACCTCGGACATCCCTATGCTGCATTTTTCTGGCTTAAGGGTTAGTCCTGCAGCCTTGATGCGGTCTAACACGACACCCAGGTGAACCAGATGGTCCTCCCAGGTATCACTGTAGATCGCAACGTCGTGCAGATATGCACAAGCATAGTCCTGGAGGCCATCAAGTACTAAATGGCATCTAAATGGCATTACTTTAGACTGGTATAGGCAAAATAGGGTCATGAACGCCTACTTTGGAATAGATTACGCATCTAGAGGAATTTGCCAGTACTCTTTGCATGGGTCGAGGGTTGTCAGAAATTTTCCCTGAGCAATGCGATCTAACAGATTATCCACCCGGGCATAGGGTAAGCATCAGTGGTGGTGCAATCATTAATTCTGCAGTAGTCTACGCAGAAGCAAGTCGCGCCATCCTGCTTCGGTACAAGGACCACCGGGGAAGCCCAGGGGCTGCTGGATGGCTCAATGACTCCAAACTCAAGCATCTCCTTAATCTCACGACGCATTCCCTCTCTCACTGCGTTAGGTATCCGGTAAGCCGCCTGTCTTATTGGCAGTTGTCCCAGGGTCTCCACTTATTGCACTGCCACAGTAGTGTACCCAGGGACTGTGGAGAACATTTCCCTTCTCTGTCTAGCTTGTTCTCTCTGTGTCGGCCAAAGCTGGTCGTCAAGCTTTATCGTCTCCATCCCTGCAGTAATCCAATTTAGTTCCGAGAGCTCGGGCAGGGGAATCTTCCACAGCTGCAACACATATAGTGGCTACCACTCCTGATCTTTCCCAGCATGCTTTCAACATGTTCACATGAAAGGTCCGTCGGACTCTTTCATCCGAACATTTAGCCACCTGGTAGGTCGTGTCACAGAGCTTTGCCACAACCCGCTAAGGTCCCTGCCAAGTGGCCTGTAACTTGTCCTGCTTGGTTGGCCTGAGGGCAAGAACCTTCTGCCCAACCTCCAGAGTGTGGTTCCGGGCAGTACGATCGTTCCATCGTTTCTGCCGCCTCTGGTCAGCCCGAAGGTTCTATTGGACAGTGTCCGTGAGCTCCTTCAGTCTGTCCCTAAACTCAAGAATGTATGCTACGTTAGAGGACCCTTGGGGATAAATTTCCCCTTCCCAGTGGGCTCTGACCCAGATCTACGGGCCCCCTCACCCGCTTTCCATACAGTAACTCAAATGGGGAGAACCCGGTAGATTCCTGCGGTACCTCCCGCTAAGCAAAGAGAAGGTGTGGCAGATATCTCTCCCAATCCCTGTGAGAGGTTGCAAATGTCCTAAGCAGCTGTTTCAGTGTTCCATTGAACCTCTCACACAGTCCCTTGGTCTGGGGGTGATAAGAAGAGCTCTGTAGGGGCTTTATCCCACAGAGCCTCCATAACTGCTGAGTGAGCTCAGCAGTGAACTGGGTCCCCTGGTCGGAGATGATTTCCCGAGTGAAACCCACCCTGGCAAATATCCGGAGCAAGGCATCAGCCACGGTTTCTGCGTGGATATTTTCCAGGGGGATGGCCTCCGGGTACCGGGTGGCATAATCCACCACGGTAAGGATATATCTCTTCCCAGATGGACTAGGACGGGGCAATGGTCCTACCAGGTCTACGGCAATGCGGCTAAAGGGTTCATCAATGATAGGTAAAGGGTGTAGGGGAGCTTTCAGTGGGCCCCCATGCTTACCCACCCGCTGGCATATGTCACAGGTCCGGCAATACTGTCGAACATCCCCCATAATCCCTGGCCAAAAAATATGTTTTTTAAAACAGCTTACCTGTAAAATCCTTTTCTTTGAAGTACATCACGGGACACAGAGCCATAGTAGTTACTATGTGGGTTATAGGCCACCTTCAGGTGATGGACACTGGCACACCCTAAGACAAGAAGTCCACTCCCTATATAACCCCTCCCACTACTGGAAGAACCTCAGTTTTTGTAGCAAAGCAATACACGTGTATACCAGAAAGAAGGGAGGGACCTCTGTGTCCCGTGATGTACTTCAAAGAAAAGGATTTTAGAGGTAAGCGGTTTTAAAAATCCTATTTTCTTATCATACATCACGGGACACAGAGCCATAGTATGTGGGATGTCCTATAGCAATACCAATTGAAGGGAGGGAGACACAACAAAAGTAGGGTACCAAGAGACTAGAGGACTTATACTGCTGCCGGCAGTACACTGCGCCCAAAGGCGATATCCTCATGACCTTTTACATCTACTCTACATCCTCATGCCTTTTTACATCCACCTGATAGAATCTGGTAAATGTATGGACTGAAGACCAAGTTGCGGCCTTGCAGATTTGAGCCATGGAGGCTTGGTGATGCACTGCCCAGGAAGTACTAACAGCCCTGGTGGAGTGCGCTTTAATATGAAAAAGGTGGAATTTTCCTCTTTAAACCATAAGCTTGAACAATCACTTAGAATCCATTTAGAAATAGTAGATTTAAATGCTGCCTGTCCTCTCTTAGGACCTTCTGGCAGCACAAACAAAACATCTGTTTTACGAATCTGAGCATTCGCCTTCAAGTAGGCCTTGACCGCTCTCACCACATCTAGAGAATGTAGTGACCTTTCTTCCGCAGAACGAGGTTCTGGAAAAAACAAAGGCAGAACAATATCCTGGTTTAAATAAAAACCTGACACTACTTTCGGTAGGAAATTAGGATGAGGACGTAATACAACCTTATCCTTGTGAATAATCAAATATGGCTCTTTATAAGAAAGAGCAGCCAACTCTGATACCCTTCTTGCAGAAGATATGGCAACCAGAAAAACTAATTTCCTTGTCAAAAGGACCAAGGGAATATGTCGTATTGGCTCAAAAGGCTGTTTCGGTAACGCTGACAGGACTAAATTCAAGTCCCAAGGGTTCAGGGGTGACCTAACTGGAGGATTAATCCGCGTTACCCCCCGAATACAGCTACAAACCAGAGAGTGCAAAGCAAGTGGTCGTTGAAAAAATACTGATAAGGCCGACACATGGCCTTTTATAGTACTCAAGGCCAGCTTCATTTCTAATCCCATCTGTTGAAATTCAAGGATCCTACCTATTACATATTTCCTGGGGTGCCAACCCCTGGATTCATACCAGGAGACATATGCCTTCCAGACTCTATAATATATGACTCTGGAGGCCGGCTTCCTCGCATTAACAAAGTAGAAACTACTGAACCTGACAGCCCACGCTCCTTCAGAATGTGGGTCTCAATAGCCAAACCGTTAAATTTAGCGTTTGTAAGGTAGGATGGAATACCGGACCTTGCGAGAGAAGGTCTGGCCGTGGTGGTAGGGTCCATGGGTCCCATCTTTATGATCTCTGCATACCAATATCTCCTGGGCCATGCCGGGGTCACAAGAATCACCGCTTTCCCCTCCTGCTTGATCCTGTGAAAAAGTAGCGGAAGCAACAGAACAGGAGGGAACGCATAAATCAGTGAAAACTGATCCCACGGAAAAACCAAAAGGCATCTGTTCCGCATGCCAGCGGATCCTCTGTCCTTGACACAAAGTTGTTGATCTTTTTGTTGAACCTGGACGCAAACAGATCCACCTCTGGAATTCCCCATCTTTGAAATATTGATAGAAAGATGTTGGGGTGAAGAGACCAGTCTCCCGGGAACAACTGCTGGCGACTCAAGTAATCCGCCTGCCAATTCTCGATTCCTGGAATGAAGACTGCCGATAGGCAAGGAATGTTGTTTTCTGCCCAAGATAGGATATGATTCACCTCTCTCTGGGCCGCACGACTTCTCGTGCCCCCTTGGTGATTGATATAGGCCACTGCTGTGGCATTGTCGGATTGGATCCGGACAGGATAATTCCGCAATCTGAGCGTCCAGGCTTTCAGGGCCAGACGAGCTGCCCAAATCTCTAGAATATTGATGGACAAGGTCATTTCTGATTTGGACCATCTTCCTTGGACGCGCCCCGTGGGCCTCCCCCGCCCCTTTTGCTGTCTGGGGGGCGGATGCGTTGATGTCACGCACCCTACGCTCGTGGATGGGGGGGGCTGGCTGTGTGTCAGTTGGCCGGCACAGTGGTGTAGTGGGTAGCACTCTCGCCTAGCAGTAAAAAGGGTCGCTGGTTCGAATCCCAACCACGACACTACCTGCCTGGAGTTTGCATGTTCTCCCTGTGCCTGCATGGGTTTCCTCCGGGTACTCCGGTTTCCTCCCACACTCCAAAGACATGCTGGTAGGTTAATTGGCTTCTGTCCAAAATTGGTCCTAGTATATAAATGTGAGTTGGGGATTGTGGGCTCCTTGAGGGTAGGGACCGATGTGAGTGTGCAATATATGTGTGGAGTGCTGTGTACGGCGCAATATGGGTACCTTAAATAATTAATAATATAATAGACGACCATCTTAATGAGATGCAATGTACAGGGATAGGGACAATTGTAGACACGCACCCACACTCACTCAGATTGAACTGGATGGACTGGTGTCTTTATTCAACCCTACTAACAATGTAACTTTGTAACTCCAGCTGCCGAGCGCACTGCGCTCCTCCCCCGTCACGCGGCGTGACATTGGTGGACCCTCCTGCAGCTGACCTATTTAGGGGCGTTCCCGGGGTGGTCCTGGCACTCGAGGCATTTTCACACACTGATTTCCACACTGCTTGGTTGCTCTTGATTTTTCCTGGTTCCCTTCAATTGGGTTCCTCATCTTCATGAGGTAATTTTGTATCACACAATTTTGGCCTTTCCAACCTCACTTTCCACGGCCACTTCCCTTGTTTTCTCCCCTTCCCACCCACACCTTTGTCACTCTCACCTCCACCTCAATCCCCCCCCCCCCCCCATTTCTCCCTCCCCCCCTTCTTTCTTTTTCACCCTCTTTCCCCCTCCCCCCTTATACTTCATTTAGTTTACACAGTGTTCCTTGCCTCCCAGAATGTCCTTGTTTCGCCACTTCTATCCCCGCGGGGCTGTCCACCTCAGCTCCCGGACTGCTTGCAGTGTTCCATCACCACATCATCAATACACTAAACCTCAGTAAGTATGTCCTGGGTTTGGAGGTTTTTTACTCTACCCCAATCTCGTCTTTCCATATATCTTTTGTCTCCTTTTTCTTATTTTTCTAATAATCTTTTTACAGATACCACACGCGCCTGCTCCTGACGAGTGGCATTTTTGCCACGAAATGTGTAGAGCTACTGGTTGTCGTGTCTTTACGAATTTCACCAAGAGTCTTCAACCCATTATGTAACATTTACCCCCACAGGTCTAGTGAGGCCATAGGTCCTGCAGGCAACACTTTCGAATCATTGTTATATACAAACCTTCCTTGAGGTGAACTAGGGAATTCTGTGTGGTTGTATCATAGAGATCACTATCAACTTTACCTGTCATTACCTTGCTTATTGCATACCATTGTTACTATTATTACATGTATGTATGGACTGTGCATAATTGTCCCAGTACTATATATATGTATGTTACCTTGTACCAATGTTACCGGAAATATGTATGTTTATTAATTTAGTTTCCAATAAATTCCTTTATGTTCATCAAATTACCTCTTTTTGCTGCCATGAGCTTCACACAAAGTCCCGCCCTCCCTGTAAATATACTTCTTTCATCTTCCTTGGACAGACGCGTCTTCTCGGACTGCTCCCTAGCCCAGAAGGCTGGCATCTGTTATCACTTTCCAGGTAACTGGTAGAAAGGATTTTCCTTTTTTTGGAGATTCTTGGTTATCAACCACCAACTAAAGCTTTGAGGCACCTTTGGGGATAAACGCATTGGGAAGTCTAGAGCTGGGACCTTCTTGATCCAAGTTGATAGGATACTGTTTTGCAGCAGTCTCGAATGAAACTGAGCATAAAGAACGGCCTCGAATGAAGCCACCATCTTTCCCAACAACCTCATGCAAAGTCAAATAGAAGGATTCTTCTTTGCTTTGACCACCTGAATCAGTTCCCTTATGGAACTGATCTTTGCCTGGGGCAAAAAAAACCCTCTTCTGAGCTGTATTTATGACCAGACCCAAGTACTCCAATCTCCTTGGTGGTTTTAGGGAGATTTCTCTAGGTTGAGAATCCAACCTAGGTATTCCAGGTAGCTGACCGTGGTGACCAAACTTTGGTTTAAGTGCGCTACCGACTGATCTATCAAGAGAAGATCGTCTAAGTAAGCTAGAATCATTATACCCTGAGCCCTTAATCTGGCTAAAGGGGGAGCCAAGACTTTTGTAAACACTCGAGGTGCAGTAGCTAGACCCTAGGGCAGAGCTACAAACTGGAAATGAAGATTTTCTATTTTTAAGCATAGATATTTCTGGTGAGCAGGAAAAATAGGTATATCCTTGATGTCGATTGACGCTAGCAGTTCTCCACCTTGTAGAATGGAGACCACTGATCGGATTGACTCCATGCGAAAAGAGCGGATATTCAAAAAACGGTTTAGATCTTTGAGATCAAAAATGGGTTTGACATCCACGTTTGGTTTTGGTACAGTGAAAAGGTTTGAATAAAACCCTAACCCTCGCTCTTCCATGGGGACCACCAATATCACCTTTTGAGACAAGAGATGGTCCAAAGCCAGAAAGACTTTTTTTCTGGATCTCTGGGAACGTTTGATCTGAGAAAACGAGGAGACGGGAACTCTCGGAACTCTAGTTTGTATCCTAGAGATATTGAGGAAGCCATCCATTTGTCTCGACACTGTTCCTGCCAGACCCTTGAGAACCGAAGGAAAAGGGATATCCTGACGGATTGGTGGATCAGGCCTATACCACTTATCTTCCTGGCAAAAAACCTAAGACCAAAAAAAATCTGACAATGAGACGGTACGGTTTGTCACTAGATATCATGATAAATATAATAAAATGGAGCGTATTCTCTATAAACATTGGAACATTTTAAAACAAGACCCTCTCCTGAACACCAATTTTAGCAAAAAACCCCTAGTAACCTATAGAAGGGCCCCCACATTGAAAAATAAGATTGCATCGTGTAAACTCAAAAGTATTAAACCAGACGATCCACTGTGCTTAATTCCTCTCACAGGAATGTACAGATGTATTAAACCTCTGTGCAAAACCTGTGCCTTTGTCAGACATGGACAACAGAGCTTTCAAACACAAATATAAGATTTATCATTTAGATAAATTTTATAATTGCTCCACTGATTATGTCGTTTATTGTTTGACGTGCCCTTGCAAATGATTATATGTTGGCCGCACCATCTGCCCATTACGACAACGTTTTGGTAAGCATCATCATTTTGTGGGGGCAGGTTGCGACGAACATAGTGTTCCCCGCTATTTTTTAGAACGTCACAACCAATCCACTGTTGGTTTATATGTATGGGTTATAGAATCCATACCCCGTCATCTGTCAGAGGCTGAACATGTTTCCAAGCTGTGTGAACACAAAACTTTTTGGATCTATACTTTAGATACTCTTGCGCCCAACGGGTTGAATGAAGAATTGAAGTTAATACTATACTATAATGGTTGTTTTATAACATATGGTTATGGTAGTACTTTTTCCCCTGCTTTTTTACAATTTCCAATGGTTTTTAGCCTTTCTTTTCTTGGTATACAGTACATAATTTATGAGTTTCTGTATGATATATATATATACACACACACACACACACACACTATAGTATATAAAACGTATAGTTAATAAAAATAGTCATATACTAAAACAGCGCTAGTGTTCAACACATAAAAGGATAAAGTGTGGCCAACTTCACACACAAAAAAAGTCCATAAGGAGTAGTGAAGCATAAGTAGTGGTTCAGAGAGTGTTCAAAGTAGATCCTATAGAATGTCACAGCGTGCACCTTCCACCGATCACTCCAACTCCACCATGCCTGACCACACTCCCCTCAGGGGATCAAACTCACCAGAGCTAAGTTAGATATAAGCCTCCAAAGTAAGAAATTTCCTGGGCCACATTAATACAACACTTATCCAGGTGACAGGTAGATGGAAGGGCTCCTGAACAAGGACTCCCTTGGTTCAGTGGCAAATTTTCCCCATTCTGCATTGATGTGAATCCCTCAGAGCCAGCCTCACTCCTCTCCTCACTGACAATATATATATATATTTAATTAACTTTATTGCGTGTGGCGCATGTTCATACGTCTGTGGGAGTGTGTGCTTGTGCACACATACACATTACGTATATCACAGCACATAAGTGGTCTGTTATATACATAATCTCCATTCTCTTGATTTTACATAATGTATGAATCCTTCATATATCATAACCAATGCTTACTTATATATTAGTGTACATTATATATATAATTTTTATTTATTTTTTTCAATTTTTTTCTATTTTTCATTTCCTTAAATTTTTTTCATTTTTTACCCTAGATCTTTCCCATGATATTATCAATTACAATATATTTTATTATGATAGAGAGATAGAGAGAGATAGAGAGATTTTATTATGATATTATCAATTGCAATATATTTTAATATAGTATAGCCTATGTTTATTATTTTCAGCAGCTTATTATTGCTATACTAGTCTAAAGCCATGTTCCTTTCATTAGGCCAGTTCGCTGGTCATTTCTAAATGGTTAATTCCCCAGCCGTTGTGGTTTCTCCCCCTGATTGCAGAGCTTTTTATTCTCCCTGTTCTCCAGTCCTCCTCACACTTGACAAAGGAGCGCACATGCTCCTACTCATACTCTGAAACGCGTTGTGGATCTCCTACACGCCGGTGACGTCACAGGCCAGCGAGCGGCTTCTCAGCCGTTTATCCTTCCGCGAGTTCAGCTGGCTGGTTCCCACTTGAGCGACAGCGGCTGCCTCGATCCGACTTGTGGATTACCGACCCACGATATGGCTGTCATGTACTGACTCAGGAGCTTCCCCTCCCCGAGGCTTGTCATCCGTTACTTCGATGTAAGTGTGGATTACTTGTTATGTGCTCCCAATAAATACTTGCACTCAGAGGCGCTTTTCTCTTTTGTTTTTCTCTGGCTTCTACAATAGAATTGACTTCGTCTACCTGAAAAGCTTTGCCCTCAGCGCTGGTTATACTTCAGAGATGCTATCTCCTCTGAGCTCTATACATAAACTTGTTATGGACTTTTTTTTAATCCAATTTTAATACCATTATCATTATTTCTAGTTTTTTGCTTTTATAGCCATACTTATTTATTTATCTACTATTGTCCCCAGTAATTTGTTATCTCATGTCCTGTGCGCTGACATATTATATGTTATATGTTAGGAGAACAAGAGAATATTGGTGGGCTCAAGACTTTATAGGCACAATAATGAAAATGATATGTAGTTAAAATATTATTTTATTTCGAAATTATTATTTTAAAAAAAGGAGAGGGAGGATAGGAGATAAAGTAGGACATACACAGTTTACAAATTATGCACTCCATACACAGTTGGTTGGTTGATAAAAAAGATAAGCGAAACTTTAGAACCAACAAGAGACATGCAACTTATTGATCTATATAATTACAGTACATTTCGTAGAACCAAACACTATGTGATGGTGGCAATCAGATTCTGTATAAGCTCGACATGTTACGCGCCGCATGCGCTTCTTCAGGAGCACAGAATTAGGATACTGTAATGAATAATACAATTTGTAAAGAAAACAACATAAGTTTATGTCTGTATACAAACTTGTATTTAAACAATATAGTAGAGTGGTAAAAGAGAGGCTGTTCTTAAAAACATCAAGGGGGTATCCATCCTGCAGTGATCAGGCGGAGCAAAGGCAATGTGGGGACGAATGTAACATGGTACAGATCAATAGTAAGGAAATAAGGTAGGTTGTAGAGTGCAACGTAAGACATAGAGTCAGGTAGGGTTGAAGTAGGAAGTGAAGGAAGTGGGAGGGGGGGGAGAGGGGGGAGGAGAGAGGGGGGATAGGGAGAGGGAACGGAGTAGGGAAAGGGGTGTGGAGGGAAAGACTGGGGGAGAGGGGGGGGGAAAGAAGGGGAAGGGGGGGAAAGGGGGAAAGAGTAGGAAGGGGGGGGGAAAGGAGGGGGGGAAAGAAGGGGGGAAAAAAAGGGAGGAAACAGGGAGGACAGGGGGGTGAAAAAGGGGGGAAGAGGACTCTAATTAATGGATAGTGTATGTAGATGTCTATATATATGTGTAAAAAAAAATATTTTCAAATAATCAAAGTGACTAGTAATGAGAGACTCAGAGGAAATTGTATTATTAATTAGTAAAGTATGTAGCAGGTGGTATATGATGTGGCCCCTGATATTATGTATTGAGGATAGCATTAATGTTGGAAAATAACTTAATTAAGTTAGATTGCACTTACCCTGATAGATTTATAACTATGCTTGGAAAGAAGGGGAGGTAAAAACGGAACCACAGCAATCTCATTAGTAGGTATTAGTAATTCCCAGCACTCTCGAGCTTATACAGAATCTGATTGCCACCATCACATAGTGTTTGGTTCTACGAAATGTACTGTAATTATATAGATCAATAAGTTGCATGTCTCTTGTTGGTTCTAAAGTTTCGCTTATCTTTTTTATCAACCAACCAACTGTGTATGGAGTGCATAATTTGTAAACTGTGTATGTCCTACTTTATCTCCTATCCTCCCTCTCCTTTTTTTAAAATAATAATTTCGAAATAAAATAATATTTTAACTACATATCATTTTCATTATTGTGCCTATAAAGTCTTGAGCCCACCAATATTCTCTTGTTCTCCTAACTACTTTATATAAGACGTGGCACCTGTAACTTATCTCGTATCCGCATGACCACTATGCGATGATACGCTTTTAATCTATTAAATATATATATATATATATATATTTATTCTGCTTGAGAACTGAAGAAGTCTACCCCCCCCACTCTGGTGAGCGGGGACGCCTCTTCATAAGGAGGTTTTAGTAACTTGCTTTGTGGGTTTCCTTCTCCAGGTCCTCTTTTGTCCCTGGGGTTGAGGTTTACCTCTTGAACTTGGCGGTGGAGGCCATCGTGATTGCCTGAAGGCTGATGCTCCTGGCGCTGGAGAAGAAGCTTGTTTAAAAGAAAAACGCTTCTTAACTGGTAAAAAGGGAACTTTTTCCATTAGAAATTCTTTGGATGTATTTATCCAGATCGTCCCCAAACAACCGTTCACCGCGAAATGGAAAACTAGCCAAGAGATTTTTGCATGGCGCTTCGGCTTACCAATTTTTCAACCATAGAACTCTACGCACATGCACCAGCCGAAGCATAAGCCGTGAGGCCTGGAGAATAGAATCTCTCATGGCGTCTATTGTAAAACATAACGCCCCTGATATCCCGGCCAAATCTTGGGCCTGCTGATCAGGAATAATCTTGAGCACCTGTTTAAACTGGTCTCTTAAGGACTGACATACACCGATCGCTGCCAGTGCAGGCTGAACCACTGAACCTGCCAGAGAAATATTGTTTTTAAATAGGAATTCCAACTTCTTACCTGTTGGATCCTTCAGCATTTGAGCATTGTCTACCGGACAAGTCAAGTTTTTTTTCACAGAGGATATAGCAGCGTCAATTGCTGGAATCCCTCATTTCTTATTAAAATCTTTCTCCATAGGATAAAGCGTTGAAAACTTTTTTGGAGGAAAAAAACTTTATCTGGGTGCTCCCACTCAGAATACATAAGCTTTTTTAGCAATGAATGGATAGGAAAAGCATGAATAGCTTGGGGAGGCTTTAGCGAACCCAAACAAGTGGGCTCATCGACTGACTCCGCTACTGGCAGCAAAAATGTGGAGCGGACCAATTCAGTGAGAAATTGTACCAACAACCTTTCAGATTGTGAACCTGATCCTTCCGTATTAGACTCTTCAGAAGAGTAGTCATCAGCCTCTTCCTGGTCCCCTGAGAGAAATTCGTCATCTCTCGCCCCCTGTTCCTCAGTTTGACGGTCCTGGGTAATGGAAGGGGACCTGTCACGCTTAGTCCCACACTGGGATGCAATTAACGCATCAATCTTTTGTTCCAAGCCTAAAATGGTTGAGGGAAAAAACCTCTTCAGTAATATATACAGGGGCTGCAGTGTTAAGAGCAGCCGCAACACCCGGCGTCCCTGATGGCTCATTCTGAACAACCATTTAACTGTCAGGGGAGGATGCCATCTTTTTTGAGATGGTTCTAGGCTTCTTTGTGGCTGTAGAAGTCCAAGTCTTTCTATAGCCCTTTTTTTTTTAGGTGTTTTTACCCCCCTTCCGACCATAGCCCTATGCACAAAGCAGAGGTACTACCAGAAGGAACGCATCCACTGCTTGAGCAATAGTTCAGCCCTGCCGCTGCTAATAATGCTCAGCCTGATGCAAGTAAATGTGTCAATAGGAAATGCCTGTGTCACCAAACCTCTTTCATGCCCCTCTTTGCTCTTGTGTCCCTCCGTCAGCTTGCAGCAGCAACAATGGAGCTTTTAAAAAGCACATTCCCGCGCTGGACGTTGGACGCCAACGCCGCGCTAAGCCCCACCCCCCTCCGAGGCATTCGGCCCCCACTACTCTTTTTTTTTTTAAAAAAGAGAGTTTTCCTGCGCGAGCGCGGGCCTCTGATCCTACGGGATCGTTCTGTGAGGGAGGAATGGCGAGGAGGGGACCTGGAAGCGGCGTGCTGATCTTTTTTTTGTTCTCTCCTAACGCTCACCTCGTGAAGAGGGGGAGAGTACAGCCCAGGTGGGGGGTGTCTGGTGAAGAGGGAAAACCCCCCAGACTTACCCGAGGTCTGCCTGCTAGCTGGAGAAAAAAAAAGAAGCCTGCTGCTCCGGACACAGCGTGATCTCTTGAGGAAGCATGAAAAGGTATGTACTCCATACAGCCCCCAGTGATGACACTTAGGCATGACAACATTTACTAATCAAAGGAGACATTTCATAAGAAAATTCAAAAATTTTAGAAAACTCCACTTACCTTTCCCGCTGCAGGGTTTTCTGTGGTAAAAACTAGGGTTGTCCCGATACCACTTTTTTAGGACCGAGTACAAGTACCGATACTTTTTTTCAAGTACTCGCCGATACCGATTACCGATACTTTTTTTTTATGTCACGTGACAGTTTTTTTTTTTTTTTTTTTTTAACAATGCTTTCTTTTTTTTTCGGGGGGGGGGGGGGGGGAGGGGCGAACGGTGTCTGTGTGTTTTTTTTTTTATGTACAATTTTTATTTTTTACAATAATAATTTTTTTATTCATTTTTGCAATATGTTTTTTTTTTTTTTTAAATCAGCCCTGTTGGGGGGCTTTGGTGAGATATCAGGGGTCTTAACAGACCTCTGATATCTCCCCCTTGAGACAGAGAAAGAGACCAAGGATAGAGATTCCCCAGTCCCTTTCTCTGCAGCCTCAGCTGCACTGAGAATGAATGGAGAGAAGTCAGCGGCTCCTCTCCATTCATAAACTGACACATTGTAATCACAGGAGATTACAATGTTTCAGTTATGTGAATGGACAGAGTCAGCTGACTCTCTCCATTCACACAGGAAGGAGGAGGAGGACGGCGGACCGGAGGGGACAGCGGAGAGGCAGAGGAACGGAGGAACGGAACGGAGGGGGAGACAGAGGAACGGAACGGAGGGGACAGCGGAGAGGCAGAGGAACGGAGGAACAGAACGGAGGGGGACAGATAAGGAGAGGGGGACAGAGGAACGGAATGGAGGGGACAGCGGAGAGGCAGAGGAACGTAACGGAGGGGACAGAGAAGCAGAGGGGGACAGAGGAATGGAACGGAGGGAGACAGAGGAGAGGGGGACAGAGGAACAGAGGGGGCATGGAGGAGGATGCAGTGACAGTCAGCGGTGATCGTGTGGGGAAGTTACAAGCACCGATCACCGCTGTATGTCACTGAAAGCCGCGGGGGGAATCTTGTAACTCCCCCACACGCCGATCACAGCTGACAGTTTAGGTATCGGCGGAAGCATCGGGAGCATTTGCCCGAGTACAAGTACTTGGGCAAATGCTCGGTATCGGTGCCGATACCGATACTAGTATCGGTATCGGGACAACCCTAGTAAAAACCAACAGACCCAATCTTCGCCCTTCACGGTGGGTTCCGTTAACAAACCTTCAGGAACCAGGGACCCTCGGGGAACACACAATCCTGGGCCTGTAATAGCATCCCGCCAGTAAAACTTTATGGCCTTAATACCAAAAGTACTGGACCGGGGGGTCCAGCTCTCTAAAAAGAGAAGCGTTACAGGCAAAACCTCGTTTCTTCAGATACGAGCCCGGGTACCATTCAATTTGGCCTAAAAGACACTTTGAATGGATCCGGCTGCATAGCTAACCCCAGCAAGGATTGCTTCAGTAGAGCTCAGCACAGCACATCTTCACTCGTGACCAATTCTTTAGACACTGACAAAAAAAACTGAGGTACTCCCAGTAGTGGGAGGGGTTATATTAGGGAGTGGACTTCTTGTCTTAGGGTGTGCCAGTGTCTATCACCTGAAGGTGGCCTATAACCCACATAGTAACTACTATGGCTCGGTGTCCCGTGATGTACGATAAGAAAAAGACTGAGTCAGACGGTGGAGGGTCTGGGTCATCCCCAGGTGTCCGGCTAAGGGTATGTCATGCCCAATGCGCAGCAGGTCATCCGGATATTTCTGCCGCACAACCAGCTGCTGCTTGGGTGGATGGGAGGCGGTCTTTCCCTCAGTTACCCAATAGAGTAATCCCTGGACACACTCTACTCGTTCCCCCTCCAACCCCCTGGGGTCCAATCCTGCTCTTTCCCTATAGCAAGCTAGGGAAGGGTCGCTCAGAGTTGCCTGTGCAAAGTCTTGAGGAGAAGCCAAAGTCAGGGTTAGGAATAGCTGGGGGTAGTACAGTCTAGGTCAGGGGTGACAGGTCTAACCTGGGTCCCATCCTCGAGGGAGCACCTCTCCATCTGGGCTTGCTGGCGGGTGGTAACAGGGCAGGCTTCCGGGGATACATCAAGGGAGCAAGCTGAATTTAAACATCCCATATCGTTGCCCAACAAAACCTCCGCAGGTAAGTTCTGCATTATTCCAACTTCCACTTCTTTGGCCCCCGAACCCTAATCAAGGTGAACCCTGGCTGTGTTGACCCGCATAACATTTCCCCTGGCCACCCGAACAGCTACAGACCATCCCGTCTGCTCTGCCGGGCTTATCATCCGGGACTGTATCTGGGTAATAATAGCTCCCGTGTCCCGCAGTCCCTGGGCAGCCCGTCCATTAATCCACAATGCTTGTCGATGGTGCAAATGATTATCCATAGCGGCAGTTTGCACAGGGCCTGCCACATGTACAATTCCAATATTCTCCTCACTTGGGTAAGTCACATCATCTCTCTCAAGACAGTGTGCAGCAGCTCGGGCAGGTCCAAGGGGTCTGTGTTTCCGCATGTCTTGGGAAACATTCTGCGGACAATACCTTCTAACATGCCCTGCTTGGTTGCATCTGTAGCAGAGGTCCCCCTTCCCTTGTGAAGATGGTAGCTGAGTGGGACAGGAGATCGACGGCTGGTGTGCAGGGGCAGCGCTCTGCGGAATGTTGGGGACAGGCCGGGCTGGGGTCTTAGGCTCTGGTTGTACAGTCCGCCTTGAATCCACGTATTGGTCAGCTAGGGTGGCAGGTTCATCTACTGTGACTAGCCGCCGATCCTTTACCCAGTCTCTAAATTAAAGTGGGGTGTGATCGTAGAATTGTTCCAGGAGGATTAGCTGGAGCGCATCTGCTATGGCAACAGCTTGGCGCCCGGTCATCCAACTCTCCGCTGCTCGGCTCATTTGATGAGCCCATTCTGTGTATGGTCCTCTCTCCTTTCGGCGGAGGTTACGAAACCTCAAACGATGTGCCTCTGGAGTAATGCCAAAGCGAGCCAATAGTCTTTCTTTTACCCGATCATAGTCCTGGCTGATCTTGTCTGGAACATTATTGTACGCTTGACCCAATCTGTTTTATCGACACCTTGGAGCCCGCATTGCCGCTCAAACATTTGCAGATAAACATCCATCTCATCTTCCCTGTCTTGAAACATGCGTAAGGCGCCATAGGATAGCTTTTTGCGGGCCGCTGGAGCTTCCCAGTTGGACAGAACTGATGCTCCTTGGTCCCGCTAGAGTTCAGCCATTCGCAGCTGGGACACCTCTCCTAACACTTGACTGATAACCTCCTGCGGGGTGAGTACCATACAAGGCCAGGCGCCACTGGACATCACGCTGGAACTCTGCCGACTCTGAGGTATCTGCTGGTGGGTTGTTGGCCTGGTCGATCTCCATCAGTTTGGTGAGGAGAGTCGCTTTGGATTTGTTGCTGGAGACTTTTCCACGGGCTTCCAAGAGATCCTTCAAGGTACTGCACTTGAGTCTGGCGTAGTGATTTTCCATTTGCTGTTAGGTACAGAGGGTCCCGGTGGTGGTTTGGGTGTGCCTAGGCAAGAGGACGCATCCCACAGCTTGCCACCAATTGTGACGGATCCTATCCCACACTCCGCTGGGTGCTTCCGTCAGTAATACCACTTCCTCCAGTCTGGCCATCAGAGAGTTATATTAATTATAGCTGCATTGAATACAAGGCTAGCCGGTAACAGCTTGTATAAATCTTGAATGATTTATTGAACAGAATACAGCCTTTTTATACACTTTTTAACACAAGAGGTTAGATAACGAGGTAGGGCTGGCTCATGGCTACTTCCCCCCTGCCCCCTCTAGCAACAACTTAGCTGACAACAATATAATTAACATGTTAATTAACACAGCACTTAAAGCAGCCCAGGTGACCAGACTGTCCGTCTCCGGAGGCCAATGTGGCCAGCTCTTTCAATGAACATGTATTGTTCAGAATTAAACAAACTAAAAATGTTTTTTGGGCAAATCCAAGAAAACAGTCTCTCAAAAATGTAACAAAGAGAGGAATATAGCAATAACAAATAACAGGGTGAATGTGGGCAGAAAAAGGTGCCTGCAGCCAGTGTCCGTGACAGTATCCATATTAGATCAGAAGAAATGTAGCTTTTTGAAGACCATATGATGCAGGTGCTTTTTAGATGTGAGTTCCGTAGTCCAACACTTTAACCACAGTGTCCTCCACATGTGTTATAACAGAAGACCTATTTGAGAGGTGAAACAGGAAACCTCCAGCAGACCATAACTATGGCCTAAAAGCAACAATCATTTGCTTCAAACATTCTATGACCAACCGCAGTGGTGACAAGTACATTCTTCACCAAAAATGATGGTCACTTTGTTAAAGTGGGACTGGATCCACAGTGGGATGCTTGAAGTGGCAGATTGATGGCGCTGGAACCTTGGATAGATGTACTGACTGATGTATTTGAAATGTACTGGTGGTACCCCAATGGTATCCCAATGAGGCATCTAAGTGATGGATCTGCTGCTTTCATGAACCAAGGAATTGAAACGATGGCCATGTACTCTAGAAATTATATTTGAGCATGATAAACAAAGTGCCACATGAACATTTTAAAGTTTGAAATAAGGTTTTTTTCCCCATTATTTGGTACTACAGTCAATGTGTTCAGCCACCAGTGAAATTGTGCTGAGCGTTCAAAACACAGTTTACATTTTCAATTTTAGTCTCTACCAGCAGTTACTGTTTTTTTTTTTTTTAAGCCCTGATGAAGAGGACAAGGTATGTGACCCATCTATACAAAGCTATTGTTTTGATTGATTACTATATTAAATACTTGGCTTATATTATTTTGTTATATTATAACAAGATACCATGTGATTTTATGTGTATTGTAATAAAACCTCAGACTCTTAAATCTTGGTGTGACACTTCGATTTTCACACTCAAACATCATTTCTGGATCCACAGTGTGGGCAGACCATTTTTTAACAAAGTCCTCTTCAAACAGATACAAGCCTAGTCAGGGTCCTCTTTCGAAGACAGTATGGAATAGAGGGTGCACTGGGAAAGTCATTACAGTCGTGGGGTGTTAAAAGACTCAAGACTGGAGATAGCACTTGTAGAAGCAACAGGCTGATACTATGGTTTCAGAGTGGTGCACAATACATCAATAAAAGCTAAAAAAAAAGGCTGAAGGCTGAGATTTGGGAGTAAAAGCAAAAGACTGCAGCTGCTCAGAGGAAGCCTCTGATTCTAGGTTTCAGACATTGGCTGCATCATTGGGCACACTGCAAGCAGAATCATTTGTAGAACGTGAGCTGGTTGCCGTGGTACAGTGGGAGCGTTCCCTATTGTCTAGAACAGAGGTCTCCAAACTTTCTAAACAACGGGCCAGTTTACTGTCCTTCAGACTTTAGGGGGGCCGGATTGTGGCAATTGGGAGTAGAAAAGGTCCAGACGACAGTGGGAAAAAACAATGTCCCATCATTGGTGTCAGTGGGAGGAATTGTGTCCCATCATTGGAGTCATTGGGCCCCATTGTTAGTTTCATTGGGAGAAATTGTGCCCCATCATAGGTGTCATTGGGAGGAATAGTGTCCCGTCATTGGTGTCATTCGGAGGCATTGTGCCCCATCATTGGTGTCGTTGGACCCCATTGTTGGTGTCATTGGGAGAATTGTGTCCCATCATTGGAGTCATTGGGCCCCGTTGTTAGTGTCATTGGGAGAAAATGTGCCCCGTCATAGGTGTCATTGGGGGGCATTGTGCCCCTTTATTGATGTCAGTGAGGGGAATTATGCCTCATTGTTGGTATCAGTGGATGAAATAGTGCCCCAAGGGCCGCAGTTTGGAGACCACTGGTCTAGAATCTTGTCGCAGTTAAACAAAGTAAGGCTCAGGGTACAGGGCAAGGCCTCAGGTACTCATAAATAATCCAACAGCTGGTAGCAGGGGAGGTTGCATGGCAGATCAGAGTTCCAACCCCCGTGGATGACCTCTGGGCTCAGTCTCCCAGCATTAAACCTTTCCATGGTAGGAACTGATGGAAAGTGGAAATTTTAACAGTGCCCAGTAATCTAAGTGAATAAGGTAGCTATTGGTGCTCAGCCTGATCAGCCTAATCATGGAGTAAGTCTACAGAGACAGGGCAATAACTAAAGCAATACAAATAGTTCTGGACCTGAAAATTGCTTCGCAGCTAACCTGTTACCAGAACGGGGTCTGGAAAGAGTCATTCACACAACCCAAAGCCCGAAGGTCACTTTCAAGCAGTTTTTTTTTTTTTTTTCCGTTTGCCAGTGTCTAATCTTTCTGTAGGTGTCAGGATAACCAAAAGTGAATGATTTCCTGTGTCCCCCAATGGACAAGAAAGAAATCAGTTTGTAATATACAGTTTATAGGAAAAATATAGGATATATCCTTGTGTTTTGATAGTTTTATTTTAAATAGGCAAAAAATCATATTCATTTGTTCTGCAGCCTTACTTTATCTTCCAGTTAAGCATCAAATCGTCTTTCATTGCATTGGTCACACAGAAGTTGTAATCTGAAAGCTTGCCAAATACTCTCTCATACCTGTAACAGAAAAAGGGATACAGCAAAAATAGAGACTTAATGCTAAACTCTGAAATTTAAAAAAACAAACAAAAACAAAACAAACCTCACCCACTGCAATGGTAAACTGCTCATTAGGTCTAGGAGTAGAGAAATAGGCCCTATTCATACTTGCAAATGGGACCATTTGCGATTATATTAGGGAACCCCAGTAGGGGTTCCTGGCGATTAGCTGCTGGAGACAGTTCCATTGAAAGCCGTAGGTGGCTGACAGCTCTCGCAGCCAATCGCTGCCGCACACATGGAGTGACTGCTTGCGAGTGATTGGCTCTGAATGCAGACAGTCTGCATTCAGGGCTGATTTCTTGTAGGCAGTTGCTCCATGAGTGATTACATGAGAGTGGCCTTGATTAGCTGAAGGAGCTGTCAGCCACCTATTGCTTTCATTGTGACTGCTCCCCACAGCTAATCTGTGGGAAACACTACTGGGGTTCCCTTCCCGCATATAAATCACACACAGCCTCATTTGCAAGTGTGAATGGGTCCATAAGCTGCATTGCTTACCTTATCCTTCACTCCAGTATATTTCTGGCACGCTTCTCTTCTCTCCAGCGCTCTTGTATATGGGAGGGTCCTTGTGTACAATGCAGTTGACACCAGAGCAGCCAGAGCACCGAAGAGAAGAGGCTTTGAGGGATGGTTCGCACAGTCTGGTAGAAGCCTGTAGAAGCAAGTGTTACAGCTTATTCCATTACCCCTAAGACTTAACAAGTGGCAATCCTTGCAGTGCATTGAGAGGTCCCCTGCAAGAGTATTTTTTTTAAAAAATCCTGGAATTTAGCTTTAAAAAAAAAAAATTAACTGATATAAATAGTCAGTAAACATATCCTTAAGAGTTACCATTCATAGTATCTTAAAGTAAAACTTCAGCATTTTCTTCCAGTGTTAACGTGGAAATGCTTAAAAATACTGTCAGGTTTTTTTTGTTTTTACATTGCTTACTTCTGACACAAACAGGAATAAAAGCCTAACAGAGATTCTAACACTATCATGAGGAAGAGGGGAAAAACACCAAAATGTAATACAAACAGCAGTAAACCAAAAATGACAGAGGTGCTTTTAACCATTCTTACTTGCATCTTAAACCAAATGGAAAAAAAAGTTTTAGCTTGAGTTCTAGTTTAACGGCTCAGGGAATGCATAGTGCTATTATACATAGCCTGTTACTTTATTTTTTTTTAAAAAAAGCTTCTTTACTTAGAATTTAAACAAAAATATTTTAAAATATGGTAAATATAAAATTCTTTAAAAGAATGCTCATTTGTACACATATGATAAAAAACATAAATTAAACACTTTAAAAACATATGCATAGTGTCTTGCAAAAGTGTTCACCCCCCCTTGGCATTTTTCGTGTTTTGTTGCCTCACAACCTGGAATTAACATGGATTGTTTGAGGATTTGCATCATTTCATTTACATAACATGCCCAACTTTGAAGATGTTTTTTTAATGTGAAGCAAACAAATAGGACAAAATAAAACAAAAAAAGTCAAAGTGCATAACTATTCACCCCCCTGAAGTCAATACTTTGTAGAGCCACCTTTTGCGGCTATCACAGCTCCAAGACACTTTGGATAAGTCTCTATGAGCTTGCCACATCTAACCACTGGGATTTTTGCCCATCCCTCCTTGCAAAACTGCTTCAGCTCTTTCAAGTTGGATGGTTTGCGCTCGTGAACAGCAATCTTCAAGTCTGACCACAGATTTTCTATTGGATTGAGGCCTGGACTTTGACTAGGCTATTCCAACACATTTACACGTTTCCCCTTAAACCACTCAAGTGTTGCTTTAGCAGTGTGTTTGGGGTCATTGTCCTGCTGGAAGGTGAACCTCCGTCCTAGCCTCAGATCACACACAGAGTGGTACAGGTTTTGCTCAAGAATATCCCTGTATTTAGCACCATCCATCTTTCCCTCAACTCTGACCAGTTTCCCAGTCCCAACTGCTGAAAAACATCCCCACAGCATGATGCTACCACCACGTTTCACTGTTGGGATGGTGTTCTTTGGGAGATGTGATGTGTTGGGTTTGCGCCAGACATAGTGTTTTCTTTGATGGCCAAAAAGTTAAATTTTAGTCTCATCAGACCAGAGCACCTTCCTCCATACATTTTGGGAGTCTCCCACATGCCTTTTCGCAAACTCAAAAACGTGCTTTAACTGCTAATTGCGCGGGGATGCAATGCTGTACCCAAACAAATTTGCGTCCTTTTGTTCCCACAAATAGAGCTTTCTTTTGATGGTATTTGATCACCTCTGCGGTTTTTATTTTTTGCGCTATAAACGGAAAAAAAAACGAAGATTTTGAAAAAAAAACAATATATTTTCTACTTTTTGTTATAAAAAAAATCCAATAAACTCAATTTTAGTCATACATTTAGTCCAAAATGTATTCAGTCACATGTCTTTGGTAAAAAAAAAAAATGTCAATAAGTGTATATTTATTGGTTTGCGCAAAAGTTATAGCGTCTACAAACTAGGGTACATTTTCTGGAATTTACACAGCTTTTAGTTTATGACGGCCTATCTCATTTCTAGAGGGCTAAAATGGCAGGGCAGTACAAACCCCCTCCCAAATGACCCCATTTTGGAAAGTAGACACCACAAGGAAATTGCTGAGAGGCATGTTGAGCCCATTGAATATTCATTTTTTTTGTCCCAAGCGATTGAATAATGACACAAAAAAAAAATTACAAAAAGTTGTCACTAAATGATATATTGCTCACACAGGCCATGGGCATATGTGGAATTGCACACCAAAATACATTTAGCTGCTTCTCCTGAGTACGGGGATACCACATGTGTGGGACTTTTCGGGACCCCGAAAACCAAGCACCGCCTTCAGGATTTCTAAGGGCGTAAATTTTTGATTTCACTCCTCACTACCTATCACAGTTTTGAAGGCCATAAAATGCCAGGACAGTTCAACCCCCCCCCCCCCCAAAAATGACCCCATTTTGGAAAGTAGACACCCCAAGCTATTTGCTGAGAGGCATGTTGAGTCCATGGAATATTTTATATTTTGCCACAAGTTGCAGGAAAATGACAAACTTTTTTTTGTTTTGCACAAAGTTGTCACTAAATGATATATTGCTCAAACATGCCATGGGCATATGTGGAATTACACCCCAAAATACATTCTGCTGCTTCTCCTGAGTATGGGGATACCACATGTGTGAGACTTTTTGGGAGCCTAGCTGCATACGGGACCCCGAAAACCAATCACCGCCTTCAGGATTTCTAAGGGCGTTAATTTGTGATTTCACTCTTCACTACCTATCAGTTTCGAAGGCCATTAAATGCCAAGATGGCACAAAACCCCCCCCCCCCCCCCAAATGACCCCATTTTGGAAAGTAGACACCCCAAGCTATTTGCTGAGAGGCATGGTGAGTATTTGCAACTCATTTGTTTTTTCTTTTTTCAATTTTCAAAACTTTGTGACAAAAAGCGAGATCTGCAAAATACTCACCATACCTCTCAGCAAATAGCTTGGGGTGTCTACTTTCCAAAATGGGGTCAATTGGGGTGGGGTGGGGGGGGCGGGGTTGTGCCACCTGGGCATTCCATGGCCTCCGAAACTGTGATAGGCAGTGAGAAGTGAAATCAAAAATTTACACCCTTAGAAACCCTGAAAGCGGTGCTTGGTTTTTGAGGTCCTGTATGCGGCTAGGCTCCCAAAAAGTCTCACACAAATGTATTTTGGGGTGTAATTTCACATATTCCCATGGCATGTTTGAGCAATATATCATTTAGTGACAACTTTGTGCAAAAAAAAAAAAAAAAAATTGTCTTTTTCCCGCAACTTGTGTCAGAATATAAAATATTCCATGGACTCGACATGCCTCTCAGCAAATAGCTTGGGGTATCTACTTTCCAAAATGGGGTCATTTGGGGGGGTTTTGAACTGTCCTGGCATTTTATGCACAACATTTAGAAGCTTATGTCACACATCACCCACTCTTCTAACCACTTGAAGACAAAGCCCTTTCTGACACTATTTGTTTACATGAAAAAATATTTTTTTTTTGCAAAAAAAAATAACTTTGAACCCCCAAACATTATATATTTTTTTAAAGCAAAGGCCCTACAGATTAAAATGGTGGATGTTTCATTTTTTTTTTTCACACAATATTTGCGCAGCGATTTTTCAAACACATTTTTTGGGGAAAAAACATACTTTTTTTTAACTTTAATGCACTAAAACACACTATATTGCCCAAATGTTTGATGAAATAAAAAAAGATGATCTTTGGCCGAGTACATGGATACCAAACATGAGATGCTTTAAAATTGCGCACAAACGTGCAGTGGCGACAAACTACATACATTTTTAAAAGCCTTTACAGGTTACCACTTTAGATTTACAGAGGAGGTCTACTGCTAAAATTACTGCCCTAGATCTAACCTTCGCGGTGATACCTCACATGCATGGTGCAATTGCTGTTTACATTTGACGCCAGACCAACGTTTGCGTTTGCCTTTGCGTGAGAGCCACTAGGATTGCTTTTACATGAAAGCCGACATGAAAGCCGACCGCTGGCTGAAAAGAATGATACCAAGATGATACCTAAACCTGCAGGGATCAATCTGGTATAACCACTCAAAGTCCAGCAACATACCAGTACGTTGCTGGTCCTTGTTGGGCATATATTGTAATCTTTTTTTTCATGCAGCCTGTGGGCTGAACGAAAAAAAGAGATTGATTGGTGGGTATGCCCACCATTAGAATACCTCCCTTCATCCACCCACTTCTAATGATGGGCATACATGCACCATTTATATATGCCGAAGCATGGGGGCACCCGCCCCAAAAGTTAGGAGCAACTCGCTCCTCCGCCCCTGCTGCCCCCATGCTTCGGCAACAGAGAGAGAGAGAGACAGAGAGAGAGAGAGAGACAGAGACAGAGACAGAGAGAGAGAGAGAGAGAACAACGATAACCAATTTTGTTTTTTTTATTCTATATATTTTTTTGTGTTTTTTTTTTTTTTACACTTTTTTTTGTAACTGTAACCGGTTCCAAGTTCGGGTCTCTCAAAATGCGATGGCATCTTGGGAGACCCTGTGAAAGTGTGCCTAGTCTGTGCAGTGCTGTACCCTACGCTAATAGTCAACTAGTGTATGGTAGCGTTCAAAACATTCACCAATGCAAAGACCAGGATTGTCAGGACAGGAGGGACAATAATAGCGGGTGTCACGCCTATATCTGCGCTTGCTGCAGACGCGACATCTTTTTTGGGGGGGTTCGTTGGGTAGGGGTACTCGGGAGGACATAAAGAAAATGCCTCTCATGCAGCCGACTGCATTTGGTTGGGAATGTGAATGGGGGAAGTACGGGTGCTGCAGAAGTGGTGGGTTCCCAATTAAAATTGGCGAATGCAGCAGGAAGGGCATTATGGGCACGATGGGCCTGTGTTTGTCTTCTTCTTGGTGGCAGCGGGACACTACTTGTGCTTGCCACCTCACCAGCTTGAACTGCACTTATGGGACTCGCCACGTCACCAAGTGTTACTGCAGTGCTGGTTTGACTACGACCGGGGTGTACTAGGCCGCTGGTGCTTGCCAGTTCATAAAAAACACTACCAAAAAAACTGTTAGCGATCGCAGGGATCAGGCCTGACTCTGCAAACGCTGTGTGTTTAGTGTTTTGTAAGTCACAGTGATCGATCGATACTGCACTCGGGTGGGCTGGGCCGGGCGGAGGGGCAAAACGCAGGTGCTAGCAGGTATCTGGGCTGATCCCGCTAACACTGCATTTTTGGGAACCCTAAACTGCTGGGGATGCTAGTATAGATCTAATCGGATCAGATATTGATCCGTTCAGATACTATACCACGAATGGAGGTGTATGGTGCGTGCGTGGGTGTTAGCGCTACTGGCACTAATCTGACGCTGCCTGGGGCGAAGCAGACACTATCTGACCCTAAAACCTAACTTATATCACCGCCGGGCGATCAGGGGGCTAAACCCCTGACACTATAAAAATTAAACTAACTAACCAACGTCACCCGTAACAGTTATACGGTGATCACTGGTGAAAGCGTTAACTAGGGGGTCAAGGGGTTAAAACCTTTATTAGGTAGTATAAGGGGGTCCCTGGCGCTATAAAACGCCGACGATGAACCTAAATACTTATCTTCCTAACTAGCGTCACCAGTGACACTAATACAGCGATCAGAAAAACGACCGCTTAGTGACACTGGCCACGGGGGGTGATCAAGGGGTTAAAACTTTATTAGGGGGGTAAGGAGGGTACCCTAGACCTAAAGGGGGCCACCACTAACTGCCCTAACTGTCACAAATGGACACCAATGCAGTAATCAGAAAAAAAAAACAAAAAACTGCTATTGGTGTCACTGTGACGGGGGGGGGGGGGGGGGGGGTGATCGGGGGTGATCAGAGGGTGATGGGGGGTGAAATTTGTGCCTAGTGTGTTTTACTGTAAGTGTTGTGTTTGTGCACTTTGTCTTCTCTCCTCGGCGCCAGAACGGAAAATACCGACCCAAGGAGAGATGACATCACTTCCTCTGCCGCTGTTTACTATACAGCAGCAGAGGAAGATTCTCATTCGTTGGGAGCGATCGCGAGGGGGTGGCCACGAATGAGTGGTCTCCCCCTCAGCCTGGATCGCTCCCCTAACTATGCCGCACCGGGGGGGGGGGGGGTGCGCCCCCCGCCCGCGGGAGGCAGATCACGTACCAGGTATGTGATTTTGCCTGCCCGTGCCATTCTGCCGCAGTATATCTGCGTTAGGCGGTCAGCAAGTGGTTGAAACAAACAATACAACTCACAGAAAAAGTATTGTTTTCCTTAAAGATTATCCAAACCCCTTTATGTTAGAATATTTTTACAATAATTAAAAAGGTTGTTGTTAACCGCTTGCTGACCTCTCTATAGTGCTTTCACTGCTACAGGGCAGCAGCTGTGTTTCGAATCACATATATATATAATGTGATTCCAGAATTCCGCCTGCAGGGGGAGCGCTTCTGTTGCGATAATTCACAGATAATTAGCAGCAGCCGCCGATTTACGGGTGCTGGGCACTCGATGTCCTCCGGCACCGCCGACTGTCGGGAAGACTCAGAGAACTGAGCTATGCCTGTGTAAACAAGGCATATCTCAGTTCTGACGGGGGCAGGGATTGATCCTATATTTCTGCAAAGCAGGGACTAGAATCAACCTCTACCCCTAGTGAAAGCAGCGCACAGTGTACACAAAAACACTGGCTAAGCACACATTTAACCCTTTGATCGCCCTAGATGTTTAACTCCTTCCCAAAAAAACACAAATGCTGGCGCTTAGAGCACCGGTGTAGTAACACAAGATCAATTAGTTGATAATGATAGAGGCAAATAATAGTAATACGAAAATTCTACAGTAGTTAATAAATATATTAAAAATGTCCGAACAAAGCAAAGGAGTCCATAATATTTGTTGTGTGGGAGATATCCCATCAGCGGTGGTTAATGATAGATTGCAAGCTGAAAAGATTAATCAAAATGATTTTGCACTGTCACAAGGGGCTGCTCTTCTCTGGAGTGAAGCCGGCTCGGAATTATCAAGGAAAAAACAAAGATAGGAGAGCGCCTCTGAGTTAAAGTAACTCAGAGGCGCTCACCTATCTTTGTTTTTAACCCCTTCCCAGCCAGTATTCATACCCCTTGAAATTTTCCACATTTTGTCATGTTACAACCACATGGCACAACTGCAAACCTACAAAGACAAGGCCCTCCACCTAAACTGACAGGCCGGACAAGGTGAACCATAATCAGAGAAGCAGCCAAGAGGCCCATGGTAACTCTGGAGGAGCTGCAGACATCCACAGCTCAGGTGAGATAATCTGTCCACAGGACAACTATTAGTTGTCCACTCCACACTCCTTTATGGAAGAGTGGCAAGAATAAAGCCAATGGTTGAAAGAAAGCCATAAGGAAGTCCCATTTGCAGTTTGCGAGAAGCCATGCGGGGGACACAGCAAACATGTGGAAGGTGGTGCTCTGGTCAGACGAGTCCAAAATTTACTTTTTGGCCTAAAAGCAAAATGCTATGTGTGGTGAAAAACTAACACTGCACATCACCCTAAACACCCCATCCCCATCATGAAACATGGTGGTGGCAGCATCATGATGTGGGGATGCTTTTCTTCAGCAGGGACAGAGAAGCTGATCAGAGTTGATGGGAAGATGGATGGAGCCAAAATACAGGGCAATCTTAGAAGACAACCTGTTAGAGTCTGCAAAAGACTAGAGACTGGGGTGGAGGTTCACCTTCCAGCAGGACAACGACCCTAAACATACAGCCAGAGCTACAATGGAATGGTTTAGATCAGAGCATATTCATGTGTATAACTGGGTACTAACATTTATAGGTAAAGTTGATCTGGGGAAAATCTGGTTGCCTCTCAGCGGATCAGAAAGGAATTTTTCCCCTTGCTGTAGCAAATTGGAGCATGCTTTGCTGGGGTTTTTCCCATTCCTCTGGATCAACTGTGGGTGAAGGATTGTGTATATGGGATTTAATTTTTTTTTTTGGTTGAACTAGATGGACTTTTTTCAACCTAACTACCCTGTTTCCCCGAAAATAAGACCTAGCGTTATTTTCGGGGATGGCTGCAATATAAGCCATACCCCGAAAATAAGCCCTAGTTAAAGTCCTTGTAAAAACATGTAATCCTTTTTGTAAAAAGATTATATAATGTGCAGTGTGTGATTTACAGCCCTGCTGGGCACGCACGTGACCCGCCAGAGATCTTCTCTTCTCCCGGCTGACGTCAGCAGCCCCTCCCCTCTGCAGTGCTCGGAGTGTGGAAGAAGAGCTCCGGCGGGTCACGCGAGCGCCCAGCGGCATTGTAAATACTGCACATTATATAATCTTTTTACAAAAGGCATTACCGTACATAATTTTACAATGACTTTAACCAAGGTTTATTTTTAGGATTACAGAATGTCACTACTGAGCTGACAGGGGGAGAGAAGACAGGGGACACAGGAACTTTTTAAAAACATTTTATTGTTTTATTCCAGGTTTTTTAGAACATAGAGAGGGATAAATGACACAGTACAAACACTGTGCTGTCTATCATGCTTTAAAGCATCAGAATATTTTTTTTTTGGGTTACAACTACTTTAAGATCGTCATGATGACATGACTGTATTTGAATAAATGTAGATTATTGTACATACCCTAAATAAATAAGACATCCCCTGAAAATAAGCCCTAGTGTTTTTTGTAGCCAAAATTGATATAAGACCCAGTCTTATTTTCAGGGAAACATGGTATGTAACTATGTGTTAAATGGTCCAGTCAAAGTCAAGACTTAAACTCAATTGAGAATCTGTGGCAAGACTTGAAAATTGCTCTTCACAGACGCTCTCCATCCAATCTGAGAGCTTGAGCTATTTTGCAAAGTAGAATGGGCAAAAATGTCACTCTAGATGTGCAAAGCTGGTAGAGACATTGCAGTGAAAGGTGGTTCTACAAAGTATTGACTCAGGGGGGCTGAATACAAAATGACCGCCACACTTTTCACATATTTATTTGTAAAAAGAATTTGGAAAACCATTTATCATTTTCCTTCCACTTCACAATTATTGGTCCATCACATAAAATCCCAATAAAATATATTTACGTTTTTGGATGTAACATGACAAAATGTTGAAAATTTTAAGGGGTATGAATACTCTTTCAAGGCACGGTCAGTACAGTGACAGTGCATATTTTTAGCACTGATCACTGTATTCGTGTCACTGGTTCCCGCAAAGTATAAAAAAACTTTCAGTTAGTGTCCAATTGTTTGCTGCAATGTCGCAGTCCCGCTATAAGTCCCGCTATATGACAAATATATCCCATAGTTTGTAGACACTATAACATTTGTGTATACCAATCAATATACGTTTATTGGGATTTTTTTTTTTATACCAAAGACATGTAGCAAATACATATTGGCCTAAATTTATGAAGAAATTCGATATTTGAATTTTTTTTTATTGGGATACATTTTATAACAGAAAGTAAAAAATATTGGTTTTTTTTCAAAATTGGCGGTCTTTTTTCCTTTATAGCGCATAAATTAAAAAACACAGTGGTAATCAAATATCACCAAAAGAAAGCTCTAGGAGGGGAAAAAAATGGCCTAATTTTTTTTTTTTAGGTACAGTGTCGGACAACCACGCAACTGTCAGTTAGACCCCTTTCACACTGGAGCGGTTTTCAGGCGGTATTGCGCTAAAAATACCGCCTGAAAACCGCTCCTAAACAGCCTCCGCTGTTTGTTCAGTGTGAAAGCCCGAGGGCTTTCACACTGAAGCGGTGCGCAGGCAGGGCGGTGAGAAAAGTCCTGCAAACCGCTTTTTTGGAGCGGGGAAGGAGCGGTGTATTCACCGCTCCTTCCCCGCTCCTGCCCATTGAAATCAATGGGACAGCGCGGCTATACCGCGGCAATACCGCGGCTATAGCCGCGCTGTACGAGGGATTTTAACCCTTTTTCGGCCGCCAGCGGGGGGTAAAACCGCACCGCTAGCGGCCGAATACCGCTGCAAGAACGACGGTACAGCAGCGCTAAAAATAGCGCTGTTGTACCGCCGACGCCCCCACCGCCCCAGTGTGAAAGGGGCCTTAAAGTAATGCAGCGCCGTAACGCAGAAAATAGCCTGGCCATGAAGGGGAGTAAATCTTTCAGAGGTCAAGTGGTTAAACGTGTGTGTATATATTCAACATAATTTTTTTAGGGCAAACATTTGTCCTAGATTCAAAATAGGTTAGGAAACATACCATTTTGCAATAAGCAGGATTGGATGCCCAGGTTTGTGTGTCAGACTCATGATTGTATACCCATAATTGTGCCAGTCAATTATTAGCTTGCATCTTCTAAGACAGCAGAAGACCCATGCAACTGCAATGCTAGGTAAACCTGGTGGATTCTAACTTAAAAAAAAAAAATAAAAAAATAAAAAGTTATATAGCTACACCATGAGACTGTACCTATAAGGCCTTATGCACACTGGGTGTTATAAAAATGCCAGTAGCGTTAGCTGTAGAAAGCTGTAGCATGAGTTCTTCAGTGTTTATTAGCAAAATGATAGTCCCACAAAAGCTTATGGCTCGAAAACGCTGATAAATGCAGAGTGTTTTTACAGCTTAAAAACTCCTCTCAAAACCCACTAGTTCTGGATTTTTTTCATGCCAGAAATCGCCCCTGCCAAAAACTGCTGATAACAGCCTATGTGTGCATGGACACAAAGGATAACATGTTGGGGTGTTTATTGGCTGCAAAAAAAATGCTTGAAGCCAAAAACAGCAGCTGCAATAATAACCAGTGTGCATGAGGTCTTCTATACAAATGAAAAAAAGACAACATAGAAGATATTAACATTCCATTAAACTAATGAAAGAGTCCAACTCTGTAAATCTGTGAATCCCCCTGTTCTCACCACCCACCCCCACCCCCTCGCTTGCAGCCCTAATTTAAATACCTCAGTTTCTTCAATGTCTTCTGACCAGTCATGTGAAACATGGGGTCCTTTTTCTGCTTCACTCTTCTCTTTGCATTGGACAGTATGGACCGATACAGAGAGTGGTGCTGTTAGTGTTATGGTGGTCATACACTAGACTAAAAAACGTTATCCATCATTTGGACAGGCCGTTAGTTTATCGTCCAGTTAATGGGCACAAATCAAAAATCGGTTGTGACGTTTTTGAGCCGAAAAATAAGGAAAAGATTTGGAAAACTTCGGCTGAACGGACGATAAATTGAAAGGGGTTACTCGCCCCAACAGTCTGCACTAGGCATACATATGTGACAAAACGAACGAAAAACTGATTCGTTTATGTCCGTTGAACAATTTATCAATAAGAATTCGGTCATTACATGATGGCAAAATCGTTTGCTCTTACGACCATGTGTTTGTTTTTTGAAAACTCGTTAGAACGATTTTTCAACAGGTCTACGGCTAGCATTAGTCATAACAAGAGCACCGCTATCTGCATTGAGGACCACTAAGTGGTGTAGAAGAAGAGGACCCTGCACATCACGTGACCAGCAAAAAAGTTCTTCAAAACATACATGTTGAGGAGTATGAGGGTGGCATTTAATTTAAAAAAAGACCCAAACTGTATATTACGTGGGCATATCCAAGTACTGGATTCAGCCTGCTGGTGTCTAACTATCAATTGTCCATAGAAAGCATCCTCATCCACATCTTTGCACGCAGGACACCTGAACAGCTGTCCTGTTTCTGCTGTATGGGGGATTGCAAGATTCCCGTTTTATATTAAATAACACATTGATGTATTAATGAAGGACAGAGTTGCATTAAAGTTTAAGTCTAGTTATTGTTTTTTTTAATTCAGCACAAGGGACGGTCGGTCCTTACATTAAATGAGAGGTGTCCCTTGTACTGGTGGGTGCTCTCTTCATTTAAATCTTTAGTCCTCTGCCCCCCTATATACCCCTGCAGTGGTAATTTTCTGGTGCTGTGGGGGGTAATGTGAGCCCCTGGACCGGTCATAGGCACTTGTCAAGAGTGCAGACTATGTAAACCCTTTCTGCCGCTCTCCTCCTCTTAAAGAAGCTGCACTATAGTGCTTCCCACAATAAAAAGGAGGCAGACCTTTCATTCATCCACTCATCCTCCATTTATAGAGCACTTTTCATTGCTGGAAGCTATAGTACAGCTTCTATAAATGGAGGAGGGAAGGAATGGGTAGGAATATTCCTCATGCCTGACAAGTGCCTATAATATGTCCCGTGCTTGTAGTAACCCCTGAAGCACCAGGAGATTACTGCTTCAAGGGTATGCCGGGGGAAAGAAGACTAAAGATATGAACAAAGAAAGCAGCCAGCAGCACAAGGGACACTTCTCATTCAAAGTAAGTATTGTCCTTTGTGTGGATTAAAATAAATAAATAAAATAAAACGTTAGTTTTAGGGCTTGTTCACACTTACTAAAGAAGACTAAGACTAAATTACTGATGCTCAACAAGCGCTCCTATAGCGTATGGCATTAGTACGGGCATCACACAGGTGTCAATGAGCTTTAGATTGGGGATTTTTACAAGTGTTAAATGCTCCCTAAATGCCCTATGCACGGTTTTGTAGCGTTTGATGACCGCTAAAACTGCTCCACAATGGAAAGTGACTAATTTTAACGCGCCAAAAACGCACTGAAAAACGCTTGCCAGAGCGTTTGTGGAGTGTTACCATAGACTTGAATGGGAGGCATCGAAAGGCTTCAAACGCCTCCTGACTCGACACGAGCCTTCAAATTTGAAGTGAAGCAACGCTAACGCTTAGTGTGAACAGCACACTAATGTGCTGTCTATTATATCTTGTGCTTAAGCGCTTGAGGGGCGTTTTTAATGCCTGTCAAACGCCTCTCAAGCGTCTGCTCTTAATGCCAGTGTGAACTCAGCCTTAATTTGTTTTGTGTATATCTAGGTTTGTGTAAACCTACCTGAACATTTTCATATCTTTCAAGTGTGATATCACCTTTACCTGAAGAAGGATATAAGATGGCGGATCAATGTTCATTAGTACCCAAAACAGCTGGATTGCTTGCACCATGACCTTTAAAACATACCGACATATCCTTGGACAAGCTAAAATAACAAAGATAAAGTTATATTTTAGAAAGTATTAAAATATAACAGCTAAATAGATTACCCATCCGGAGGAAACATGCTGCTTTCCTTTTCCATGTTGTTTTTAAAAAAACACATCATTGTAGTATCAGTTTTAGCTGTATGGATCAGTTACAGTTCTGCAACACACTCATTCATGCAAGAATTACCTGCCATGCCTTTGAAGTCAGATATCTGGTGAATTTTTATTTTCTTGTTGTTCATGACATCTTTGAGAGGATCAGTTTCTGTGAGAAAAAAAAGGGGGGGGAGGTTAGAATACAGTTATTTTATTATTGGCACAGCTAATTGACATTCAAAAGCCATCGTACCATCCACAATATAATAATCTGTGCAGTCTGCCTATGATAAGCTAAAGCAAAAGGAAATCTTTTCTAGTAAGTTTATTTTGGCAACTTAAAATACAGTACCAATGTAGCTTCTTTATGCCTCACCATTACGGCCTAAACCAACCCAACGGTTGTGCCTTTTAGGTAACACAGTGGAGAGCCGATGTTACAGTACCTTAGCCCCACCCAGCGAGTTTTGTCTATTAACACGTCATCAGGAGAGGTCCAAGTAGATGATTCGGTGGGACTAAGGTACTGTGACATCAGCATGCATAAGAGGGACGGCCACACACAGAGCAGGAAGTGTGATGATGTGGCACTCAATACACTCTAACGCTGTTCCCAGTGCTGAGAATTTTAGGTTTGAATACAACTGAATTGTTTTATTGTGGATGAGATTAAATAAGTTGGCTTTTTTGGGCAGCACGGCATCCTTTGTGAATGGTATTTTGCAAATTTCTTTTAGGATATTTATACAGCTTCTGGGATTGGAGGGTTGTTTAGGTAGAAGCGTAGAATTTTAAACGTGTCTACCTTTGTTCATCTACATTACATGAAGACTGGTGGGCACAGTAGTTTGCAAGACAAAACTAAAGATTGTTTTGCTTTCAGTTAATCTCACAAAAAGTGACAAGAAACACTGCATTTCTGTCAAGACGAACAGTTATTTTCCGTACTTGAGCAAAAAGTTCTTACAACTAATGTAGTTACCATGTCTAAGGACTGGTAAGCTGAAATATTTTTGTTTTAGGATTTAGTTATCCTTTAATCTAAGGCCTTAGGACTAAGCGCTATGGCATGAAAAATGTTACTACATTCAATGACCATTGCTGATGTTTACTATTATGCGGCATTCACATGGGCAATTAGGGGCATACAGGAGATTCTTGCGACAAGAATCAACAGGTTCTCTCTGCTTTTCTCTGTTTGTTCTGAAGAAGCAGCGGGTTCTTTGAGGCTGGGATCACTTTTGTATGCAAACAACTGCAGCCAAAAAGCTTGTACAAGGCAATAACAGGAGGAGCCGCAGCTTTCGCATGCACATCCAGCGTTGGCTTATGGTAAGGAACAGATGGTTGGCCCTGGCAGCAGAGAGATTGCATCCAAAACTGATCATCTGGCCATAACCACATGCAACTGCTGGATGTGCAGATACAAGCAAACAGCCGCAGCTTGTGTCAGTGATGTGTATGAAAGCAGCTGCCATTGGCTCCTACTGCTGTCAATCAATCAAAGCCAGTGAGGAGGGAGCGGGGCTGTGATTGACTGAGCAGACAAGTATAGCAAGTGTAATTTTTGAAAAAAAAAATTTGAGCCTTTATTTTTCCAAAAAGCTTTATTTAACATAAGTCAGTATACCAGTTAGGGTACACAACAGTTATAACAGCTTTATTTTTACTTTATTCTTCCAACAAACCTACCAGTTGGCCAACTAAAAGAAAAAATCACCGGGGGCGTGGCCGGCATGGCGGACTGAGTGGACGTGTTTCCTTAGAGCTCCTGGAGTATAGCTTCTAATATCATCCGTATACTGAGAAAACCAACCTGAACTGAGACTCCCTTGGTAGCTGGATGCCTTCCAGAACTCCTGGCATACAAAAGCGGGGTAAGAAACTTAAATTCCCCCCGAATACTCCAAAAGACAGCAGCCCGGTCTCCTGCTCCCCGGGCCCTCCTGCGCGCCATTCTAACATGGCGTCGCAGACAGACCATGAGGAGGATCTCCCTGCTACTAACCCGGGCATATCTGACATCATGGCGGCCATAACTTCATGCCAAGCGGCTGTTACCACTTGCCAATCGGCCCTAGCTTCTAAAATTGAGGAGGTCCAGATGGATGTGGGCTTACTACGGCAAGATTTTGACAAAATCAGATCCAGAGTGTCGGAGGCTGAGAGACGAGTGGGGTCGGTCGAAGATACGGTCACAGACCATGCAGCCTCCATCCGCACCCTCCAGACGAAGGTTAAGGCTCTTGAATATAGAGCGGAGGACGCCGAGAACCGCAGCCGGCGGAACAACCTACGTATAGTGGGTCTACCAGAGGGAGTGGAGGGGAGATCGCCGGCCCTATTTGTGGAGGATTTGCTGCGTACTCTGCTTCCAGCTGCACAGCTCTCCCCTTACTTTGCGGTTGAGAGGGCGCACCGCGTTCCGCCTAGACCCGGTCCTGAAGGAGCCTCCCCCCGCACTCTAATACTGAGGCTCTTAAACTTCCGCGACAGAGATGAGTTGCTGAGGGCCTCGCGGGCTGCGGGTGAATTGCCGTACCGCAACGTTAAACTCCTTCTCTTCCCGGACTATACCATGGAAACCCAGCGGCAGCGACGGTCATTTGATGCAGTTAAGGCTGGCCTGAGAAGACGGGGAGTGAAGTACAGCATCCTATTTCCTGCAAAACTTCGGGTGGTGGATGGTGAGTCGATCCGTTTCTTCACTAATCCCAAAGATGCGGCTGCCTGGCTGGAAACCCTGCCGCCGTAGGGCGCGCAGAGGCCTTTTTGTCACCCTGTGGTTATGTGGCTCAGGCTGAATTCGGCCGGTACTCTTTTTCTCCCGTTTTGGATAAGTATACATTATTTTATTTCTGGTTTTTATTTTTCTCATTTTGCCAGCTGCTGCCACATAGATGTTCCGAACACATTCTTTCTGCACCCTTGACTCTTATTTTATCTAAGCACAGTTGCTGAGGGCGACAGAGGAGAACTAGCTGTGTGACGTTTTACCCACTCTGTCTTGAGACTGCCTCCCTCAAATATCCGCTGTAGGGTGCAGGAGACTTGTACTTGTCGGCACAGACCTGCTTTGTGATTCTGTCTGGAGGCTCCTGTTTTCCTCTAATGGAAGGTTACACTCCTATGTGTTTAGGGAGGAACGGACTGCTACAGCTACCTAAGTATGTGCCCCTGCTTCGGCAGGTGATTTTCTGTTTTTTTCTTTTTTTAAATTTTTTTACAAATACTACTCCATGGCTCGGGGACGAGTCTCCCAGTGGAACTTCACGTCTAGATTCCCTACTGGTGGGAATGGAATAGTGACTGCTCTCGGTAGCACGACCCCATTTTGTTGTCCATAGTTCCCCTGGACTATGGGTGTTTTGGGATATAGGTGTGCCTCGCTGTTCCGAGGCGCACGGGGTGGGGGGTGGGGGAGGTTGGCATCGGTTTGCCCTTGTGGGATGTTATGGTTTTACTTTACGTATATACTCTGTGTTGGTCTTTTGCTGTTAAAGAAGGTGAAATGTGTAATAGGCTGTTATGGCTGTGCTTATCTGGATGTTCTGTCGCGGACCTGCGGGGGGGGCGCGGGCCGGGGTGGTATATTTTGGCTGCCCCGGCTGATGTTGCCTCCGATCGCGGGCCCGGTACGGACAATTCTATGCTTATACATATGGCTACATGTTTAGTGGTGGCATGGAACGTGAGGGGGCTTAATTCAGCTATAAAGCGCTCACTGGTACTAAATTATTTAAAGAAGCTCCGCCCACAGGTGTGTGTTCTTTTGGAGACACATCTGTTGGGCTCCTGTATTCTGAGTCTTAAGCGTGCTTGGGTGGGTGCTCACTACCACGCACCCTACTCTAACTACGCTAGAGGGGTTACAGTGCTAGTCAATAGATCCCTGCCTTTTCAGCTCATAGATGTTAAAATCGACCCCGGGGGTAGGTATGTGCTCCTCCATGCCCTGCTTTCAGAGGTTCCGGTGGTGATCGTGGGTTTGTACCTACCTCCCCCCGCTGATATAGATGTGCTTCACATGCTGATGCAGCAGGTCACACTTTATAATGTTGAAAATGTACTTTTTCTTGGGGATTTTAATATGGCTCCCTCTCCAACTATGGACAGACTCCGCGCTTCTGGCTCTCCGCAGCTGGGGCTATCCTGTTGGGCTTCCACATTCCACTTGACAGACGTATGGCGTCATTTCCATCCCTCTGACAGGGAATATACATGCCTGTCTACCACATACCGGACATTGTCTCGTATTGACCTGATTTTTGCCTCAGAGGCTTTACTACGGAGAGTGGTCTCTGCGGAGATCCTCTCACGTGGTATTTCGGACCATGCTCCGGTATCTGTTACATTTAGGCTCTCTGAGGAAGTGGGTGTCAGGGCTTGGAGGCTGTCCAAATATTGGATTATGGACCCTGATATACAGGAGGAGATGCCGGAGGAACTATGCAATTTTTGGACTGGGAATATAGGATCGGCTGGACCTTTAGTGGTCTGGGACACCCTTAAATCTTGGCTTAGGGGATCATATATGGCGCGTATTGCTGCCAAGAAGCGGCGATCTGTGCAGTCTCTGAGGCATCTGGAGGAGCAGGCACGTTTGAGGGAGGCTGAATATGTGCGAGCTCCCAATCAGGGAACTTATGTCCCCTGGCAGGATACCTTGAGGGACTTGTCCCTACTCAGGGTTGACCTTACAAAGAAGGCTATGCTTGACAGTGCCCAGAGGGTGTTTGAGTTTGGAGATAAAAACGGGCGGCTATTGGCATGGCTAGCTAAAGGGCAGCACCCTGTGACCCACATTGGCAGAGTGAGGGATATGGATGGTCGCATTTTGACTGATTCAGCAGATATAAATGCGAGATTTTTGACATCCTATCAAACGCTATACTCTTCTAGGGCAACTTTCCTCACCTCTGAACTTATAGAATATCTTGACATGATCCCACTCCCCTCTCTAGAAACAGCTAAAAGCGAGGACCTGGATAGGGACATTTCTCTTGAAGAAGTGCAGGAAGCATTGGGGTGTATGCAAGCAGGTAAATCACCAGGACCAGATGGTATTCCTATCGAATTTTACTCTACGTACCAAGAATTTTTGGCCCCTAAGTTCACCTCATTGCTACATCAGTCCCTTGACCTGGACTCTCTTCCGGAGTCATGGTCTGAGGCGATAGTGGTGTTGGTGCCCAAACCTGGTAAGGACCCGGAGGAATGTGGCTCCTACAGGCCTATTTCCCTGATAAACGCTGATGCCAAGTTATTGGCGAAAATTCTAGCACGCAGGCTCAGTAAGGTCATAGAAGATCTTGTCCATGTAGACCAAACCGGGTTCATGCCGGGCAAGGGCACGGATATCAATATCCGTCGTTTATTTCTTAATCTGGCCACTCATCATCAAAATGCAGGTTCAAGAGTCATAGCCTCTCTGGATGCGGAGGCTTTTGACTCCGTAGAATGGGAGTACTTGTGGGAGGTGTTGAGGAGATTTGGGGTTGGACCTAGGTTTTTACATTGGCTAGAGCTATTATACAGAGCCCCTAGGGCAAGGATTAGGGTCAACAACACCCTCTCAGATTTTTTTCTCCTCCAGAGGGGAACCCAACAGGGCTGTCCAAGCCTTTGTCGGCTCTATATTTCACTCTTATTAAGAAAGACTCTCCCAAGATGGAGATACTTTGGACTAGGTGGAGTGCTGATATCCCTACCTTGGATAGGGAATCCTACGAGGAAAGTTTTGAGGAAAGTTTTAAACTTGTGATATCCTCTAGGGACAAATTGGTACAGGCCAAGTTTTTCCATAGGACATATCTTACGCCTCAGAGATTGCACAGAATATACCCTGAAAGATCCCCGGAGTGTCCCAGATGTGGATCACCGGATGGTTCATATATGCATATGTTTTGGTCCTGTCCCAGGCTGCTGATCTACTGGTCCACAATAATGGAAGGTATTAATGCACATCTACAACTAGAGCTCCCATTAACCCCGGAATTAGCGCTGTTAGGCATTCACGATGATGACCAGCGACCCAGATATACCAAGTTGTTGATATCATTGCTGCTATTTTATGCCAAGAAAGGGATTGTATTGAAATGGAATTCTCGTAACGCTCCCACGGTAAAGGCGTGGGAAAATTCAGTCAATGCCGTCCTACCTTTGTACAAACTGACCTATATAAGTAGAGGGTGCCCTCAGAAGTATATGAGAGTATGGCGTCCCTGGACGGACCCCGGATGTTGAGTACATAAATACTACGGTTCCAATGCTACATGTGGTGTGTTGGTATTGCTGGTCTCCCTCCCCCCCCCCTCCCTTCCCTCCAGTTCCCCCTCTTCCACTCCCCCCCCTATTCCATTGATAAGACCAAGTCAATTACTTATGATGTACTCTATGTAATTGTTTCTTCCTGTAAACCATGTGTGCATTATCTTGTGGCCACTCACTATTCTGATTGACTCTACTGTGTATGCCATTCTTTTTCAATAAAGACCAACCTTGTTGCAAAAAGAAAAAAATCACCCCTGTGTCCATTTCCTCCAATTTATAAAAAGAGAGAAAGAGAGAAAGAGGGAGAAAAAAAAAAAAGAAGAAGGAGGAGAGAAGAGAGCGCTTCTCTGGACTTCCAGTTCAAGCACCTCTTTCCTGAAGACTGGTGACTAGAACTGGACAGCATACTCAAGATGTGGCCGAGCCAGAGTTTTATAAAGTTGTACAATCCCACTTTCGCTCATGGCATTAAACGGGAGTTCTCCTCTCCCCCTCCCTCCCTGCAATCTTTGCCCGGCCATTCAGAATGCGCAACGCGACTCACTCATGCGATGTGCGCACCCGGCTGTGAAGCCGTAACCTGTCACAGCCGGATGCCCACACTTGCAACGCCACGAAGAGGAGAAGGAGAGAAGCAATGGGTTCGGACGGGCACATTGCTGGACTGTGGGGCAGGTGAATGTCTGTTTATTAAGTCAGCAGCTACACTTTTTAGCTGCTGACTTTAAATAAACACAGAAATGGGTGGAACTCTGCTTTAAGGCTATGTTCACATCTATGCGTTTTCCCCGCAGCCACATTTGCACTCTGGTTTCCGGTTTGTGAGGGTACCAAAAGAATCAATGGCACCCCCGCACTTCTACTAACAGCAACGCTTTTTTGCTGCAGGTGCAAAAAGAGCGTGAAATTTACATGCAGACCCACATCTGCATACATGTAGCCTGTAGTAATAACTTTTTTTTTTTTTTTTATTAAAGCTTGTGAGATGGAAGTCTCACAGTCAGAATCCAGCACTGTGTACTGTATATAGCTGAAGTTACATGCAGTAACTACAATGCTGAGAGCCAGTGCAGCACTTCATGAAGGAAATAAAAGGGCAGTTAGGGTACTTGCACATGGTACTGATGTTTGAAAATCTAATAAGGTAAATGTGCGCTGCTATGGCTAATTTAGGCAAATGTGTGAAATAGAAATGTGTGATACCATTAAATAAAAACTGACTAAAAAAAAAAAAAAAAAAAGAAGAATAAAAGTGAATGGAACTGCTGCAACCACCTGTATCCAAAACTCACAAAAACTCACACCATCCCTCACAGGCATGTACCAATGTAAAAAGCTACAATGTCTGACTTGTAGTTTTGTGACACACCTTCAAAAAAGCTTTGCCACAAAAGGGAAAACGTATTCCTTAAAATAATTCTATAATTGTTCTTCTGAATTCGTAGTTTACTGTACAACCTGTCCATGTGGCCTACTTTATGTAGGCCGCACCATCCTGACCTTACGAAAAGTGCTTCGGAGAGCACAGAAGGTCTATTGAGGATGATTCTGACCTAACTATCCCCAAACAGTGGAACCTTCCATCAGGGTTCCACTGTTGGACTTCGAGTTTGGGTTGTCAAACAGATATCCAGGACTCTCGCTGTGGAAGCCCGATTCAAGCGTCTCTGTGAAAGTGAGACTTTCTGGATCTATACTCTAGATACCCTCGCGCCAGGAGGCCTAAACAGCATAGAGATCAACTCTCTTTTATAACTGAATTTTTACCTAATAGCAAACTAATAACTACCTATACACTGTAAACCACTACAAACCCCCTATTATGTGCGGATTCATACACAAGTACTGCACATCTAGTGTGTGCGCCTGTTTTTTGAGTATGTGTAAATGTATAACTTTAATATAGCATCCTCTTAATAATTTTCCCATAATATATAGAAAACATGGACAAGGTATGCACACATATACATTTTTGGTATGTGTAGAAATATGTGTTCCTTTTCATTCCTCTGAATAACCTTTCATATTGTTATTATATATTCCTTCACAGTATCCCTATAGTCCTAGAGAAAATAAAAGTATCCACAAATAGAATCATCCATAAGTACAACAATATATATATATATATATATATATATATATATATATACCGTATATACTCGAGTATAGGTCGTTCCGAGTATAAGTCGAGGCCCTATTTTTACCACAAAAAAAATGGGAAAAACGTATTGACCCAAGTATAAGACGAGGGTGAGAAATGCACAGCTACTGTAAGTGGAAAAGAGGGTCAACAATGCCCATTTGCAGCATCACTGTGCCCATTTGCATGCCTCACTGTGCCCATTTGCAGCCATAGGTCCCCCGAACTTCAAACTCGGTAGTTAAGGGTTCCTAGATGCCCCCTAGCTGCAGCCAAAATTTGGGGTCTCTGAACCCAAAGGGTCCCGAAATGACATTGCTGCAGATGGACACAGTCAACTGAATTTGGGGCCCCATATCTCGGGGCCACTTAGTGCTAAGAACCCCAAATTTGGTGTGCAAACCCAGTGGAACTAGCACCAAAAAATTTCCAAATCTTGGGTTTCTAGCACTAAGTGGCCCCGAGATACAGGGCCCCAAAAATCAGTTCAGAAAATGTCAAGCACTTTTCTGCAGCAGAGAATGACATTTCCGAACCGGTTTTGGGGCCCCGTATCTCAGGGCCACTTGATACCCCTTATCTCGGGGTCACTTAGTGCTAGGAACCCCAGCTTTGGATATGTTGTGGTACCAGTTACACTGGGTTTGCACACCAAATTTGGGGTTCCTAGCACCAAGTGGCCCTGAGATACGGGGTCCCAAAGTTGGTTCGGAAAATGAAATTTTTTGCTGCAGAAAAATGCTTGACTCGAGTATAAGTCGAGGGGGGCACTTTCAGCACAAAAAAAGTGCATGAAAAACTCGACTTATACTCGAGTATATACGGTATATATATATATATTTATATTTATTATTTAGTTTTATTGTTCTGATTATCTGATCATATAGACCTGTTCTTTCAATATGTCTCCCTATAGATACACACATATTAACAGTATATAGGGATCCATCCCATATTATGCCCGTGTGTGTGTAAGCACGTGCGCGCACATATGTATGTACATGTATGCACATGTGTATGCATGTATACAGATCTATATAATAATAATTTTCTTTTTCATTTTTTCATCACTTTTTTCATTTTTTATTTTCCAAACAATTCATTTTATTCACTTTTTCTTTTTTTCCTTTTTCTTCTCTTTTTATCATTATTATTTATTAATATATTTTTTTCATCAGTATTTTATTATTATTTTTTTCCATTATTCCAGTTTTTTGTAGATTTGATTGGTTGATCAGTACACCAGGTGACTGATTAACCGATTAACTAAATATCTACTCCCATAATTTAATTTGCTTTATCTAAATTTTAAATTGAACCTTTATTATTTCCAATGGTAATTCCATTTTAATGTCAATAATTTGTGTGTTTTTTTCAAAATTCAGTTTATATAGACTCTTGTGTCCAAATCATGCTCGTAAACCAACCACTTCCCAGGGATATCCCCTGTCCCACCCCATCCCTTGACACTTTTTGTTGTGGCTATTTGCAGTCGATAGGCGGGCTCAGTGATGTCACTGGCACGCCCCATTGCTTCGGCCCTATATAACCACACTAAAAATGGCCGACGGTATTGCCTGAGGAAGGAGCATGCATGCTCCGAACGCATTACCTCACCTTGTTACCTCCCACCAGCAAACCACCTGACACAGTGACGTCCGGCTGACGATTCTCCTCTGCGCCCTCCACATCAAGCCAGGGACACCGGAAACCACCGGCGCCACGGAGCTCGACCGGACCATGCTGCCAAAAGACTCCCTGGACTCCTGTGACACTCTCTGGTTGCTACCCTATGATGTGCCCATAAACAACTGCTAGTGACTGCAACTATTTGTGAATAAAATGTACTTTTAAAATTACTACACTCAGATTGGCGCTGCTCTTTTGTCTTTTCACCACCTGTATCCACTTCTGGACTGCCCCACGTACATTTACTGCAGCAGGGCAGCCTCTCTGCATGAAATAACGTACCTGTACGCGATTTCGCTCTTCCTGGTCTGGGGTGCGCCACCAACGACCAGCTCCCGCTCTGATTGTGTCAGGGCTGGTCTCAGCCCTTCCTTCTCTGAGTTGGCTGCTCAGCTGTCAGCTAATTGCCAGCTCCCATCTCTCTCCACAGTTACTCAGCTGTTGATGATATCCTGCTCATCAGTCCTGCCTACTTAAGCAGTCCAGTCCAGAGGATCTCTGCCTTCGCCTTGGTCAACATTACAGAGACGATCTCCTGCGTTTTAAATACTTGTTTTGCTGACATCCCTTCTGGCTCCAGATCCTGCTTGCTGTTTCACTACGTTGATCCCTGACTTCTGGCTTGGCTGACTATCTGTTCCGGTTACTGAACTTTGGCTATGTTTTGATTACGTTTGTTCTTTTTACTTTTATTATTAAACAAGTGTGATTTAACTGTACTTCTGTCTCGGTCTGCTTTCATGGTTTCTGACAGACTGGACACAGCAGGAGCCAATCAGCTGGTCAGGCAGGCAGAGAGAACGGCAGTCTGCCTATGTACACAAGGCAGATTGTAGTGACAGGAGAAGACAGAGATCTTGTGTTTCTGCTAAGCAGGAACACAAATCTCTGTCTTCCTACAGTACAAGCAGCCCCCCACATTTAACCGTTGTATTGGCCTTGATGTTAACCCCTTCCCTGCCAGTGTCATTAGTACAGTTAGTGCATATTATTTAGCATTGATCACTGTATTGGTGCCACTGGTCTCCAAAAAAGTTTCAATTCGTGTCCGATTTGTCTGTCGCAATTCCGCTATAAGTCGCTGATTGCCACCATTACTAGTAAATAAAAAATTCCATAAAAATATCCCATAGTTTGTAGCGGCTATAACTTTTGTGCAAACCAATCAATATACGCTTATTGGGATTTTTTTTTTACCAAAAATATGTAGCAGAAAATATATTGGCCTAAAATGAAAAAGAAATTAGATTTTTTTTACATTTTTTATAGTAGAAGGTAAAAAATTGTTTTTTTGTTTTTTTTCAAAACTGTCGGCCTTTTTTTGTGTATAGCGCAAAAAATAAAAACCGAGGTGATCAAATACCACCAAAAAAAAGTTCCATTTGTGGGGAAAAGGGACATAAATTTTGTGTACAGCGTTGCACAAATGCGCAATTGTCAGTTAACCACTTGCCGACCGCCGCACACAGATGTACGTCGACAGGGCGGCACGGGCAGGCAAAAGGGCTTACCTGTACGTCCCTGCCTGCCCGCGGGTGGGGGGTCCGATCGGACCCCCCCCCGGTGCCTGCGACGGTCGGCAAATGTCCCCCGGCGATCGGTGGTGAGGGGGAGGCCATCCATTCGTGGCCCCCCCCTCGCGATCGCTCCCAGCCAATGGGATCATTTCCCTGCCTCTGTATTGTACACAGAGGCAGAGGAAATGATGTCATCTCTCCTCGGCTCGGTATTTTCCGTTCCGGGCCGAGGAGAGAAGACTGGAATGTGAGTGCACAACACACACACACACAGTAGAACATGCCAGGCACACAAAACACCCCGATCCCCCCCCCGATCGCCCCCCGATCCCCCCCCAATCACCCCCCCCCCTGTCACAAACTGACACAAAGCAGGTTTTTTTTTTTTTTTTTTTTTTTTTCTGATTACTGTATTGGTGTCAGTTTGTGACAGTTAGTGTGTTAGGGCAGTGAATGTTAGGCCCCCTTTAGGTCTAGGGTACCCTCCTAACCCCCCCTAATAAAGTTTTAACCCCTTGATCACCCTCCGTCACCAGTGTCACTAAGCGATCATTTTTCTGATCGCTGTATTAGTGTCGCTGGTGACGCTAGTTAGGGACATAAATATTTAGGTTCGCCGTCAGCGTTTTATAGCGACAGGGACCCCCATATACTATCTAATAAATGTTTTAACCCCTTGATTGCCCCCTAGTTAACCCTTTCACCACTGATCACCGTATAACTGTTACGGGTGACGCTGGTTATTTCTATTATTTTTTATAGTGTCAGGGCACCCGCCGTTTATTACCGAATAAAGGTTTAGCCCCCTGATCGCCCGGCGGTGATATGCGTCGCCCCAGGCAGCGTCAGATTAGCGCCAGTACCGCTAACACCCACGCACGCAGCATACACCTCCCTTAGTGGTATAGTATCTGAACGCATCAATATCTGATCCAATCAGATCTATACTAGCGTCCCCAGCAGTTTAGGGTTCCCGAAAACGCAGTGTTAGCGGGATCAGCCCAGATACCTGCTAGCACCTGCGTTTTGCCCCTCCGCCCGGCCCAGCCCAGCCCAGCCCACCCAAGTGCAGTATCGATCGATCACTGTCACTTACAAAACACTAAGCGCATAACTGCAGCGTACGCAGAGTCAGGCCTGATCCCTGCGATCGCTAACAGTTTTTTTGGTAGCGTTTTGGTGAACTGGCAAGCACCAGCCCCAGGCAGCGTCAGGTTAGCGCCAGTAGCGCTAACACCTACGCACGCACCGTACACCTCCCTTAGTGGTATAGTATCTGAACGGATCAATATCTGATCCGATCAGATCTATACTAGTGTCCCCAGCAGTTTAGGGTTCCCAAACACGCAGTGTTAGCGGGATCAGCCCAGATACCTGCTAGCACCTGCGTTTTTCCCGTCCGCCCGGCCCAGCCCACCCAAGTGCAGTATCAATCGATCACTGTCACTTACAAAACACTAAACGCATAACTGCAGCGTTCGCAGAGTCACGCCTGATCCCTGCGATCACTAACAGTTTTTTTGGTAGCGTTTTGGTGAACTGGCAAGCACCAGCCCCAGGCAGCGTCAGATTAGCGCCAGTACCGCTAACACCCACGCACGCAGCATACGCCTCCCTTAGTGGTATAGTATCTGAACGGATCAATATCTGATCCGATCAGATCTATACTAGCGTCCCCAGCAGTTTAGGGTTCCCACAAACGCAGTGTTAGCGGGATCAGCCCAGATACCTGCTAGCACCTGCGTTTTGCCCCTCCGCCCGGCCCAGCCCAGCCCAGCCCACCCAAGTGCAGTATCGATCGATCACTGTCACTTACAGAACACTAAACGCATAACTGCAGCGTTCGCAGAGTCAGGCCTGATCCCTGCGATCGCTAACAGATTTTTTGGTAGCGTTTTGGTGAACTGGCAAGCGCCAGCGGCCTAGTACACCCCGGTCGTAGTCAAACCAGCACTGCAGTAACACTTGGTGACGTGGCGAGTCCCATAAGTGCAGTTCAAGCTGGTGAGGTGGCAAGCACAAGTAGTGTCCCGCTGCCACCAAAAAGACAAACACAGGCCCGTCGTGCCCATAGTGCCCTTCCTGCTGCATTCGCCAATCCTAATTGGGAACCCACCGCTTCTGCAGCGCCCGTACTTCCCCCATTCACATCCCCAACCAAATGCAGTCGGCTGCATGAGAGGCATTTTCTTTATGTCCTCCCGAGTACCCCTACCCAACGAACCCCCCCAAAAAAGATGTTGTGTCTGCAGCAAGCGCGGATATAGGCGTGACACCCGCTATTATTGTCCCTCCTGTCCTGACAATCCTGGTCTTTGCATTGGTGAATGTTTTGAACGCTACCATTCACTAGTTGACTATTAGCGTAGGGTACAGCATTCCACAGACTAGGCACACTTTCACAGGGTCTCCCAAGATGCCATCGCATTTTGAGAGACCCGAACCTGGAACCGGGTACAGTTATAAAAGTTAGTTACAAAAAAAGAAAAAAAAAAAAACACATACAAAAATATAAAATAAAAAAAAAATAGTTGTCGTTTTATTGTTCTTTCTCTCTCTATTCTCTCTCTCTATTGTTCTGCTCTTTTTTACTGTATTCTATTCTGCAATGTTTTATTGTTATTATGTTTTATCATGTTTGTTTTTCAGGTATGCAATTTTTTATACTTTACCGTTTACTGTGCTTTATTGTTAACCATTTTTTTGTCTTCAGGTACGCCATTCACGACTTTGAATGGTTATACCAGAATGATGCCTGCAGGTTTAGGTATCATCTTGGTATCATTCTTTTCAGCCAGCGGTCGGCTTTCATGTAAAAGCAATCCTAGCGGCTAATTAGCCTCTAGACTGCTTTTACAAGCAGTGGGAGGGAATGCCCCCCCCCCCCACCGTCTTCTGTGTTTTTCTCTGGCTCTCCTGTCTCAACAGGGAACCTGAAAATGCAGCCGGTGATTCAGCCAGCTGACCATAGAGCTGATCAGAGACCAGAGTGGCTCCAAACATCTCTATGGCCTAAGAAACCGGAAGCTACGAGCATTTTATGACTTAGATTTCGCCGGATGTAAATAGCGCCATTGGGAAATTGGGAAAGCATTTTATCACACCGATCTTGGTGTGGTCAGATGCTTTGAGGGCAGAGGAGAAATCTAGGGTCTAATAGACCCCAATTTTTGCAAAAAAGAGTACCTGTCACTACCTATTGCTATGATAGGGGATATTTACATTCCCTGAGATAACAATAAAAATGATTTAAAAAAAAAATGAAAGGAACAGTTTAAAAATAAGATAAAAAAATAATAATAATAAAGAAAAAAAAAAAAAAAAAAAAAAAAAAAAGCACCCCTGTCCCCCCTGCTCTCGCGCTAAGGCGAACGCAAGTGTCGGTCTGGCGTCAAATGTAAACAGCAATTGCACCATGCATGTGAGGTATCGCCGCGAAGGTCAGATCGAGGGCAGTAAGTTTAGCAGTAGACCTCCTCTGTAAATCTAAAGTGGTAACCTGTAAAGGCTTTTAAAGGCTTTTAAAAATGTATTTAGTTTGTCGCCACTGCACGTTTGTGCGCAATTTTAAAGCATGTCATGTTTGGTATCCATGTACTCGGCCTAAGATCATCTTTTTTATTTCATCAAACATTTGGGCAATATAGTGTGTTTTAGTGCATTAAAATGTAAAAAAGTGTGTTTTTTCCCCAAAAAATGCGTTTGAAAAATTGCGGCGCAAATACTGTGTGAAAAAAAAAAATGAAACACCCACCATTTTAATCTGTAGGGCATTTGCTTTAAAAAAAATATATAATGTTTGGGGGTTCAAAGTAATTTTCTTGCAAAAAAAAATTATTTTTTTATGTAAACAATAAGTGTCAGAAAGGGCTTTGTCTTCAAGTGGTTAGAAGAGTGGGTGATGTGTGACATAAGCTTCTAGATGTTGTGCATAAAATGCCAGGACAGTTCAAAACCCCCCCAAATGACCCCATTTTGGAAAGTAGACACCCCAAGCTATTTGCTGAGAGTCATGTTGAGTCCATGGAATAATTTATATTGTGACACAAGTTGCGGGAAAGAGACAATTTTTTATTTTTTTTATTTTTTTTTGCGCAAAGTTGTCACTAAATGATATATTGCTCAAACATGCCATGGGAATATGTGAAATTACACCCCAAAATACATTCTGTTGCTTCTCCTGAGTACGGGGATACCACATGTGTGAGACTTTTTGGGAGCCTAGCCGCGTACGGGACCCCGAAAACCAAGCACCGCCTTCAGGCTTTCTAAGGCCGTAAATTTTTGATTTCACTCTTCACTGCCTATCACAGTTTCGGAGGCCATGGAATGCCCAGGTGGCAAAAAAAACCCCCAAATGACCCCATTTTGGAAAGTAGACACCCCAAGCTATTTGATGAGAGGTATAGTGAGTATTTTGCAGACCTCACTTTTTGTCACAAAGTTTTGAAAATTGAAAAAAGAAAAAAAAAATTTTTTTTTCTCGTCTTTCTTTATTTTCAAAAACAAATGAGAGCTGCAAAATACTCACCATGCCTCTCAGCAAATAGCTTGGGGTGTCTACTTTCCAAAATGGGGTCATTTGGGGGGGGGTTTGTGCCACCTGGGCATTCCATGGCCTCCGAAACTGTGATAGGCAGTGAGGAGTAAAATCAAAAATGTACGCCCTTAGAATTCCTGAAGGCAGTGATTGGTTTTCGGGGTCCCGTACGCGGCTAGGCTCCCAAAAAGTCCCACACATGTGGTATCCCCATACTCAGGAGAAGCAGCTAAATGTATTTTGGGGTGCAATTCCACATATGCCCATGGCCTGTGTGAGCAATATATCATTTAGTGACAACTTTGTGCAAAAAAAAAAAAAAAAAAAAAAAAAAATTCTCACTTTCCCGCAACTTGTGTCAAAATATAAAACATTCCATGGACTCAACATGCCTCAAAGCAAATAGCTTGGGGTGTCTACTTTCCAAAATGGGGTAATTTGGGGGGGTTTTATGTCATCTGGGCATTTTATGGCCTTCAAAACTGTGATAGGTAGTGAGGAGTAAAATCAAAAATGTACGCCCTTAGAAATCCTGAAGGCAGTGATTGGTTTTCGGGGCCCCGTACGCGGCTAGGCTCCCAAAAAGTCCCACACATGTGGTATCCCCGTACTCAGGAGAAGCAGCTAAATGTATTTTGGGGTGCAATTCCACATATGCCCATGGCCTGTGTGAGAAATATATCATTTAGTGACAACTTTTTGTAATTTTTTTTTTTTTTTTTTTTTTTGTCATTATTCAATCACTTGGGACAAAAAAAATGAATATTCAATGGGCTCAACATGCCTCTCAGCAAATTCCTTGGGGTGTCTACTTTCCAAAATGGGGTCATTTGTGGGGGTTTTGTACTGCCCTGCCATTTTAGCACCTCAAGAAACGACATAGGCAGTCATAAATTAAAGGCTGTGTAAATTCCAGAAAATGTACCCTAGTTTGTAGACGCTATAACTTTTGCGCAAACCAATAAATATACGCTTATTGACATTTTTTTTACCAAAGACATGTGGCCGAATACATTTTGGCCTAAATGTATGACTAAAATTGAGTTTATTGGATTTTTTTTAGAACAAAAAGTAGAAAATATCATTTTTTTTCAAAATTTTCGGTCTTTTTCCGTGTATAGCGCAAAAAATAAAAACGGCAGAGGTGATCAAATACCATCAAAAGAAAGCTCTATTTGTGGGAAGAAAAGGACGCAAATTCCGTTTGGGTACACCATTGCATGACCGCGCAATTAGCAGTTAAAGCGACGCAGTGCCGAATTGTAAAAAGTGCTCTGGTCAGGAAGGGGGTAAATCCTTCCGGGGCTGAAGTGGTTAAAGTAACGCAGTGCCCGATCACAAAAAATGGCCTTGGTCATTAAGGGGGGTAAACCTTCTGGGGCTGAAGTGGGTATAGTGTGCTCACACTATTAGGACGGGGTACATAGAAACCCAAAGTGTGGTGCAAAACTCCATGTTGGTAAAGAGACAGACTGCTCGATTAATTTTTACTATGAGTGCATTTTAATTTAAAGGGGAGTTCCACACAAAAATGGAACTTCCGCTTTTCAGAACCCTCCCCCCTGAAAGGTGCCAAATGTGGCACCTGTCTAAGACAGGTATTTGCACCCACTTCCGGCATAGACTCCCATGGGAGTCTATGCCTCTTCCTGTCCCTCCGCGCTGTCTCCTGGGAAACACACAGCTCCCAGGAGAGAGCAGGGACCACTTGGGACGCACAGCGTGACTCACGCATGCGCAGTAGGGAACCGGGAAGTGAAGCCGCAACGCTTCACTTCCCGATTCCCTCACCTAGGATGGCGGCGGCAGCTGCCGAGAACTGAGCGGGTTCTCAGCGTCGCCTGCCGACATCGCTGGACCCTGGGACAGGTAAGTGGCCATGTATTAAAAGTCAGCAGCTGCAGTATTTGTAGCTGCTGGCTTTTAATATTTTTTTTTTAGATGATGTAGGTGGACCCCCGCTTTAAATAAAAGTTATTTGTGGTATTATCTGAAGTGCTCCTCTTCCTTTGAGACACAAATTAAGTGGAGGCAGCGAGGACTAGTCTCTTAAAGAGACCCTGCACATGAAGTGCCTGCTAAAGGTCAGAGGTGGAGTCACAATAATAACAATAAATAATAAAGATGTTATGCACTGCCGCTTATTGCTACAGTGCCTTGCAAAAGTGTTCATCCCCACAGCATGATGCTGCCACCACCATGTTTCACTGTGGGGATGGTGTTCTTTGGGTGATGTGTTGTGTTTCTTTGTGATGTGTTGTGTTTTCTTTGCTGTTATATTTCGTGTTTTGTTGCCTCATAACCTGGAATTAACATGGATTGTTTGAGGATTTGGATCATTTAATTTACAGAACATGCCCACAACTTTAAAGTGGATGTAAACCTGAATTTTTTTTTTTTATCATACTGTAGAGTATAGGATTTCCTATCATTTGAGCCCAGTCTTGCCACACGGAGTTAATCCATCTCTGAGCAATCCACTTTTATTGTTCAGTGAGAAAAATCTTGACAAACTGAGAAAAACTTTGTCAAATACTCCCCCTTGCTGTGAGTGACAGCCTAAGACACATGCAGTATTTTTTAATTCCCTCCCCCATTCCTTTCTTCAGCAGCTCTGCAAGGATTGGCTGTTCCACACCTCAGCATGATTTGTGGTTACTTTCCTGTCTTTTCACTGGATGTTTGAGATCATAGCAGAAGTTCAATGTTAGAAATACACAGGGGAGTGTAGAGGTGGGCGGGGGGGTCTACTGACATCATGACTCCACCCACCGAGCTCCAGACAACAGACCCACCTACAGAATCTGCAGTTTTTCGGGTCTAATAACAGACAGAGGGGAGACATTTGACAGGTAAAGATACATGCAGGAGGCATGTATATCCTTATAGATAACCCCTATGGCAGTAGTTTAGAAAGGAGGACATTGGGTTTACATCCACTTTAAAAGATGTTTTTTTTATTTTGTGAAGCAAACAACAAATAGGACAAAATAACAGAAAAAGTCCATGTGCATAACTATTCACCCCCCTAAAGTCAATACTTTGTAGAGCCACCTTTTGCGGCTATCACAGCTCCATGGGATTTTTGCCCATTCCATTCCTCCTTGAAAAACTGCTCCAGCTCCTTCAAGTTGGATGGTTTGTGCTTGTGAACAGCAATCTAAGTATGACCACAGATTTTCTATTGGATTGAAGTCTGGGCTTTGATTAGGCCAGTGGTTCTCAACTCCAGTCCTCGGGACCCACCAACAGGCCAGAATTTAAGTATTACCTTGGGGAGTTGCAGACTAGAATACTGCAATCACTGAGCAGCAAGTGATATCACCTGTGATGTATTTCAGCTATCTTGCAAACCTGGCCTGTTGGTGGGTCCTGAGGACTGGAGTTGAGAACCACTGGACTAGGCCATTCCAACACATTTACATGTTTCCCCTTAAACCACTCAAGTGTTGCTTTAGCAGTGTGATTGGGGTCATTGTCCTGCTGGAAGGTGAACCTCCGTCCTAGCCTCAAATCACACACAGAGTGGTACAGGTTTTGCTCAAGAATATATCTGTATTTAGCACCATCCATCTTTCCCTCAACTCTGACCAGTTTCCCAGTCCCGACTGCTGAAAAACATCCCCACAGCATGATGCTGCCACCACCATGTTTCACTGTGGGGATGGTGTTCTTTGGGTGATGTGTTGTGTTTCTTTGCTGGCCAAAAAGTACAATTTTAGTCTCATTAGACCAGAGCACCTTCCTCCATACATTTTGGGAGTCTCTCACATGCCTTTTGGCAAACTCAAAACGTGCCATTTTGTTTTTTGCTGAAAGTAATGGCTTTCTTCTGGCCACTCTGCTATAAAGCCCAACTCTATGGAGCGTACCGCTTATTGTCGTCCTATGTACAGATACTCCAGTCTCTGCTGTGGAACTCTGCACCTCCTTCAGGGTTACCTTAGGTCTCTGTGCTGCCTCTCTGATTAATGCCCTCCTTACCCGGTCTGTGAGTTTTTGTGTGCGGCTGCCTCTTGGCAGGTTTGCTGTTGTGCCATGTTCTTTACATTTGGTTATGATAGATTTGATGGTGCTCCTAGGGATCAAAGGTGTGGATATTTTTTTTATTTTTATAACCTAACCCTGACTTGTACTTCTCGACAACATTGTCAGTTACTTGTGTTCCTTGGTCTTCATGGCAGTGTTTGGCTAGTGGTGCCTCCTGCTTAGGTGTTGCAGCCTCTGGGGCCTTTCAAAAAAGGTGTGTATATGTAATGACAGATCATGTGACACTTAGCTTGCACACAGGTGGACATCATTTCACTAATTATGTGACTTCTGAAAGCAATTGGTTGCACCCAAGCTTTTTATGGGCTTCATAACAAAGGGGGTGAATACATACGCACATGGCAATTATCATTTTTTTTATTTCTGAAAAATAGTTTTATGTATATATTATTCTAATTTTACTTCACCAACTTATGCCGTGTACACACGACCGGACTGAACTCCGAAGGACTTATTCGATGGAGTTTCCTCAAAACAAACTTGCCTACACATGATCACACCAAAGTCCGATCATTTCGAACGTGACGTACGACCGGACTAGAATAAGAAGTTTATAGCCAGTAGCCAATAGCTGCCCTTGCATCCTTTTTTGTCCGTCGGACTAGCATACAGACGAACGGATTTTTCGATCGGACTCGAGTCCGTCGGAAAGATTTGAAACATGTTCTATTTCTAAAGTCTGACAAATTTTTCAACAGAAAAGGTCCAATGAAGCCCACACATGATCAAACTGTCCGACGGATTCGTTCCGTCGGACCGGTTCGGTCGAAAAGTCCGGTCGTGTGTACACGGCATTAGACTATTGTGTTCTGATCCATCACATATAATTCAGATTAAAAAAACATTGAACTAAAGGCTGTAATGTAACAAAATGGGTAAAAAGCCAAGTGAATACTTTTGCAAGGCACTGTAAAATATATACAGTGGGGACGGAAAGTATTCAGACCCCCTTAAATTTTTCACTCTTTGTTATAGTGCAGCCATTTGCTAAAATCATTTAAGTTCATTTTTTTCCTCATTAATGTACACACAGCACCCCATATTGACAGAAAAACACAGAATTGTTGACATTTTTGCAGATTTATTAAAAAAGAAAAAAACTGAAATATCACATGCTCCTAAGTATTCAGACCCTTTGCTGTGACACTCATATATTTAACTCAGGTGCTGTGCATTTCTTCTGATCATCCTTGAGATGGTTCTACACCTTCATTTGAGTTCAGCTGTGTTTGATTATACTGATTGGACTTGATTAGGAAAGCCACACACCTGTCTATATAAGACCTTACAGCTCACAGTGCATGTCAGAGCAAATGAGAATCATGAGGTCAAAGGAACTGCCTGAAGAGCTCAGAGACAGAATTGTGGCAAGGCACAGATCTGGCCAAGGTTAAAAAAAATTTCTGCTGCACTTAAGGTTCCTAAGAGCACAGTGGCCTCCATAATCCTTAAATGGAAGATGTATGGGACGACCAGCACCCTTCCTAGAGCTGGCCGTCCGGCCAAACTGAGCTATCAGGGGAGAAGAGCCTTGGTGAGAGAGGTAAAGAAGAACCCAAAGATCACTGCGGCTGAGCTTCAGAGATGCAGTTGGGAGATGGAAGAAAGTTGTAGAAAGTCAACCATCACTGCAGCCCTCCACCAGTCGGGGCTTTATGACAGGGTGGCCCGACGGAAGCTTCTCCTCAGTGCAAGACACATGAAAGCCCACATGGAGTTTGCTAAAAAACACCTGAAGGACTCCAAGATGGTGAGAAATAAGTTTCTCTGGTCTGACGAGACCAAGATAGAACTTTTTGGCCTTAATTCTAAGCGGTATGTGTGGAGAAAACCAGGCACTGCTCATCACCTGTCCAATACAGTCCCAACAGTGAAGCATGGTGGTGGCAGCATCATGCTGTTGGGGGTGTTTTTCAGCTGCAGGGACAGGACGACTGGTTGCAATCGAGGGAAAGATTAATGCGGCAAAGTACAGGGATATCCTGGACAAAAACCTTCTCCAGAGTGCTCAGAACCTCAGACTGGGCTGAAGGTTTACCTTCCAACAAGACAATGACCCTAAGCACACAGCTAAAATAATGAAGGAGTGGCTTCACAACAACTCAGTGGGGGTAGAGAAAAGGAAGCGCCACCTGAGTGCAGTATTAATGTAAGAATTGAATGGCATAAAAAATGAACACTTACAAGAAAGACAAATTAAAAAGGCTCATCTGTGAGTAGGCAGTGTGCATCTTCCTCAGTTTCCAGTCCGGAAGTTATCAGCGTTGTAGGGCTGCAGATGGAGGCTGGACAGCAGCCGCCTTTAGGACCAATCATCCCACTAGCCAGCCCTTCACATCTTGTACAATCAGAGACTATATTAACCCCTGGACTGCCACTATATATATATATACACATACACACACACACACACACACTAGCACATTATGTGAAACTTACCTGAAAACAAAGCCTGCATGTGATGTCATCGCTGGAGGTATCGTCCAGCTTCACTCGTCTTCCTTCCGGGTCCACGGACTCTGGCTGTGTGACTGGCCGGAGCCGCGAGGACGTCACCCCTGCGCATGCATGGGGGAGCCGTCATTTACAGCGCAGGATTCTGAAGGAACTGCATCAGCTGCATATATAGGAAATATTTTCTAAACGGCTCACGTTTAGGAGATACTTACAGTACCTATAGGTAAGCCTTATTATAGGCTTACCTATAGGTACAACCTGTGCATGGGACTTTACTTCCTCTTTAAGTTTAATTTGTCTGCCCCTGTAAATGAGCCTTTTCTGGCAAAATGACCAGGTGAACACATAGCAAAAGAAAAAAAAAAAAAAAAAAGGGAAAGTTTAACCACTTACGGACCACCCACTGTGGTTATACGTCGGCTGTTTGACATTGAATACCGTTGTTAAGGAAGCAGATAGCTGCCATAACCCCCATATCTTTTTAAACAGCGTGCGGTCCACTTTCAGATAAATGAGGTCTCTGCGGCGGAGAGACACCGCCCCGGTTGTGTCTGCCGCTTAACAGAGCCGTTGGTAGCGGCTAGAGCTTCACAATTAATCGCCAAGAATCGTTATCGCGATTTTTTCCCCGTTGCGATCTTGACAAAAAGTATTTCCCAATTCTTTCTATGCAGAGAATTCTCTCTGCTCTGCTATAGCCGTCAAAAGAAAAAAACGGGCAGTCAGCCAAGTATCACAACATTCTTTAGCAGTGGAACCAAGTCTAAACATTGTAACAATTTGTCAAAGAAATAGACTTCTGTGTGTAAGGGCCCTTTCACACATGTGGACCGTTCAGATCCGCCTGTCAGTTTTTTTCAGGCAGATCTGAACGGGCGCTCCATGCACCTCTATGGAGCATCGGATGTCAGCGGTGACATGTCCACTGACATCCAATCCACACCGATCCGCTCCGCAAAATCCAGACGGATGCAAAACCTAATTTACATCTGTCTGGCGGATCGGATCGGATGAAAACGGACAGGCGTTCCGTAATCATCCGATCCCCCCATAGGGGAGAGCGGAGCTCTGAGAGGTCCATCCCTGCACAGAGTGCAGAGGCAAGCTTGTCATGCGCCGGCTCAGCGGGGATCAACAGAGCGATCCCCGCTGAGCAAGCGGAGGAGTAAAAACGGATCTGCATGTGTGAAAGGGGCCTAAATGAGGAAAGTTTAACCACTAAACCTTTTTCTTACATTTGCTGGTTTCAAGCTAAATTTTTTTTTTTTTTTTTTGCTGGAAAATTACTTAGAACCCCCAAACATTATATTTATTTATATATATATATATATATATATATATATATATATCTCTATATCTATATCTATATATATATATATATATATATATATATATATATATATATATATATATATATATATATTAGTAGAGACACTAGAGAATAAAATGGTGGTTGTTGCAATATTTTATGTCACACTGTATGTGCAGTTGCAATTTTTTTGGAAAAAATTACTTTAACGAATTAAAAAAAACAAAACTAACCAGTAAAGTTAGCCCAATTTTTTGTATAATGTGAAAGATTTTACGCAGAGAGAAACGTGATCTTTATCCTAAGCAAAAAAATTGTGATTCTCATTTTGGCCAGAATTGTGCAGCTCTATTAGTGGTGGAGACAATTGGGTCCTTTCCCCTGCGAGAGATTTATTTTTTTATTGCTTTTAAGTGTAAATGTGAGATCTGAGGTCTGTTTGATCCCAGATCTCACATTAACCACTTCCCGACCGGCGCACGCCGATGTACGTCGGCAGAATGGCATGGCTGGGCAAATGGGTGTACCTGTAAGTCCCATTGAATCCCCCGCCATGCCATTGCGTGCGCGCCGCCGGCCGAGAGCTCCGTAAGTCGGGTCGCTGGTCCCGCAGACTCGATCGCCGCAGGGATACCCGTGATCGTCTCATGGAGAGGACGAATGGGGAGATGCTGATGTAAACAAGCATCTCCCCGTTCTGCCTAGTGACAGTGTCACTGATCTCTGCTCCCTGTCATCGGGAGCAGAGATCAGTGACGTGTCACAGCTAGCCCATCCCCCCTACAATTAGAAAACACTCCCTAGTACTGACGTAACCCCTCCCTGCCCCCTAGTGATTAACCCCTTCACTGCCAGTGTCATTTACACAGGAATCATTGCATTTTTTTAGCACTGATTGCTGTATAAATGACAATGGTCCCAAATATGTGTCAAAAATGTCCAATGTGTCCGCCATAATGTTGCAGTCACAATAAAAAAAAATAAAAAAATAAATAAAAATCGCCGCCATTACTAGTAAAAAAAATTATTAATAAAAATGCCATAAAACTATCCCCTATTTTGTAAGCGCTATAACTTTTGCGCAAACCAATCAATAAACGCTTATTGTGATTTTTTTTTTACCAAAAATATGTAGAATACGCATCGGCCTAAACTGAGGAAAAAAAAAAAATTTAATTATTTTTTGGGGATATTTATTATAGCAAAAAGTAAAAAATAACGCGTTTTTTTCAAAATTGTCGCTATTTTTTTGTTTATAGCGCAAAAAATAAAAACCGCAGAGGTGATCAAATACCACCAAAAGAAAGCTCTATTTGTGGAAAAAAAAGGACGTCAATTTTGTTTGGGAGCCACGTCGCACGACCGCGCAAGTCAGTTAAAGCGACGCAGTGCCGAATCGCAAAAAGTGCTCTGGTCAGGAAGGTAAGTAGATTCTTCCAGGGCTGAAGTGGTTAAAGAGGTCCTGTCCTGCTTTTTTTCTATTACAAGAGATGTTTACATTCCTTGTAATAGGAATAAAAGATAAGAAAAAAAAAAAAAATTATATATATATGATTTAAAGCTCCCCGTCCCATCGAGCTCGTGCACAGAAGTAAACGCATACGTAAGTTGAACCTGCATATGAAAACGGTGTTCAAACCACACATGTGAGGTATCGCCGCGGTCGTTAGAACGAGAGCAATAATTCTAGCAAAAGACCCCCTCTGTAACTCTAAACTGGTAACCTGTAAAAATTTTTAAATGTCGCTGAGATTTTTAAGGGTGAATGTTTGTCCTCATTCCACGAGCAGGCGCAATTTTTAAGCGTGACATGTTGGGTATCAATTTACTCGGTATAACATCATCTTTCATAATATAGAAAAAAAATGGGCTAACTTTACTGCTGTCTTATATTTTAATTTAAAAAAATATATTTTTTCCAAAAACATTGCGCTTATAAGACCGTTGCACAAATACAGTGCGACAAAGTATTGCAATAACATTGCCATTTTATTCTCTAGGTGTCTGAAAAAAAAAATATATAAATGTTTGGGGGTTCTAGGTAATTTTCTAGCAAAAAAAAAAATATTTTAACTTGTAAACACCGAGTTTGAAAAAAAAAAAAAAAAAAAAAGAAGCCGAATGCAGCCAGCACATGTAACGATTGGGAAGTTGCCATGTATTCTATTGTAGGTGTAATAGCGCTCAGGAAATGTGACCACATAATGCAGCCCTCATTCCTAAAACATTGCAGTGTGTGTTATAGGGACTATAAGCCCGGCAGACATAACCATCCCGCCTACTCCATCCACATTATCACTCCTCTCTCCCCTTACCACGGAAGCCGGCCAGCGTGACGTCGAAGCCATTTCTAGCCAATGACAGCGCGTGATACGTCATCCGAGGGCTGCGGCCCACATCGCCCAGAACCAGCACACACACCTGCCTGGGTTTTGCAGCCTGACAGAGCGGTGCGAGCACCAAGAGCGTGCAGAACGTCACTGCAAATACACAGAGCGAGCCGAAGACCCAGGCCAACAACACTCCGGCTGTGCCCGTTATAACCGCCACGACTAGGGCTCGGGTAGTCGCCATATTGCTGCGCACATCGCTGCTGAGATACCGGAAGAATATGTATAGATGAGGGACCTGCATGGGGCCCGCCCTCGACGCTGATTGGCCGCCGTGTACACAGTGTCAGGTTGTCATGGTTCCCAGTACACAGGATGGTGTGTGGAAGGAGAGAGGGGAGCATTCATAAGGCTGGATTCACACCTATGCATTTTTAGTGCTTTTTGCATTTTGCAGATTTGCACTACAGTGCATCTAACATGGTTTCCTATGGAACACGTTCTGTAGTGCAAATCTGCAAAAAGCACTACAAATGCATAGGTATGAATCCAGCCTTAGAGCTGGGCTTGTGGAAGGCAGTGTTGCCAACCTAACAGATTGAAATTTACTGACATGACACCCAAAACTTACTGGCACAGCCAAGTTTGTACTGGCATTTCCAAAAGTTACAAAATTAGTTTTAACCACTTGCCGACCGCCTAACGACGATATACATCAGCAGAATCACGTACCCATACGTGATCTGCCTCCCGCGGGCGGGGGGTCCAATCGGACCCCCCCCCCGGTGCCAGCGGCGGTCGGCATTTGTCTGGGAGCGTTGAGAGGCGAGGGGGAGGCCATCCGATCGTGCCCCCCCCCCTCGCGATCGCTCCCAGCCAATGGGAATCCTCCCCTGCCTGTGTGGAGGATGTGATGTCATCTCTCCTCGGCTCGGCAGTTTCCGTTCCGGCGCCGAGGAGAGAAGACATGTGAGTGCACAACACACACACACAGTAGAACATGCCAGGCATACTTTACACCCCCGACCCCCCCCAATCACCCCCCCCCCCCCATCCCTGTCACACTGACACAAATTTTGATTCTGATTACTGCATGGTGTCAGTTTGTGACAGTTAGAAGTGGTAGGGCAGTTAGTATTAGCCCCCTGTAGGTCTAGGATAACCCCCTAACCCCCCCTAATAAAGTTTTAACCCCTTGATCACCCCCCGTCACCAGTGTCACTAAGCGATCATTTTTCTGATCGCTGTATTAGTGTCGCTGGTGACGCTAGTTAGGGAGGTAAATATTTAGGTTCACCGTCAGCGTTTTATAGCGTCAGGGACCCCCATATACTACCGAATAAATGTTTTAACCCCTTGATTGCCCCCTAGTTAACCCTTTTACCACTGATCACCGTATAACCGTTACGGTTGACGCTGGTTAGTTTGTTTATTTTTCATAGTGTCAGGGCACCCGCCGTTTATTACCGAATAAAGGTTTAGCCCCCTGATCGCCCGGCGGTGATATGCGTCGCCCCAGGCAGCGGCAGATTAGCGCCAGTACCGCTAACACCCACGCACGCAGCATACGCCTCCCTTAGTGGTAAGTGCAGTATCGATCGATCACTGTCACTTACAAAACACTAAACACATAACTGCAGCGTTCGCAGAGTCAGGCCTGATCCCTGCGATCGCTAACAGTTTTCTTGGTAGTGTTTTGGTGAACTGGCAAGCACCAGCCCCAGGCAGCATCAAGTTAGCGCCAGTACCGCTAACACCCACGCACGCACCGTACACCTCCCTTAGTGGTATAGTATCTGAACGGATCAATATCTGATCCGATCAGATCTATACTAGCGTCCCCAGCAGTTTAGGGTTCCCACAAACGCAGTGTTAGCGGGATCAGCCCAGATACCTGCTAGCACCTGCGTTTTGACCCTCCGCCCGGCCCAGCCCAGCCCACCCAAGTGCAGTATCGATCGATCACTGTCACTTACAAAACACTAAACGCATAACTGCAGCGTTCGCAGAGTCAGGCCTGATCCCTGCGATCGCTAAAAGTTTTTTGGGTAGCGTTTTGGTGAACTGGCAAGCACCAGCGGCCTAGTACACCCCGGTCGTAGTCAAACCAGCACTGCAGTAACACTTGGTGACGTGGCGAGTCCCATAAGTGCAGTTCAAGCTGGTGAGGTGGCAAGCACAAGTAGTGTCCCGTTGCCACCAAAAAGACAAACACAGGCCCGTCGTGCCCATAGTGCCCTTCCTGCTGCATTCGCCAATCCTAATTGGGAACCCACCGCTTCTGCAGCGCCCGTACTTCCCCCATTCACATCCCCAACCAAATGCAGTCGGCTGCATGAGAGGCATTTTCTTTATGTCCTCCCGAGTACCCCTACCCAACGAACCCCCCCAAAAAAGATGTGCCTGCAGCAAGCGCGGATATAGGCGTGACACCCGCTATTATTGTCCCTCCTGTCCTGACAATCCTGGTCTTTGCATTGGTGAATGTTTTGAACGCTACCATACACTAGTTGAGTATTAGCGTAGGGTACAGCATTGCACAGACTAGGCACACTTTCACAGGGTCTCCCAAGATGCCATCGCATTTTGAGAGACCCGAACCTGGAACCGGTTACAGTTATAAAAGTTGGTTACAAAAAAAGTGTAAAAAAAAAACAAAAAAAAAAAAACACATACAAAAATATAAAATAAAAAAAAATAGTTGTCGTTTTATTGTTCTCTTTCTCTATTCTCTCTATTGTTCTGCTCTTTTTTACTGTATTCTATTCTGCAATGTTTTATTGTTATTATGTTTTATCATGTTTGCTTTTCAGGTATGCAATTTTTTATACTTTACTGTTTACTGTGCTTTATTGTTAACCATTTTTTTGTCTTCAGGTACGCCATTCACGACTTTGAATGGTTATACCAGAATGATGCCTGCAGGTTTAGGTATCATCTTGGTATCATTCTTTTCAGCCAGCAGTCGGCTTTCATGTAAAAGCAATCCTAGCGGCTAATTAGCCTCTAGACTGCTTTTACAAGCAGTGGGAGGGAATGCCCCCCCCCCACCGTCTTCCGTGTTTTTCTCTGGCTCTCCTGTCTCAACAGGGAACCTGAGAATGCAGCCGGTGATTCAGCCAGCTGACCATAAAGCTGATCAGAGACCAGAGTGGCTCCAAACATCTCTATGGCCTAAGAAACCGGAAGCTACGAGCATTTCATGACTTAGATTTCGCCGGATGTAAACAGCGCCATTGGGAAATTGGGAAAACATTTTATCACACCGATCTTGGTGTGGTCAGATGCTTTGAGGGCAGAGGAGAAATCTAGGGTCTAATAGACCCCAATTTTTTCAAAAAAAGGGTACCTGTCACTACCTTTTGCTATGATAGGGGATATTTACATTCCCTGAGATAACAATAAAAATGATTTAAAAAAAAATGAAAGGAACAGTTTAAAAATAAGATAAAAAAGCGAAAAAATAATAAAGAAAAAAAAAAAAAAAAAAGCACCCCTGTCCCCCCTGCTCTCGCGCTAAGGCGAACGCAAGCGTCGGTCTGGCGTCAAATGTAAACAGCAATTGCACCATGCATGTGAGGTATCACCGCGAAGGTCAGATCGAGTGCAGTAATTTTAGCAGTAGACCTCCTCTGTAAATCTAAAGTGGTAACCTGTAAAGGCCTTTAAAAATGTATTTAGTTTGTCGCCACTGCACGTTTGTGCGCAATTTTAAAGCATGTCATGTTTGGTATCCATGTACTCGGCCTAAGATCATCTTTTTTATTTCATCAAACATTTGGGCAATATAGTGTGTTTTAGTGCATTAAAATTTAAAAAAGTGTGTTTTTTCCCCAAAAAATGCGTTTGAAAAATCGCTGCGCAAATACTGTGTGAAAAAAAAAAAGCGAAACACCCACCATTTTAATCTCTAGGGCATTTGCTTTAAAAAAAATAGATAATGTGTGGGGGTTCAAAGTAATTTTCTTGCAAAAAAAAAATAATTTTTTCATGTAATCAAAAAGTGTCAGAAAGGGCTTTGTCTTCAAGTGGTTAGAAGAGTGGGTGATGTGTGACATAAGCTTCTAAATGTTGTGCATAAAATGCCAGGACAGTTCAAACCCCCCCCAAATGACCCCATTTTGGAAAGTAGACACCCCAAGCTATTTGCTGAGAGGCATGTCGAGTCCATGGAATATTTTATGTTGTGACACAAGTTGCGGGAAAGAGACAAATTTTTTTATTTTTTTTTATTTTTTGCGCAAAGTTGTCACTAAATGATATATTGCTCAAACATGCCATGGGAATATGTGAAATTACACCCCAAAATACATTCTGTTGCTTCTCCTGAGTACGGGGATACCACATGTGTGGGACTTTTTGGGAGCCTAGCCGCGTACGGGACCCCGAAAACCAAGCACCACCTTCAGGCTTTCTAAGGCCGTAAATTTTTGATTTCACTCTTCACTGCCTATCACAGCTTCGGAGGCCATGGAATGCCCAGGTGGCAAAAAAAACCCCCAAATGAACCCATGTTGGAAAGTAGACATCCCAAGCTATTTGCTGAGAGGTATAATGAGTATTTTGCAGACCTCACTTTTTGTCACAAAGTTTTGAAAATTGAAAAAAGAAAAAAAAAAAAATTTCTGGTCTTTCTTTATTTTCAAAAACAAATGAGAGCTGCAAAATACTCACCATGCCTCTCAGCAAATAGCTTGGGGTGTCTACTTTCCAAAATTGGGTCATTTGGGGGGGGGGGGGGGGTTGTGCCACCTGGGCATTCCATGGCCTCCGAAACTGTGATAGGCAGTGAAGAGTGAAATCAAAAATTTACACCCTTAGAAATCCTGAAGGCGGTGATTGGTTTTCGGGGCCCCGTACGCGGCTAGGCTCCCAAAAAGTCCCACATATGTGGTATCCCCATACTCAGGAGAAGTAGCTAAATGTATTTTGGGGTGCAATTCCACATATGCCCATGGCCTGTGTGAGCAAATATCATTTAGTGACAACTTTGTGCAAAAAAAAAAAAAATTGTCGTTACTTTCCCGCAACTTGTGTCAAAATATAAAACATTCCATGGACTCAACATACCTCAAAGCAAATAGCTTGGGGTGTCTACTTTCCAAAATGGGGTCATTTGGGGGGGGGGGGGGGTTATGCCATCTGGCCATTTTATGGCCTTCAAAACTGTGATAGGTAGTGAGGAGTAAAATCAAAAGTGTACGCCCTTAGAAATCCTGAAGGCAGTGATTGGTTTTCGGGGCCCCGTACACGCCTAGGCTCCCAAAAAATCCCACACATGTGGTATCCCCGTACTCAGGAGAAGCAGCTAAATGTATTTTGGGGTGCAATTCCACATATGCCCATGGCCTGTGTGAGCAATATATCATTTAGTGACAACTTTTTGTAATATTTTTTTTTGTCATTATTCAATCACTTGGGACAAAAAAAAATAATATTCAATGGGCTCAACATGCATCTCAGCAATTTCCTTGGGGTGTCTACTTTCCAAAATGGGGTCATTTGTGGGGGGTTTGTACTGCCCTGCCATTTTAGCACCTCAAGAAACGACATAGGCAGTCATAAATTAAAGGCTGTGTAAATTCCAGAAAATGTACCCTAGATTGTAGGCGCTATAACTTTTGCGCAAACCAATAAATATACACTTATTGACATTTTTTTTACCAAAGACATGTGGCCGAATGCATTTTGGCCTAAATGTATGACTAAAATTGAGTTTATTGGATTTTTTTTAGAACAAAAAGTAGAAAATATCATTTTTGTTTCAACATTTTCGGTCTTTCTCCGTGTATAGCGCAAAAAATAAAAACGGCAGAGGTGATCAAATACCATCAAAAGAAAGCTCTATTTGTGGGAAGAAAAGGACGCAAATTTCGTTTGGGTACAGCATTGCATGACCGCGCAATTAGCAGTTAAAGCGACGCAGTGCCAAATTGTAAAAAGTGCTCTGGTCAGGAAGGGGGTAAATCCTTCCGGGGCTGAAGTGGTAAAGTACAAATTTCACTATTTAGGCTACAAGCAACTACAATATGTAATTGGCAATGTGATTTAAAGTAGATAACAGGGCAAAAAAAATATTTCTTATTTTATTTTTGATATTGTAAGTAGCTCAGGGACAGGATTTAGGAGGGCAAGAAATTAGAATGGGCGGCACACACAAGAAATTGACTCTCACGGTGATACTGACAGCAGTACAGATCACCGACACGACACGTCCCCTCCTGAGTCACAATGACAGTCTCTCTCCAAGCCTGTTGGTCCCTCCAGTCCAAACAGCACTGATTGTCCCGCTCCTGGCCTGCCTTGCTCCCATCCCACAGACCCGCACACAAGGCTCTGGCCGCTCTGCTTGGCTCCCTTGCCCAATGACATCCCAGGATATGCTCAGGCACCGCCTCCACCAGAGCGGCCCGAACACACTGTAGCAGGCACTCGCATGGTCTTGGCTGGCTCCGGGCCAAGCGTCACAGCCATATTTTTTACTGGCAGGAGAAAATTGCCTGTTTTTTACTGGCTGCCAGTAAAAATACTGAGGTTGGCAACTTTGGTGGAAGGAGAAGGTGGATGTGCTTTCCATAGAGACCTGCTAATGGACATTTAGGCTACATTCATATCTATGCATGACAGGACCTCTTTTATGTGAGATCTGGGGTCAAAAAACCTCAGATCTCACATTTACACTTAAGCAATAAAAAAAATAAAAAAGAAAGTGTTTTTTTTTTTTTCAATAAAATGGATGGATGCATTTTTGCGTTTTTAATGCACTTTGTGTTTTTTGGAAAGTGTAAAGTGTTGATATTTGTTGGAGGAGGTGTCTGTTGTCACACAGGAAGACATACCAAAAACTCAAGCACATGCATTTTTCATATGATTCCATGTAAGTCTATGGAGCCAAAAACACACCACACTGCTTGTAAAAAGGCCCCTTCACCTCTACAAAAAGCACATTGCAGGAAACTGCATAGATGTGAAATAAAGAAAACTGGATTGTAGTGCGTTCATGGGGATCTGCAAACGCAATAAAAGAAAATGCATAGATGTGAACCTAGCCTTATGTCTCATGTACACATGGGGGGGGGGGGGGGGGTATTTACTAAAGGGAAATCCACCTTGCGCACTACAAGTGCACTTGGAAGTGCAGTCACTGTAGATCCGAGGGGGACATGCAAGGAAAATAAAAAATATCACTTTAGCTTGAACATGATTGGATGATAACATCAGCAGAGCTTCCCCTCATTTCAGATCTGCCCCTCAGATCTACAGCGACTGCGCTTACAGTGCAGAGTGGACTTGCCTTTAGTAAATAACCCCCACAGTGTCTGTTTAATCTCCCCTGAACACTAGGGGGTTGATTTACTAAAGGCAAATCCACTGTGCACTACAAGTGCACTTGGAAGTGCAGTCCCTGTAGATCTGAGTAGAAGCTCTGCTCATTTTACCATCCAATCATGTAAAAGCAAAAATGCTGTTTTTTATTTTCCTTGCATGCCCTCGGATCTACAGCGACTGCACTTCCAAGTGCACTTGTAATGCAAAGTGGATTTGCCTTTAGTAAATAAACTCCTAGAACTCAGGAAAATTCTGCTTAACCCCTTCCTGACCACATTATAGCCAAATGACAGCTACAGCATGGTTGTCCAGTTTTGGGAGGGCGTCATATGATGTCCTCCCATGATCGAGCCAGCTGCAGCACGCGCTTTGTGATCACTGTGTCCTTAGGACACAGCCGATCACAGATTGGGGGTAAAGGGCCAATCACAATGGCGCTTTACCATGTGATACGTTTTTTTTCTTCTTTTTATTATTTATTTTTTTTCATTTTTACACTCTTTAATTTTTTTGATTACTTCTATTGCTATCACAACAGATGAACAACATGATTGCATGGGCCATGACAGATCTTTTAGACCCCATATCTCTCCTTTGCCCTCCAAAGCATCTGATCGAACAAAGATCGGTTTGATCAGATGCTTGTTCAAGCCAGTAACTGCTTGTTTACATGAGACCGAAACTGGAAGTGAGGAAATCCTCATCGCTTCCGGTTTCTGACATCACACAGTGGGAGCAACATCAGTTCCTCTCACTGTGGCCCACAAACCGGATGCCGATGGTTGCATCCTTATCTGGCTCCCAGATCGCTGGTAAAAGCAGTGGCGGGGGGGGGGGGGGGGCATCTAGCGTTTAGGTGGGTTTAAGGTTCTTTCTGCACTTCAGTTCCTCTCCTGAATGTGCCTTTTGTGGGGGGTTTTTTTTTCAACCTGTAAACGCTCCTTGTGCATGGACACATAGGCTTATGAAGAGGGGCTTTTACAGGCTGAAAAAAAATTCTCAATGCCTGTAAAACAGCGTTTTTTTTTCAGTTCTCTTTCCTTGAGCCCTTATTATTTGGTGATAAATAAACAAGATAGTTCAGTGATTATAACAGCCCACAATAATGGTGACATTACTTAACCAGTTCCTGACTGTGCTATAGCCAAAAGACAGCTAGAGTGCGGTCGTTCAGTTCTGGGAGGGCGTCCATGGTTTCCCTCCCATAACCAAGTGCGCATCCAGCACACTCTGTGATCGCTGTGTCCTTAGGATACAGCTGATCACATATAGTGGTAAAGGGCCAATCACAGTGGCCCTTTACCATGTGATCAACTGTGTCTAATCACAGCTAGTCACTTGTAAACAAACTTGCCGGTTTTCGGCTTTCCTTCCTCCTGCGCTATCTTATGCTGGCCATACACTATACAAAAAATCGGCCGAGCCCATTTTCGAAAAACTAACATTCTGCCGTGAACGCAAACAAAAGTGCCATCATGTAACACATTAACCTTTCAATTTATTGTTCGTTCGGCAGAAAATTTCCAAACTTGTCCTTTGTTTTTTTCGGCTCAAAAACGTCCCAACGATTATCAATTTTGTGCCCATTAACTGGCAGAAAAACGAATGAAATGACCGAATTTCGGCTGTTTTTTTGTATAGTGTATGTGCAGCATTAGTGTGAGGAGAGGGGAGCAGGTAGCCAGCAATTCTCAATGGGGACATTTACACTGATTTTAGGGCACCGATTATTAGTGCAGCTTCATCAGTGCACATCTGAGAAGGAGAAAAATTAGTTTCTGTTATAAAATGTAACTATTAAGAAAAACATTTTGGGGGCGTGGCTTAGCGATGGCTGTGTGAAGACGCGTTTGTCTGGAGCTCCCTGCCCGAACCCACTTACACAGACCGAAAAACATCTTTTATCTCATGTGAGCGAGGCATGAACTACTCCACACGGTACAGGACGAGATCAACTACCAGGAGATCTAATCATCGATCTATACAGCCGGGGATCCCGTACTTTTTTGACGGCAAAACAGCCCTCTCTCCAGGCGCCATTGTGGCTGCTCCACGTGCAACATCCATGGCTGCTGCTTCGGCGAGATCGCAGTGTTTGCCCCCTGCCGACACACAGACACCTATCCCCCTCACGGGAACACCGGCGATATTCTGCTCAAATATGGAGGGTAACTCAGCTTTCGAGCCCCCTATAGAGGAAGACCTCCGCAGCATGCTCAGAGCCCTCCCTACAAGAGCTGATATAGAGGCTCTCATCCAGAGAATTGAGGAGGCCCACAGTAAGGACATCCAGGAGGTGAAAACAGACTTACATAATGTGGAGAACCGGGTCACCTCTGGAGAAAGCAGACTTACGGCTCTGGAGGAGAAAATACAAGTTTTGGAGCAAACACAACAGGCACACTCATTAGAAGCCCAGGGGATGCAATTGCACATAGAGGAAATGGAGGACCGCAGCCGCCGAAACAACCTAAGGTTGCGGGGGATCCCTGAGGCCACTGGTCCTGAAGACTTGGCCGAAACAGCGACGGCAATTTTCCGTGGACTCCTGTCGGATCCACCGCCTAGTATGGAAATAGACAGGATACACCGTACCTTGGGGCCCAAGTCGTCAGACCCGTCCAGACCCCGAGACGTCCTGTGTAGGCTGCACAGATTCGCCCAGAAGGAAATGATCTTGAGGAATGCCTGGGAACAGGGAGAGATCGAATTCGATGGTGCCCACATCCAAATCCTCCCAGACTTATCCAGGGCCACGCTACAACGTAGGGCCATGCTAAAACCAGTGCTGGAAGAGGCAAGACGACGAGGATGTACATACCGGTGGGGTTACCCGTTGGCAGTTACCTTCCGGGCAGAGCGATCATCCTTCACGCTGCGAACCCCGGCGGATCTCCCTGCTCTATTCACCTTCCTGGAGTCAGAACCGATTACGGTCCCAAATTGGCTACAGAAGATACCCCGTCCTACAGGTCGCCTGAACCTGACTGCGGGAAGAGCTAATCCACCAGCACGCACTCAACGGTCTAGGGGACGTTCCCGCATCAGGCCTGGAAATAATAATGATGTCCGTGAGTCCTAATGGGAGATCGGAATCCTGAGAAACCGCACTTTTTGCTTGTTCTTTATTTGTTTTTGTCCCTTTTTTTTTTTCTCCTCTCTTTATTACAAACGTTAAATTTCCTGCCCCCTTGGCTTTTGATGGCAAACACTCGTGTATCACCGCGGACAGCCCTAAATGCATAACCCCTCCTAACTGATTTACAACGGGACACCTAGAAGGCGACACCCCTGCCTCCATCTTACCCACACAGCTACGTTAGACCTCAACCCCCCAGCTGACAACAATCCACCGGAAGATACCACCCCCCTGCTGTATATGGATCCTACCTCTTGGTGGAAGGAGCGGAAAGCACATCGGACGGCAGGAGGAGATAGTGAGCTCTGGAACTCCATACCATCGAGACGCTCCTCCACCACCTCTGCCTGCACACAACAACACATGCCGGAATACGAGGTATGAGGCGGTTCCCCCCCTTGGGCTTTAACTTCCGGTCAACTAACCTGAGAGACACCCACTGAAAATGCAAGTGAAAGAAGACGAGCAAGCTCCTGGCGGAGGGACTTCCTAACGCGATTTATACACCTGAGATGCCAGACAGTGCACCTCCCTACTAACCTTGTAACTGCCATCATTGGGATGCCCTGCAACATACTGGCTGTATATCCACGTTGGGAAGGGGGGGAGGGGAGAAGGTGTGTCCTGATGATGTATCCGATGGCAACAGGACTATTAACTGTGATGGGTAAATAATGCGGGGGGGGGCGGAGGGGATTACATCACTTTACTGTACTAATGTAGTAATATGTGACTGAAGGGGCCTCGAGATTGGTGAGGAGATGTATGCCGGTGCTATGGAAGGTGGGATGGTGCCCTTACACCCCGGCCAACAGGCTCTCCCAGGGAGCAGCCACTGAGGCTTGATACATACCACATAGGGGTGCGGACGCCTTCCGTGGTACCGATAACTAAGACGCTTTTTCAAAAAAACAGAGATGGAGGGAGCTAATGAGCGGGGGAGGAGGGGGCTGTACCGCCAGGGATGTAAATGCAAACATATTTAGTTGAAAAAGTTACTGGGGTGGTCTTGTTTGGATACAGTTGTTCAGGCTGATCATACTCAGGGGATACCAGGAATTGATAATATTATTTGTCAGTGATGCCGTCTGGGGTTTTTGTAAATTTATTTACCTCGTTCACATACTCATATATAACTATAGGTCTGGGGGAGTTGGGGGACGGCGGGGCCCTCCATACATGGCCTTGGCTTGACTCTCCTCCACATAGGAAAACGCTTCTGCTTGGGTAATTCCCAGAGGCATGGAAGCAATTTTGTTTTTGCTTAGTCTTGTAGACATAACTGTAGGGGTGGGTGTTTCCTGAGGAAGTTACACTCGGAGTACACCTAACCACTACGTTCTCCTAACCTACTAACTACTCTTTCTCTACTTTACTTACTTTTCCTTACTTTTCTTCCATCTTCTTTCCCTTGATTAACTCCCCTCTCCCATCCCCCCCTCCCCCTTCATCCCTACCCTTAACCCGCTCATAAACATGGAGGAACTAAATGTGATCACCCTTAATGCGAAAGGGCTTAACGTCCCTGAGAAGAGACGCATGCTTTTAAACGACATGAAGCGAATGAAAGCAGACATCGTGCTGATACAAGAGACGCACTTTAAAGACAATAAACTACCGATACTCAAAAACAGACATTATCCGACAGTTTACCATTCTACCCACTCAGCAGCCAAATCTAGGGGGGTATCTGTTCAAATTTCAGCAAAAGTCCCGTGGACCCTGTCAGACATAAAGACAGACACATTAGGGAGATTCCTGTTTGTAAAAGGCCTCATAGGTGGCAGTAAGGTGACCATTGCCAATCTATATGCCCCAAACACTCAACAAGACTCCTTCATAAAAAGACAACTAGACGCACTCCAAAAATTTACTGAAGGCCAACTCTTACTGGGGGGCGATTTTAACACTCCACTACTCCCCGCAGAGGACACCTCTACAGGCTCCTCATCGATCACAAGAAGCACACGTAAAAAGATACACTCGGCACTTCACACATCACAACTGGTAGACGTCTGGCGTCTCTTTCACCCAGGAGAAAGGGATTATACCTTTTTCTCACGGCCACATCAAACATACTCACGCATTGACCTCTTTCTAATACCCCAAAACCAATTACACGCAGTCAAAGGCTCGAAGATTGGCAGTATCACCTGGTCAGACCACGCACCAGTCTCAATGACTTACGCATTAGCCGACTACTTCAGGGGTCAAAGGAGCCCGTGGAGGCTTAATGAAAGCCTTCTACAGAATCCAGAGGTAGTGGCAGATGTGACGACAGAAATCACACCATACTTCCACACTAATACTACGGGCGACGAAAACGGGGGCCTAACTTGGGAAGCACATAAAGCGGTGATCCGTGGAGTGCTTATAAAGCATGGTGCAAGGTTAAAAAGGCAAAGAAACACACAACTGACAACACTGCTGACTAAGTTACGCGCTCTAGAAAGAGACCACAAACAGAACCCGACCGGGACTCGAGGAAGTGAACTAGACACGGTACGCACACAGATCAAGGATCTTTTACAATTTAAGGCGAAGGCAGCGCTCCAGATATCTCGGGGAAGAATATACGAATCGGGCAATAAATGCAGTAGATTACTAGCTCAATCACTCAAAGCGCAGAAATTAGCGACTTATATCCCACATATATTCAGTCCCACAGGACAAAAGAAGACTATTCCCCAACAGATCACACAGGAATTTATGTCTTACTACAAGACACTGTATAACTTGCAGACATCTCCAGTCCCTACCGAACACATAAAGGACTATATCACAAACTCTCATATGCCCACTCTTCCGACTACAACGCGAGACCTTCTTGACGAACCTATAACAATATCTGAACTTCACGCAGCAATAAAACATGCCAAAAAAGGGAAATCTCCAGGACCTGACGGTCTGACCATACAATATTATAAGACGCTACTCCCGACACTAGGACAACACATGCTCAAACTTTTTAATGACTTAGGTAAAGGTAACGCATTTCACCATGCAACCTTACTGGCCCAAATTGCAGTGATCCCCAAAGAAGGTAAAGACCCGACGCAGTGCGGGAGCTATCGCCCTATATCTCTATTAAACACGGACCTAAAACTATTCACTAAAATACTTGCCTCCAGAATACAACAACAGATACCCGGCTTAATCCATCTAGACCAAGTAGGCTTTGTCCCATCCAGAGAAGCACGGGACAACACTACCAAAGTATTGAACCTACTCAATAAAGCAACCACACATAACATACCGACGGTCTTCCTTAGTACTGACGCCGAGAAGGCATTTGACCGGGTAAACTGGTCATTCATGTTTGCCACCCTAAGACATATAGGCCTGGGAGATAATATGTTAAATTGGATCTCTGCTATTTATTCTTCACCGTCAGCAGGGGTCAGGGCTAATGGAGTAACCTCAGAAGCCTTTCCAATCACGAACGGTACACGTCAGGGTTGCCCACTGTCGCCTTTACTCTTCGCACTCTCACTGGAACCCTTCCTGTGCCATGTAAGACGGAATCCAGATATAACTGGAATATCCATTAACCAAACGCAACATAAAGTTTCCGCGTACGCGGATGATTTGATGTTTTCACTGTCAAATCCAATAATCTCACTCCCGAATTTACTGAAAGAATTCACTGAATACGGCAGACTGTCCCACCTAAAAATTAACTTTGCAAAGTCAGAGGCAATGGGGGTGGGGATTCCACCCACTCAACTCACACATCTCCAAGCTAGCTTTAAACTGAAGTGGACAAGCAGGGCACTTAAATACCTGGGCACACTTATTCCCCCATCATTATCTCAGTTGTATGAGCTCAACTTTCCCCCCTTGCTAAAGAAAATTAAAATGCTTCTCAACAACTGGCAGAATGGTCTACATTCATGGCTAGGCCGTTGCAACATTTTAAAGATGTCCATCTTGCCAAAAATCCTATATCTATTACAGGCAGTCCCCATACACATTCCTTCTGAATTCTTTAAGCGAGTGCAATCAACTTTCACAGACTTTGTTTGGGCAAAGAGGAAACCCAGGATATCCCACAAAATATTGGTACTCCCTAAAAAAGACGGAGGCCTCGCACTACCAAACGTCCGGGCATACTATCACGCAATACATATAGGAAGGCTCATAGACTGGTCTCGCCATAAAGAGACCAAAATGTGGACCCTTATAGAGCAATCACATACCAATATTCCCCTAGAAGGCACCCCTTGGTGTTACCAGGGTATGCCTACTGAACTCAGACGCCATCCATTGATAGGCAACACGGCACGAATATGCGCACAACTTATCTCCAAGACGAAACTCACTTCTCAAAATTCACCCTTATATCCCATAATAGGCAATCCTCTGTTCAGACCGGGACTAGAAGATGGAACCCTCCGGAAACTGGGAGAGAAGGGACTACATCTAGCATCACACTTTAGCAAGGGGGGACGATGGAAAACGAATGGAGAATTGTCTGACCCCAATGGTCTATTTAGACTGGACTTTTTGCGTACTCTCCAGCTGAGATATTTCCTCAATTCCATACCACCCCCACCTGCGGACAATACTCGAACACTAACGACACTAGAGACAATCCTAACAGAGACAGGTACTTTAACACACATATTATCATTGGCTTACGGTCTCCTGAATACCCCCCCTCCAGACTTTGTCCCACCTGGGCTGTCAAAATGGGAGGTTGAGTTGGACTGTAGGTTTAGCGACGTAAAGAGACAACGGATTCTTGGATTCACGCATAGATCATCCATCTGTGCCAGGACCCAAGAAACAAATTACAAAATTCTATCCCGATGGTATAGGACCCCTGAGCTATTACACAAATACTCCTCTGCGATACCGGATACATGCTGGCGTTGCCAGAAGGAAAAAGGGTCCCTCTTACATATATTCTGGTCTTGCCCCAAGTTGACGCACTTTTGGAAAGTGGTGAAAGAAACAGTACAAAAATTTACGGACAGGACAATTACCGACGACCCCGCACTCTTTTTACTACACGCGACAGATACCCCAGAGAAAATTTACAAGAAGTCGGTTATACGCCATTTACTGGATGCCGCTAAGGCGTGTATCCCACTCTGCTGGAGATCTCCGCTACCTCCGACCATAACTATGTGGTTGGAGAGAGTGGAAGAAATAAGAAACATGGAAGACCTTATCCTGACGGCACAACACAGGGAAGAAACATTCTCTAAGACCTGGCAATTATGGACTATGTTCATATACTCGTCAGAGGGCCAAACCTTGAGAACACCAGTGTAATCCAGATTGTGCGGTCAAATCCTTGATAAACTCAAAACAACCGTCGCCCCATGTTTATGGGTCTCAAAACCATCCCTTCCCCCACAACACCAAGCTCCATATCCCCTCCCTTCTTTCCCTTAACCTTTTTTCCCTCTCTTCTTCTTTTTCTCTCTTCTCTTTGCTACCACCTTGCTTCTTTCTACATATTTTTCCAAATTTTTCTCCATACAAAAAACAAAAAAAAAGGGATCGGGCCCGTGGACACTAATCGGCCAATCACCAAGTGAGAGATTAAACAGGAGTGTACCCTTTTTGAGTATTTTGGTTCACACCCAAATAGTATTGAAATTGTTAGAAGGTTTTACTAGAAGTAAGATACCGCAATGCACAATGTTTATTCTCTTATGTCACTCTGTACTAAACATGTTGTTAATGTGATGATATGTACTTTGTGGGTCCATTTGGACCGGATTCTACTTATAAATAAACAATTTTTAAAAAAAAAAAAAAAAAAAGAAAAACATTTGTTTTTCAAAATTTTTGGGCTTTTTTCGTTTGTTTAGCAAAAAATAAAAAATAAAACAAACCAAAAATAAACACCAACAGAAATCTCTATCTGTTGCAAAAAGATGATAAAAATGTCATATCGGTACAATGTTGCAAGACCGCGCAATTGTGTGACAGCGCTGAAAGCTGAAAATTGGCTTGGGCAGGAAGGTGGTGAAAGTGCCCAGTATCGAAGTGGTTAAATGGAAAAATACTGCTGCCCGTACACTGCAAGGAACTAAAGGCTTTTTTTTTTTTTTAAATAACCCCCCTCCGTCAGTTTTTTTGTCATCCGTGTTCCATTGGGGGAATTTTTCTTTACTTTCTGTTCCAAAACAGGAAGTGAGAGCAAACTCCTAAACAGAGAGAATCCCTGGTTGACAGCAGTAGGGATGAGCCAAACGTTTGATCTGAACAACAGCTATCTGATGTTCTGACAAGATCTGAACTTTCAAGCCCCATACACACTATCAGATTTTCTGCTGATTTTTGTCTTCAGATTTACCAAAATCATATAATATGAGGTCAAACATTAGGAGTTTCAATTTGTATGCAATCAGGCAGGCCCTTGCACTACATGGTTTTGGTAAATCTGAAGACAAAAATCAGCAGAAAATCGGATAGTGTGTATGGGGCTTTAGGATGTTCAGCGGGAATTCCTCCGCCCAAATTTCCCACAATGCATTGCTTGAGCCATCATTAGCCAAGGTCATGCAGCCCACACACTATAAAGGGCTGCTGTCCTAGCAGCCTTTTGCCAGTGTGTTGGTGGATTTAATGCGAGTGAGGGACTGCTTAAATTTATTGAAAGATGAATTTCAGGTATTGATGTCACCACTCTGCCTCACAACATTGTTCAATCAGAAAATGAAGCTGACCTCAAACAGCTTGCCACAGGACTCAGAAGCAAAGTGGAGATCACTGGAATACAACGATTTCCAGCTTCCAGGGGCATTGGCCAGGTATGGTCCAAGCAGGACCAATGTGACCATGTATAAAATATCCATACCTAGAAAGACATCTTCAAAGGAAAGACCGGTATGCTTTCCGTATCATGCTATAAACAGTTCAGTACTATATATTGTACTACACATTGATATATTTGCAGTTTGTGTGGCTAGGGAGAGTGCAGTGTTAGCTGACTTGCATTCACTGCAGTTGAAATAAAAGGTCACTGCCCCACCTATAACTGGCCTTTGCAGCAAGGAGCACATGGAATGGCTGGTCAGTAAGTTGAGCTGGGAATTTCCTTTGGTTTTGTTTGATATTCACTGCAGTTTAACTACTTTCTGCCCATCCACAGTAGTTTTACTGCGGGCAGGCGGCAGCTCCTTTCCAGGCGACGTACCTGTACATCACAGTCTTTCTTCTGGATTCGGAGCATGCAATAATTTTGGCTGAAGTCAATTGATCCAATGACTGTGTCCAATCACACACAGAGTTCTGTGCTTACAAAAACACAGAGCTCTGTGTTATTGTGAACAGCGATCTGGCTGTTTCTTCTCCCTACAAAGCAGGGAGAAAAAACAGCCAGGTAGTAAAGTAAAAGCAGCACACATTACACATTGTTAGGCACACAGTTAAGCTCTTGATGTTACCCCTTCCTAGACAGTGTCGGTTCAGTGTACAGTATTATCACTGATAACTGTATTAGTGTCACTAGGGATGTCAGTGACCCTCCCAGATGGTGTCTTTTATAGACAGATTTCCCACCACCCTATTAAAATGGCTGATCACTGCCATTACAGTGTAGTGCCTATAGCTGCAAATATTCCAGTATATACAGTATACCATAGTTTGTAAACACTTCACACAAACTAATATACTTTTATTGGGATTTTTTTTAAATCAAAGACATGTAGCAGAATATGTTTTGGTCTGAATGGAGAAATTAGATTTTTTGATTGGATATGTTTTATAACAAAGTAAAAAACATATTTTTTTTTTCAAAATTCTTGGTATTTTTTTTAGTTTAGATCGCAAATAAAAAAAACCCAGCGGTTAAAAATGAAGTAAACCCTGGTCGGTTTTTCTTCCCTGCAAAGTAAAGGCATAACGTTTATGTGTCACCTATCTGCAATGGAAGCCCACGTCGCCCCCACTGCAGGCCGCATCCATCTTCGCCTGTCTTCCTTTCGGGGCTGCAGACTCCAACTCTGTGACTGGCCGGAGCCACGTGACATCACTTCCATGCATGTGTGCAGGAGCCACCAGTCACGGCACACTTACCTGAAGAAGCGGTATGGGCAGCCGCTCCTTCAGAGTGCATGCGCCGATGACATTATCGGCGCAGTAAATCGTAAATATCTCCTGAATGGTGCATGTCTAGGAGATATTTACAGTACCTATAGGTAATCCTTATTGTAGGCTTACCTATAGCTATAACTTTCCCATGGAGGTTTACAACCCCTTTAAGACAAAGGCAGACGCATCTCTTATACCTGCATACCTCTGATAAAGCCTCATCCTTTTTTTTTCTTATAATTCTCAAATAAGGTTGCAATGTATTTGACTGTGGTTACTGGAGAATGCTTGGAGAGATCCTTGCCGTATACAGTACCTGCACTACAGCAGATGCCTGGCCTTTTTTGTGTGTCTGGAGCTATATGTATTAAGTTTTTCTTCACATATTTGTGTTTATGAGAAGTAATACTACATTTTTTGCTATTAGTTGATGTAAGTAAGCTACCAAGTGACCTGATATCAAGCACAGATGTAAGGTTGTACCAACTGAAATTCTGCTTGGATTTTACATAGTATCTGTAAATCAGTAATTATAGTAAAACTCAATGTCAAATATAATTGCTGATAAAGATTTTTTTTTAAATGTGGATAAATGCTAACTTTCATCATGGAAAACTACCGTATTTATCAGCGTATAACACGCACCTTTATTTTAAGGAGGGAAGCTTCAGGAAAAAAAATCTATTTTTTAAATAAAAAAACTTTGAAGCAAAATAAGGGTCAGTGCCCATGAATGCAGCCTAATTAGTGCCCATCTGCAGCCTCCCCATCTCCCATCAATGCAGTCTGATCAATGCCCATCTGCAGCCTCCCCATCTCCCATCAATGCAGCCTGATCAATGCCCATCTGCAGCCTCCCCATCTCCCATCAATGCAGCCTGATCAATGCCCATCTGCAGCCTCCCCATCTACCATCAATGCAGCCTGATCAATGCCCATCTGCAGCCTCAATGCAGCCTGATTAGTGCCCATCTGCAGCCTCCCCATCTCCCATCAATGCAGCCTGATCAATGCCCATCTGCAGCCTCCCCATCTACCATCAATGCAGCCTGATCAATGCCCATCTGCAGCCTCAATGCAGCCTGATTAGTGCCCATCTGCAGCCTCCCCATCTCCCATCAATGCCTATCTGCAGCCTGATTAGTGCCCATCTGCAGCCTTCCCATCTCCCATCAAGCATTAATGCAGCCTGAGCAATGTCCATCTGCAGCTTGATCAGTGCCCATCTGCCGCCTGATCAGTGCCCATCTGCAGCCTGATCAGTGCCCATCTGCAGCCTGATCAGTGCCCATCTGCAGCCTGATCAGTGCCCATCTGCAGCCTGATCAGTGCCCATCTGCAGCCTGATCAGTGCCCATCTGCAGCCTGATCAGTGCCCATCTGCAGCCTGATCAGTGCCCATCTGCAGCCTGATCAGTGCCCATCTGCAGCCTGATCAGTGCCCATCTGCAGCCTGATCAATGCCCATCTGCAGCCTGATCAATGCCCATCTGCAGCCTGATCAATGCCCATCTGCAGCCTGATCAATGCCCATCTGCAGCCTCAATGCAGCCTGATTAATGCAGTTTTTCAGCCTCAATGCCCATCTGCAGCCTTCACCATCTCTCATCAATGCAGTCTGAACCATGCAGGAAATCACCCAGCCGTCATCTCCTGTTTACTCGGCTCTCACTTGGCAGTCACGCACACAGTCCCGCCTCCGCTATCAGCATTGGACCAGCTTCTGTGATAGACAGAACATTGGTCCAATGCCGGTGGTGGGACTGTGTGTGTGTGTGTGTGTGTGACGTGAGAGCCGAGTGAGAGAGTACGCAGGAGATGACGGCTCAGTGAATTCCGGCGGCGCTCGTCCCCCTCCGAGGTACACTATCGGCGTATAACATGCACCCGTGATTTGCCCCCTATTTTCAGGGGGAAAAACTGCATGTTATACGCCGATAAATATGGTATATACATTTCTAGATCAGAACAATATGAATACTTATTAGATTGTAAGCTCTTCTGAGCAGGGCCCTCTTAATCCTCTTGTATTTTATTGTATGGTAACTGTATTGTCTCCCTTTTATATTGTAAAGCGCTGTGTAAACTGTTGGCACTATACATAAATCTTGTATAATAATAACACTTCTGTACAATAATATAGTTTATTTCCACAAATATAAAAACTATACTTCAACATACAATGCAGTATTCTTTGTAAACGTTTTATGAAATAAATAATCTATACATAAAAGGTTAAGGCATTTTTTTATTTTTTTTTTTTAGAATCTTCTTATATGTCTTTTCTCCTTGGCAGTTAAACAAGTTTTTGGACGCAACGCTGTAGAAAAAGACAAAGCAAAACATGTCAACAATACCTAAATGAATCAGTAAACAGAAAAGTAAGGCTTTTACATAAAAAAATTACCATCTGTGTCCCACTGGAAAGATTTCCCTTTACTGCCTATGCAATAGCTGAAACAGGAAGTGAGAGGGAATCCCTGGTTGTCACCAGGATCCTCATTGGAACATTTCCTCTCTCTTACTGTTCTGGGGACAACCCAACTATTGTGATTTTCTTCCACTTTCACTAATAACAGTAAACATAACAAATAGAGAGGGTGAATCTCCCTAATAGAGGCATGGAGAGCAATAAAAACCTGGGGCATGGAGAGCAATAAAAACCTGAAAGGTGTTCTAAACTCTCTCCACTCTATCCAAAAAAAAAACAAAACAAAAAACCTTTTGCCTTTAGTTATACTTTAAATCAAAGCAATATACACAAGCAGGTCTACCTGGATCAGGAGTTTGGTTCTTCTTGGAGTTGACAATTATTTTATTATCATTCATCATTCTGACATCTTGGTCCTCGACATTGTTGCTGTAAGATAAAACATAACAACTGAAGGCGAATAGCATAACTATGTCTATACAATTGCAACTTTGTTATAAATAGTGGTTTAGTTACATCTTAAAAAAAAAAAAAATCGCACAAATGAAAGTGATTGTAAAGGCAGAATGTTTTTTGCCTTATAGCATTCTGTGCATTAAAAGGTACAATAAACCTGTGTAAAAACCACCTCCAGCCCCTCTTAAAGTGGTAGTAAAATCCACTTTGTGATTTTTACCTACAGGTATGCCTATACTCTGTAAAATTCATTAATGTAACTTAGCACATTAACATTCATAATGAATTGAAGTTATATTAATATAATGAGCCACTGATTGTAAACCCATACTGCGCCAGCCACTGATACAGCCGGAGCCTGCGAACCCAGAAGGGAGATTGGAAGAAGATGGAAGCCCTGTCAGAGGTGACAGCGCGCCACTAGAAGGCTTTGTTCCAAGGTAAGTATTTCATAGTATGTGATGTATACTAGCACATTATGCTATTGCCTTTAAAAGGGGAAAGTTTTTTTTTTTTGTAGGTTAACAACCACTTTAAACTTACCTGAGCCCAATCCTGATCTAGTGTTGTGCCTGAGAGCTCTTTCTGCGCTCTCCTCACTGGACATGGAGGGAGTAGCTGGGGCCATTGGCTGCTGTCAATCACAGCCACTGAACAGAGAGTGGGGGGAGGGGCAAGCCATGCTCTGTGTGTCTATAGAAACACAGAGCGTGGTTTAGGTTCAGGCCCTCATGGGGCTCGTTACGGGGGCACTTGGCAGGAAGGAGGAGCCCAGGGTCTTGCCGGGGACCCCAGAAAAGGAGGATCAGGGCTGCCCTATGCAAAACCATTGCACAAAGCAAGAAAGTGTGATATGTTTGTTATTTAAAAAAAATATATGTTTACAAAGCTCAATGGCATCACTATGTTAAAATAACATCAATTCATTATGAATTCTCATGTGCTAAGGTTCACTTCTGGATTACAGTGTATAAGAAAACAAAAATCTCATTAAAAATTAAAGTGGGTCAACATTTAAGTAACTAACTACATCCCTGTACTGCTGTCAGAGACACAGCACTGAATACTGTTTGTGCTTGCATTTTTTGATCTCATCTGTTCTAGGCTTTACCAGCCTACTTATATGTAAATGCTCCATAAAACAAACAAAACATGTAAATGTTTATCTGAAACCTATATAAAAGTGGACTAATTTAGCATCATATTTAAAATTTCATAAAGAAACCAATCCTAAAAAAAAATGGTCAACTTAATTTAAATTACCTAATTATGGTTCGTCTGTCTGCTTCTGATATTTTCAGATCATTTGCAAAGAGGATGGTATAATATGGTATTACAGAGTCACATGTTGGTAGGATCCCATGGGAAATGTGGTTGACCATATTTAAAACTCCATTGTACACAAGCAAGTCATCCACAAGGATCTGGGTAGAAAATGCAAACACAGTGAAATATAATCTGCATACAAATATTTTATATTGGCGTTTGCAGTATAGTACATTACAGGTAAAGAATGAAAATGTAGTAGTCACTCCATTATCCAAGTATAACAGTTTGTATAGACTTAGAGGTTACATCAATGTATTCCAAAAAATTGGATGAGGTTGTATGAATGAGAACTTATTTGTTAGTGCCTATATACACTTAAACCCTGCAATGCAGTGCATTAACGCAGTCATTCTGATTGTGCTTCCAGCTTACCACAATGCAGTATAAACAGACAAGACCAAATTTTTCACCAGTGCCCAACAATGCAGTATCCCTGTGAAAAATAGTTTAACTACTTAAGGACTGGGCCTATTTTTCAGACTTGGTGTTTACAAAATAAACCCCCCCTTTTTTTTTTACTAGAAAATTACTTAGAACCCCCAAACATGATATATATATTTTTCAGACACCCTCGAGAATAAAATGGCGGTTGTTGCAATACTTTATGTCACACCGTATCTGCGCAGCGGTCTTACAAGCGCAATTTTTTGGGAAAAAATACACTTTTTTGAATTAAAAAATAAGACCACAGTAAAGTTAGCTCATTTTTTTTATATTGTAAATTGATACCCAACATGTCACGCTTCAAAATTGCGTCCGCTCGTGGAATGGCGACAAACTTTGACCCTTAAAAAGCTCCATAGGCGACATTTAAAAATTTCTACAGGCTACCAGTTGAGTTACAGAGGAGGTCTAGTGCTAGAATTATTGCTCTCGCTCAAACAATCGCTGTGATACATCACATGTGTGGTTTGAACACCGTTTTCATATGCGGGCGCGACTTAAGGATGCGTTCGCTTTTGCGCGCGAGCTCGGAGGGACGGGGCGCTTTAAATGTTTTCCTTTTTTTTTTTTTACACTGTCTTTTTAAAAAAAAGTTTGGGTCACTTTTATTCCTATTACAAGGAATGTAAACATCCCTTGTAATAGAAAAAACGCATTACAGGACCTCTTAAATGTGAGATCTGTGGTCAAAAAGACCTCAGATCTCACATGTACACTAAAATGCAATATTAAAAAAAATATAAAAATTCCCCTTTAAGACCATTGGGCGGAAGTGACGTTTGACGTCGCTCCTGCCATCCAATGTTATGGAGCCGACTGGGGGCGCCCCTTCCCTCACTGGGCTCCTGGCCTGTCAGGGTAAAGGACGCAATCGTCTCTGCCGCTGCCGACGACTAAGGTAAGCGGCAAAGCCGACCGGAGCATGGCGGGGGGGTCCTTTCCCGCCCTGATAAAAGTGATCTCGCGGCGACTTCGCCGCATAGACCACTTTTATCTGAAAGCGGACCGCCCGCTGTTGAAAAGGATACCGGGGTTATGGCAGCTATCTGCTGCCATAACAACGGTATTCCACTTCAAACAACCTACATACATCGACGGTGGGTGGTCCGGAAGTAGTTAAACAAAAAATAAATGCAAACTTTGATTAAACTGCTGAGCATTTGAAAGATATTGTAAGAAGTAGAAAAAAATCCAAAAAGCCCTTTAACTAACATTCCAGGATTCATCCCCTCCCTCCCTCCTCCTCCAGATCCTGTTATTGCTAAACGCTATGGGGATGGGATATAGTAGGCTGACTGATTACATTCACTAAGTGCCTTAGATGCAGATGCCATCTGAACAAAGTGAAGGCTAGTGTCAATTATCTCTTACTCTGCCTACACCATAATCATGCATTTGATGTTCAAAAAAGATTTAAAAATGAGCTAGAAAACAGTTATTTGACATTTAGAATCAAATTTGAATTGCTTTTCTGAAACTGTTTTTTTCTAGGCAATGTGACTGGCGCAGCACCAATAAGGGCTGGCCAGACACAAACTCGCACTGTAGAGAGCATATATCAGCAGAGTAATAGAAGCTCCTCCCAAGGATCTTTCCCTGCAGATGCCTAAGACGAGAGAAAGATCATGTGACCACACAACAGCACTGAATACATAAAAGATACTTAGATTAAAAAGAATAAATACAGTGGCATGATATACAGCAGGAATATGCAATTAGCAGACCTCCAGGTGTTGCAAAACTACAAGTCCCATCATGCCTCTGCCTCTGAGTGTCATGCTGTGGCTGTCAGAGTCTTGCTATGCCTCATGGGATCTGTAGTTCTGCAACAGCTGGAGGTCCGCTAATTGCATATCCCTAATATATCACAGATCGCGGTAAAAGGCCATTCACAGTGACCCTTTACCATGTGATCACCTGTGTCCACTCACAAGTGATAACATGTAAACAAACATGCTGGTTATCGCACGCTGTCACAGCATGAAAGGAGGAGAGGCGGTAACTGGCAATAGTGACAGTACATATTTATGCTGATAATCAGGGCACTGATGATCAGTGCAGCCTCATAAGCACACATGAGTAAAGGAGAAAAATTACTTATTTGCAAAATTTTATAACAGAAAGTAAGTAAAACTTTCTTTTTTCAAAATTTTTGGTCTTTATTTGTTTGTTCAGCAAAACACCCAGTGGTGATTAACTACCAGCAAAAGAAAGCTCTGTCTCTAAAAAATGATAAAAATTTCTTATGGATACAGTGTTGCATGACCACACAATTGTCATTCAAAAGTGTGACAGCACTGAAAGCTGACAATTGGCCTGGGCAGAAAGGGGGCGAGTGCCCAATATTGAAGTGGTTAAGCAGCCCATAGAGGAGTCTTTTTTTTTTCTGTTTAACCAGCGTGTTGAACTGAAAAAAATAACTGTATTCCCCATCCACACATTCAATTACTAGTTTATTCTGACAGCAGGGAGACTTTCCCAGCATCAAAATACACTGATCGAGCTGGGAAAAAATGACTAGCTGATTGTACAGAAGTCGACCAGTAGATTGACTTCTGTACAACCAGCCTGCCCATGCATGGATTGAAATTCGGGAGGTTCCTGCTGAACCAGCCGAATTTCAATCCATGTATGGCTGGCCTTAGGCTGACCAACTTGCATTATCTTTAGTCACTTTGCTTAGCTAGTTCAGAGGCTTTTGATCAGTGATTATGGTGATGTTGGATTAACAGAGAAAGGTTTTTTCAATTTCTGACACTAGGCAAGCAGGTGGAAGGGGTGTGTAAGCAAGACTGCCAGAAAAAGGTGTGCTCACGGCAGAGGGGAGGAAGCAAGGGAGCTCTGCCAGTGCTTCACACTCAGCATCGGGATCATGGTAATTATTACTTTAATTTGTCCTAAAAAATTGCCTACACCTCACAAGGATTCTTTGGAACATTAATTTCCTACTCATCAACAATGCTCCATAAGTGAGTGACCATACATGATCTAGGAGGAAGGTCATCAAGAAACATTTGACAACTCTGAAGGAGGTACAGGTCTCAGAGACAGGAACAGCAGTGACTTTACATACAAGAGTTTGGGTGCTTCACTCGTTGCAGCTTAATGGAAATATGCAAAAAAGCCATTAGTAACTAAAGCTCACATGACAATTTGCCTACAGTGTGTCAGAATGTGCTTGGGAGACTGAAGTAGGCAGAGAGTAGCAGAAATTAAATATCCAAGAAATTGTTTAAAAACATTTTAGAAAAAACGCAGTGGTTATAGTTAAGAGATAGATCAAAATTTGATCGGAAGGGACTGGCCAATTTTCGATCCATGTATTGGCTGGCTGGTGGTACACAAGTCGATCTACCAATCGACTTCTGTACAACCTGACAGGTTTTTCCTGATCGATCAGTGCCATGGGCTATAGCCGGCAGCGCTGATCACTGTATTCTGACAGCGGGAAAAGTTCCCTGCTGTCAGAATCCAAAGGGCTCAGCAGGAGTGACTCCCCCATACATAGAGTGTGTGGATGGGGGAATCAGCTTCTTTTTTTTTTTTTTACCGTAATGTATGGCCTAAAGAGTTGTAAATTAGTGGTTATAATAACATTCTAGTTTTTTTCATTAAACCAGTAAATCAGAAAGTCTATCTAATGACCAAATTATGGGTATTGCAACAGAAAATACTATGAATACTTACACCAAACTCTTTTACTCCTCTTTGTGGGGTTTTAGCATAATTCCATAATTTGAACATTGACACTTTTGTTGGTTGATCAAAGACAACATAAATGCGATTAACCTATCAAAAAACAAGTGTTTTCAATTAACAAGATTCAACATGGTAGATGTTAGTCACTTTCTTATTGTTAGCTAGCTCTATTGCCATTAAACTCACATATTAGCGGTCTAGCATAAGGTAAACCTGTCACCATGCCACTTTTGGCAAAACTCAAGCTCCAGCCTCTCCCCCCCTGCCATTGGCTGAGAGGGCTGATCGGGAGTCGTCAGCTGCTGGTTTTCCCAGCAATGGCCGTCTTCTGTCGGACAGACCGACATACACACGCGGGCCGACATGCTGCCCGTGTGTACGGGGCTTTAGTGTGTTCAGTTTTACAAGTGATTGCTAATCAGATGGAATGTTCTTCTTGTTGATTTATTCCTTATTGAAAAGGTCTGTAGGTTTAATATTTAACACAGTTAGCCTAAAAAACATGTCACTACTGCAACACTAACACAGAAGAAATAGAAATATCTGTACCCCATATGCGAGAATCCTAGTTGCAGAATAAATGTATTATCTACTTTTGAAGAACATGCCAGTGAGTAATTGGTCTTCACAGTGTTTACATGTAAGCCTATGTAGAATAATTTTTACACAGTAAGAAAAACAGCATTGTGGATATGAGCAATCTGCATTTAAAAATATGACGCCCCCCAAAACCAACCCCCCCCCCCCCCCCCCGAAAAAAAAACAGAATTGTGGCCAAGCTACAGTATTTACGCATTCTTAACAAGCATTAAAATAGCTTTAACCCTTTGATGCCAGCTGCATGCAAATATGTGGCCTCGGTGTCGAGCGGCCGCATATTTGTGCAAATTGGTGCGAATACAGCTATGCCGAGAGCGCGCGCATGCCCTGCGCACTCCCGGCACACTTACCGGTGGCTAACAGAAAGTGACCACCGTGACAGCCAATCACATAACCATAAACCCCGCCTCCCAGCATCCTAAACCTCTTAAAGGGCCAGGAGGTTAAATTTTTTACAGGTTACCAGTTTAGAGTCACAGAGGAGGTCTAGAGCTAGAATTGTTGCTCTCGCTCTAACGCACGCGGCGATACCTCACATGTGTGGTTTGAACGGCGCTTACATATGTAGGTGGGACTTACGTGTGTGTTCACTTCTTTATTTTTACACTTTCTCCCTAAATTTTTTTTTTTTGATCACTTTTATTCATAGTTACATAGTTGGTGAGGTTGAAAAAAGACACAAGTCCATCAAGCCCAACCTATGTGTATGATTATATGTCAGTATTAGATTGTATATCCCTGTATGTTGCGGTCGTTCAGGTGCTTATCTAATAGTTTCTTGAAACTATCAATGCCCCCCCCCCCGCTGAGACCACCACCTGTGGAAGGGAATTCCACATCCTTGCCGCTCTTACCGTAAAGAATCCTCTACGTAGTTTAAGGTTAAACCTCTTTTCTTCTAATTTTAATGAGTGGTCACTAGTATTGTTAAACTCCCTTCTGCGAAAAAGTTTTATCCCTATTGTGGGGTCACCAGTATGGTAACTGTATATTGAAATCATATCCCCTCTCAAGCGTCTCTTCTTCAGAGAGAATAAGTTCAGTGCTCGCAACCTTTCCTCATAACTAATATCCTACAGACCCTTTATTAGCTTTGTTGCCCTTCTTTGTACTCGCTCCATTTCCAGTACATCCTTCCAGAGGACTGGTGCCCAGAACTGGACAGCATACTCTAGGTGCGGCCGGACCAGAGTCTTGTAGAGCGGGAAAATTATCATTTTATCTCTGGAATTAATCCCCTTTTTAATGCATGCCAATATTCTGTTTGCTTTGTCAGCAGCAGCTTGCATGCCATTTCTGAGCCTATCATCTACTAGGACCCCCAGGTCTTTTTCCATCCTAGATTCCCCCAGGGGTTCTCCCCCCAGTGTATAGATTGCATTCATATTTTTGCCATCCAAATGCATTATTTTACATTTTTCTACATTGAATCTCATTTGCCATGCAGTTGCCCACCCCATTAATTTGTTCAGATCTTTTTGCAAGGTTTCCACATCCTGCGTAGAAGTTATTGCCCTGCTTAGCTTAGTATCATCCGCAAATACAGAGATTGAACTGTTTACCCCATTTTCCAGGTCGTATATGAACAAATTAAACAGGATTGGTCCCAGCACAGAACCCTGGGGGACCCCACTACCCACCCCTGACCATTCCGAGTACTCCCCATTTATCACCACCCTCTGAACATGCCCCTGTAGCCAGTTTTCAATCCATGTACTCACCCTATGGTCCATGCCAACGGACCTTATTTTGTACAGTAAACGTTTATGGGGAACTGTGTCAAATGCTTTTGCAAAATCCAGATACACCACGTCTACGAGCCTTCCTTTATCTAGATGGCAAGTCACCTCCTCATAGCAGGTTAATAGATTGGTTTGGCAAGAATGATTCTTCATGAATCCATGCTGATTACTGCTAATGATACCGTTCTCATTACTAAAATCTTGTATATAGTCCCTTATCATCCCCTCCAAGAGTTTACATACTATTGATGTTAGGCTAACTGGTCTGTAATTCCCAGGGATGTATTTTGGGCCCTTTTTAAATATTGGTGCTACATTGGCTTTTCTCCAATCAGCTGGTACCATTCCAGTCAGTAGACTGTCAGTAAAAATTAGGAACAATGGTCTGGCAATTACTTGACTGAGTTCCCTAAGTACCCTTGGGTGCAAGCCATCTGGTCCCGGTGATTTATTAATGTTAAGTTTCCCAAGTCTAATTTTAATTCTGTCCTCTCTTAACCATTGAGGTGCTTCCTGTGATGTGTCATGAGGATAAACACTGCAGTTTTGGTTACTGAAGCCCCCCGATTCCCTCGTAAAGACTGAGGAGAAGAATAAATTCAATACCTTCGCCATCTTCCCATCTTTTATAACTAGATGTCCTTCCTCATTCTTTATAGGGCCGATATGGTCTGTCCTCCCTTTTTTACGGTTTACATACTTAAAGAATTTCTTGGGATTTTTTTTGCTCTCCTCCGCTATGTGTCTTTCATGTTCTATCTTAGCCATCCTTATTGCACCCTTACATTTCTTGTTGCATTCTTTATAAAGTCTGAATGCTGATGATGATCCCTCAACCTTGTATTTTTTTGAAGGCCTTCTCCTTTGCTTTTATATGCATTTTTACATTGGAGTTAAGCCATCCAGGACTTTTGTTCTCCCTTTTAAATTTATTACCCAGTGGGATGCATTGGCTAATGCCCTTATTTAATATGCTCTTAAAGCAAACCCATCTCCCCTCCTCTCTATCCCAATTTATGCCTTTTAGCAAGGTTCGTCGTTTAGGGAAGTTGGTTCTTTTGAAATCCAGTGTCTTTGTATTCCCCTTATGTTTCCTATTTGTGCGATTTATACTGAAGCCAATTGACCTGTGATCGCCGTTACCTAAATTGCCTGGTATTTCCACATCCGTGATTTAAGTCTGTATTGTTGGTAATCAGTAGATCCAGTAACACTTTATTTCTAGTTGGTGCGTCTACCATCTGACCCATAAAAATTGTCCTGCAAGACATTTAGAAACTGGCGAGCCTTGGATGAATGTGCAGTTCCCTCCGCCCAGTCTATGTCTGGATAGTTAAAATCCCCCATTATGATAACACTTCCCATCCTTGCTGCTAATCCAAATTGTGATAGGAGATCTCCCTTCCTCCCTCAGGTTAGGGGGCCTATAGCATACTCCCAGTATTATTTTCCCCTTAGCTTCATCCCTTTGGAGCTCTACTCATAAGGATTCCACCTCCTCCCTAGCTCCCTTAGTGATGTCATCTTTCACATTCACTTGTACATTATTCTTGATATATAGGCATACCCCTCCCCCTTTTTTACCCTCTCTATCCTTGCGATAAAGGTTAAACCCTTGAATGTTTGCCAGCCAATCAGGAGAGCTGTTGAACATCCCTTTTAATAGGAATAGTGTGTGACAGGTCCTCTTTATGGAAAGATATGGGGTCTATAAGACCCCAAATCTCTCCTCCAGGCTGGAAAACATGAGATCAAAAGAAAAATGTAATGATCCCATGCTTTCCAGCTGCGATCGCGGCTTTGTTTACAACCACGGCCCGGACATGACGTCATAACGTATGTGCTCGGGCCTCCAACGGTCAAAGAGATGACTGGTGACCATCTGGTCCCTGGAAATCTCCATTTTCGTCTTGCGGCGGCGTCGGATTCTTTATCCTGGTCCCCGATGGCACGGGAGAGCCCGGAGAAGCACCAGAGGGCAGGCGGGAGGGGGCATGTCCCCTCCCGTCACCTGTAAGAACAATCAGAACTGCCGCTATGATCATTCTTACGGTGCACAGAATCGCCGGCTGTAAAAGATGATACCTGAATGATGCCTGTAGCTGCCGGCATCATTCAGATTTCCCCACTGAATTCATATGACGTCCTTGTGCTGGAAGTGGTTAAACATGAAACTCATGGTCAAACCTAAACAGCCACAATAAATTAAGTATTACAACAATAGAACACATACCAGGCTTGGAAGAATTGGAGAGAGCCAAGCATGTCTGCCATCAGTGGTATTATTTATGTCATCAATGAGCTTGTCAGGGGTTCTCACATCTCCACATATTCCTTCTAAAATGTTAATGCTTTCTGGATAAGCAGCAATATCTAATAAAAGTCAAGTTCATTTTATACAAGTTTTATATAAGGTACAATATTTAAAGTAGTATGGAGAACAACGCTAAAGTACAACTTGAGAAAAATAAACCTCTATTACCATTTATTTTCCTATACATTTGCAAAAATTTTAATGTTTATGTAGCGCAACCTCCGAATGGGCCACTGATTGATGAAACAATACCAATAATGGGCCTTTCCCACTAGCACAGAGGCTGCCAGCACACCCAAGTACCATTTCCAAGCACACTGACACAAGAAAGCAGACTAAGGGAATGTCTTTTTAGTCATGGCTGTTAACTTGAACAGTAATGCCGCGTACACACGGTCGGACTTTTCTTCTACAAAAGTCCAACGGACGCTGACGGACTAAAGCTGGCTGGTAATCCGATCGTGTGTGGGCTTCTCCGGACTTTCAACTGACTTTTTTAGCCTCAAATCCGACGTACTTTAGATTTGAAACATGCTTCAAATCTTTCCGACGGACTCGAGTCCGGTCGAAAAATCCGCTCGTCTGTATGCTAGTCCGACGGACAAAAACCCACGCTAGGGCAGCTATTGGCTACTGGCTATGAACTTCCTTATTTTAGTCCGGTGTACGTCATCACGTAAGAATTCGACGGACTTTTGTGTGATCGTGTGTAGGCAAGTCTGTTCGTTAGAAAGTCCGCCGCAAGTCCGTCGAAAGTCCGCCAAAAGTCCGTCGAAAGTCTGTCGGACTTTTGTAGCTGAAAAGTCCGACCGTGTGTAAGCGGCATGAGAGAGGGTTCAGGGTATGGGATACTCCAGACTATAAGACTCAAAAGTAAGGAGGACACTGAACTCTGAACCAAGCTTCTCCGAGAGCCCCTCCCAGGCTGGTGGAATCCTTGCAACAGGGAGACCCAGCTGTCCCAGAACCTACACTATTTATTAGCTTCCCCAGCCACCTGCTGGGCATAGTTCCCAGGGATTGACTGAAGCTCAATAAAGATTTGGACTATGTATTTGGCTCTCCTCACCCTATGTTCTAGAAACATCCAGAAGGCAGGAGGAAGCAATAAAATATGCAGCTTGTGAACTCTAGAACAGCCAAAGCAAATGAAGGCCAATTAACGAATTACAAAGAGACTAGTAAAAAAAAACCCTAAAATGTACCTACCACCTAAGCAACCTACCTAGGAGGGTGCTACATCTATAAAATAATATTCAATCCTTTCTTAACCAAAGGTCATTGAAGCCTAGATAACCAAGATAAATTTAGCAGCGTTAGCATGTGTTGGTTAAAATGGTTATACTTCTATGACCAATTTACAAAATACTTTTAATAATGTCCATGTTTGTCCTGCGCTTTTTTTCAGCAGGGCAGTAAACATAGTTCAATGCAGGAGTGCTTTGTACAGCAAAGTCCATAGCATAAAACAAAACATCTCCCCTGAGCCACTATCTAAACTTATGTCAATTCATGATAAAAGGGTGCCCCCAATAGGATTCCCAACAAGCAGGCAGCGCCTGTCTTTTAGTTAGCACTCTGTTAGCAGTCTTTTCACAACATAGAGAGCCCTCAGTCAATTCAAACATAAAAAGTCCTATAGACATCTAATATCAATTAATAAGGTCTGGATAACAGGTAAGATGTGGACCTAGGAATAGAAGCTTTATCTCACCCAATGCTCTACAAAGCTTCTGGGCTCCAGGACAAAGACCTTTAAAAGGTGAGAAAATAAAAGTTTTTTTTGTATAAGGCCCCTTTAACACTAGCAGACCGATGAGATCTGCCAGTCAGTTTTTCAAGCGGACCTGATCGGACCTTCCAGTCTCATCTATCTGATCTGATCCTATCCACTAAACACCGACAGATGAGGATCTGTTCCCAATCCGCCTGGCGGATCAGACTGGATGGCAGTCGGGTGTAAACAGACAGGCAGTCCGATTACATCTGACCACCCAACAAAGAGAGTGGGCTGTGTCTGTGTCCGCTCTACACATAAGTGGAGCAGACATGGACCAGCCATCTGCCTGAGCAGGCAGACTCCAACGGAGCCCGTCCCGTGTGGAAGGGAAGTAACAGACATAAATCCTGAAGCCTTTTTAGGTGTGAAAACTAGGTGACACTTATACGCAGTAGACAACCCTACCAGACAGTGCCTCACATACCCTTCCTCTCTGCTCAAAACTGTGGGAACAAGCATATTTTGCCAAAATACAGTGGGCGTGATGGTTCATCAGCAACCCTCTGGCAACATTTTCTGTACATCTTTGAAAATGGGTTTTCTCTGGGGTCCAGGTACCCGATAAGAATGTAACTTTTATTTTAACATAAGGTTCAGCCTTAACGTTAGTTCAGCCAGGTAAATCTGAAACCACCCCTCGCTTTTTCTGCAAAAACCCTCCCACGTCCTGAATCTGAGCAGCAGACAGGTTCTTTGGATATCCTAACTTCTGGTATACCTTTAGGGTTGCTTTCTGAAGTCTCTAGTGTAATAGCAGGTGTGTGGTGTGTGTTGCTTTGGGCTTATATTTTTGTGAATGACAGTGCTGCTTTCCAAAGCGGCTGTTCAAAACACCACAAGATGAATGTTACTGTACTCGCTCTCCTTCGAAAAAGCAGGCAGATGGTATTGGGTGGGTCTGGGCTCAGTAGCTCTTTCTGACAGAGGGCAGCACAGGGCTTGCATGAATATGGAGGACTGCAGAGTAAAGAAGGGATTGAGGCTCATTGCTGGCTGTAACTTCCCCATGGGAGCACCCATAAATTAAGCTTTAGCCTGGGGTGGAGCTACAAACCAGCACTGACAGAAATAAAAATGGAACACGATCTACAAAACAAAATAAACACTGTTTCGCATAGCTTACCTGAAGAGAAAAAAAAAAAAATAGGTTATTAGTGACCATCTCACTAGATGGTAACAAAGCATTTTTACACAACTGGGTCTTCTGTGACCCCCCCATCCATCATTATGACTTTTTTTTAATTTCAAATGGAAAACATCAAGGCATCCCTTAAGAAAGATAGACCAATTGACACATTTTGTTGAAATTTTGATTTAAAATTGGGTGTATAAATATTCAAAGTATAACTAAAGACAAAACTTTTTTTTTAGTTAATTAGAATTAGTTTAATTAGAATACCTGTCAGATTTTTATTGCTGTCTGTGTCCCCTTTAGGGAGATTTACCCTCTCCATTTGTCCTGTTTACCATTATCATTGAAAGTAAAAAGTAAAAGAAAATGCCAATCAATTGTGGTGACCCAGGTGGCAGCCAGAGACTCTCTCACTTTGGAGGGTTTTCCTATCACTTCCTGTTTTAGTTGTGGGATAGAAAATGAAGGGAAATCTCCAATGGCAAAAAAAAAACAAAAAAACTGACATGGGTTATAACGTAAACTATTCAAAATGAAAAAAAAAAAGTTCTTTAGTTTTACTTTAATGTTTAACATGTTTATTAGATTAGTGTTTGATTTCTATTATTTCAAATCCACAGCTGCTATGTTATTTTTGCTAGTTATTTAACTTTAAATACTCATCCCAAACTATTTCTGCTGAAGGGAAATCTGTGTACCTTTAGAACATTATTTAGAACATTATTCAGTTGAAAAGGATACTATTTTCTGAGAGCTGAATTTTTTCTCCGTGTTCATCATACATCTCCAGACCATTCAGTCCGATGTAATATGGGTCTCCCCAACTGGTGAGCAGCTGAAATTGGAAAATAACTGCAAATAGTATTAAGGAAAGTTTTTTTTTTTACATTAAAAAAGATGTCTAAAATATCCTGGATTTAAAGTGATTGTAAAAGTAGAAGGTTTTTATCTTAATGCATTCTAAAAAGCCTTCTATGTGCAGCAGCCCCCCTCATGCTTACCTGAGGTTCCTCTAGGTGCAGCGATGTTGCAGGAGTGTTTCACTTGCCCAGGACTCCCCTCCTCATTGGCTGAGACAGTAGAGCGGCACCATTGGCTCCTGCTGCTGTCAAAGTCAGTCAGCCAATGAGGAGAGAAAGGGACATATGGAGCTGTGCCTTGGCTAGGGTTCCCCCAAAACAAGCTGCTTGCTGCGGTGGCACTCAACAGGAAGGAGGGGCCAGGAGTGTTGAATAGGGACCCGAGAACACGAGGATCCGGGCTGCTCTGTGCAAAACCACTACACAGGGCAGGTAAGTATAACATGTTTGTTTGTTTTTTTTTTAACTAAAAAAAATTGAGACTTTACAATCACTTTAAACTACAACAAAGGGTAAATCATAAAGGCAATCTTCTATTTGGAACACTCATTTCATGTAATGTTTTTTCCTTAGGTCTCATAACCCAACAAACCACCAGAGAGCAGTATCAGTCCATAAAACAATTTCACATTCATATAACTTTAATAGGTCTTTATAAGCCAACTTGTACCTTTTGCAATATATCAACAATGCTCAAATCACAAAGTGATAAGGAAAAGAAAATTATGTTGCAACTGAGTTTCTGACATTTTATGATGCAGTATCACTGCATCTGATGTTGTGCACTACAGCTGCCCATAAAATCAACACTTCTCATTTCAAGCATCGTTTGCAATGATCAGGCTGCTTGCGGATTGCTTGTTGTGAAATCTAAATACAAGGTAGTCCTGAGGGCTGTGTCTTCTCACCCACCTCCTTTTCCTTGCAGGTCCATACTTGCCTCCTTCCATGGCTGCAGCCTCTCAAACTGTCTGCACACTGGTCAGTAAAAATATAGTGCTGAGTTGCCGTACTTGCGCACTAAAGTCCCATAAACATGAATAAAACAGAATACCCACTATAGGGGCACATAACAGGTACGGGAAGCCTGGCACTAACTGTAGCATTTGATTTTTAAATGTATACACAAAACCAAAAGTTCTAAACAAAAGGATACAGCCACATGGCATCATTGGTGCTTCATAATCCATGCTGGTTGGCACTGTGCATTTTAAATAGCTATAAAAGAACAAATTAGCTTTGAGCGTTGAATACACTTAAACAATATTACTATTAACATTCAGTTTTTTTGTATGAATATAATGTGTTAGATACCGTATTTATTGGCATATAACACGCACTTTTTTCCCCTGAAAATCAGGGGAAAATCATGGGTGCGTGTTATCGGCTGATCCCCAGCAATTTTGTGTGATCGAAGCGATCGCGGCGATTGCCGCCGACATACACAGCCGTGTGTAAATTCGAATATGGCGCAGAGACTGCAGGGACTCGGCGCAGCCGAGATACACATACCCAAGAGTCCTCGGCTTTTCTTGGCGCCGCTTACAGTCCCGCCCATAGGCGCCGAGAACAACCGACACTCGGGTATGTTTATCTCGGCTCCACCGAGTCCCTGCAGTCTCTGCGCCATATTTGAATTTACACACGGCTGTGTATGTTGGCAGGGATCGCGGCGATCCCACAAGGCTGCACTGGGGCAAAGCTGCACTGGGGCAAGGCTGCACTGGGGCAAGGCTGCACTGACAAGGCTGCAATGGACACTGGGGCAAGGCTGCACTGACAATTCTGCACTGGGGCAAAGCTGCACTGACAAGGCTGCAATAGACACTGGAGCAAGGCTGCACTGGGGCAAGGCTGCACTGGGGCAAAGCTGCACTGGGGCAAAGCTGCACTGGGGCAAAGCTGCACTGACAGGGCTGCACTGGGGCAAAGCTGCACTGACAAGGCTGCAATGGACACTGGGGCAAGGCTGCACTGACAATTCTGCACTGGGGCAAAGCTGCACTGACAAGGCTGCAATAGACACTGGAGCAAGGCTGCACTGACACTGACAAGGCTCCAGATGGACACCAATAACGCTGCATTGATGGGCATTTTAATGTAAGTTTTTCTTCCTTAAACTTTACTCCTAAAAGTTTTTTTCCTTAAAATTCCCTCCTAAACTTGGGGTGCGTGTTATACGCCGATAAATACGGTATTTGCCAGAATCATTGCCATATAGCCAGAGTTTCTGCAAAGTCGCATTTAAAAAAAAACTATTTAGCATAAAAAAAAAAGAAACAAACTGACAAAAGTTATATTTTTGACTGTTACCTGGATTGTTTATCACACTGATGTTCTGTCACATAGTCAACAAAAAGAATCTCTTGAGCAAAATCAAAGTGACAGTTGCCAGGACCCTTCCGAATCAGAAATCCCTCAGGTGGGGAAATGTAGCATCCATCAAGAGTTACATGTACAATTTTAGCCTAAATTAAAAACTCTTGGTTAGTCAGATAACGAGTAAAATTGTAAACAAACGTTAAAACATTATTATATTTTTTAATTTACAGTATTTCAGTATTTACAATATGTAATAATATAGCATTGAGGAATTTCCTGCAGTCTGGTTGTTGCATCTCAGTGCTGCTAAACTCTGCAGCCTTTTTCCAGCCATTTCCTGTCCACATGCATACACTTCAGCAATGGTTGCATAGCTATTCTCTATATTTCTGAAAGTGAAAACAAGGGACCAAGATTGTACAATCGGTGTAAAACCTGCCCCCTGTTGTAGCCATATGAAGCCTGTGTGACAACAAATGAGCACAACTGGGGGTCAGGGGCAGATCATTTTCACACTATAACAGGTGGTGTCTCAAAAGGGACCTCCATGGAAGGATCATCAGGTATTATTTTAATGAAAGATGCAGATGCTTATTTTGAAATGACAATAACATGCTAAAGATTATATGAGGGCTTACCGATTGAGGTTTTATTTATTTAACTTCTTGACACCCAGGCAAATTCTGACATTTCTCTCCTACATGTAAAATCATAATTTATTTGCTAGAAAATTACACAGAACCCCCAAACATTATATATGTTTTTTAGCAGAGACCCTAGAGAATAAGATGGCGGTTGTTGCAACTTTTTTTTCGCGCGGTATTTGCGCAGCAATTAAAAAAACAAACAAAAAAAAAACAGTAAAGTTAGCCCAATTTCTTTGTATAATGTGAAAGATGATGTTACACTAAGTAAATAGATACCTAACGTCATGCTTCAAAATTGCGCACGCTCGTGGAATGGCACCAAATTTGGGCACCTAAAAATTCCCATAGGTGACACTTTAATATTTTTTGTTACATGTTTTCAGTTACAGAGGAGGTCTAGTGCTAGAATTATTGCCCTCGCTCGAACGTTCGTGGCAATACTTCACATGTGTGGTTTTCAATGCCGTTTACATATGTGGGTGCAACTTACGTATGCGTTCACTTCTGCGAGCGAGCACGCGGGGGGACAGGGATGTTTTAAATAATTTTTTTTCATTGTTAATTTTACTTTTATATTTTGACACTTTTGTTTTACATTTTTTTTTTATCACTTTTATTCCTATTACAAGGAATGTAAACATCCCTTGTAATAGGAATAGTACAAAGATTTCCCCTTAGGGGTGGGACTTTTTAGGCACAGACTGCGAGACACTATATGTTAAAAAGTATATAGAGTAACTTTATTTAACCATTACCTAAAACAATATCAAATTATTCATTAAAACATATGATTGGATTGTCTGTACAAATCACTTTAGAATGCATATATTTCCTGGAAAAATCCAAGCAAATGTGCACTAATGATGCAAATATACAATAAAGTTATATGCATTCGTATATCCTACGCGTTACAGAGTATCATACACTCCTTCAGGGATAATCCGATATGCAATATTGTATTGTAAGTAGTAATCTAAAATAAAAGATACATATTTTCAATAACAACAATTTTGATATCTTACTTAAACTAAGATATACCGTATATACTCGAGTATAAGTCGAATTTTTCAGCACATTTTTTTTCCCTCGACTTATACTCGAGTCAAGCACTTTTCTGCAGCAAAAAAATTCATTTTCCGAACAGATTTGGGGCCCCATATCCCAGGGCCACTTAGTGCTAGGAACCCCAAATTTGGTATGCAAACCCAGTGGAACTGGTAACACAACATATCCAAAGCTGAAGTTCCTAGCACTAAGTGGCCCCAAGATATGGGGCCCCAAAATCGGTTAGGAAAATGTCATTCTCTGCTGCAGAAAAGTGCTTATCATTTTCTGAACCGACTTTGGGGCTCCATATCTCAGGGCCACTTTGTGCTAGCAACCCCAAATTTGGTGTGAAAACCCAGTGGAACTGGGGTTCCTAGCTCTAAGTGGTCCTAAGATACGGGGCCCCAAAACCGGTTCAGAAAATGTCATTCTCTGCTGCAGAAAAGTGCTTGACATTTTCTGAACTGATTTTTGGGGCCCTGTATCTCGGGGCCACTTGGTGCTAGAAACCCCAGCTTTGGAAATTTTATTATGCTAGTTCCACTGGGTTTGCACAACAAATTTGGGGTTCTTAGCACTAAGTGGCCCCGAGATACGGGGCCCCAAATTCGGTCAACTGTGTCCATCTGCAGCAATGTCATTTCAGGAACCGTTGGGTTTAGAGACCCCAAATTTTGGCTGCAGCTAGGGGACATCTAGGAACCCTTAACTACCGAGTTTGAAGTTCAGGGGACCTATGGCTGCAAATGGGCACAATGAGGCATGCAAATGGGCACAGTGATGCTGCAAATGGGCATTGTTGACCCTCTTTTCCACTTACAGTAGCTGTGCATTTCTCACCCTCGTCTTATACTTGGGTCAATAAGTTTTTCCCATTTTTTTTGTGGTAAATTAGGGCCTCGACTTATACTCGGAACGACTTATACTCGAGTATATACGGTACATTAAATCAGCATTCTTGTCCCCCCAATGGCAGCAGATGGATCAAAGCAAAGGCATAATATGTGTTACTCATATACTTACATGTCCAGCAAAACCTCAAACCTCTGTGCGCAGACGCGGTCTCCCGTCAAGGAGATGTTATGCTCCATCTCTTCATCTCCTGTTTCATATGCTGTCCAAAAAATATGGTGATAAAAGATGGCCAGATTGGACAGAAAATGGAAGACGTGTGCAGCAAAGGAGATTAAGAGAAAGGTTCCCTAGTTAATGTGGGGAGTGAGCGCAGTGATCACCTGGGCGCAAATCGGGACCGCGTCAGCAGGAAGCTGGCGATGTAAGGAAAAGAACAACTATCAAAATCTATAGCTTTATTTTTGTTTCTAGTACCCAAATTTTTATGTCAATATATCCTCACATACAGAGGTTGGCATGGGGATATACAATAATTTTGTCTATAAATGAATAAACGGCCATAAATGAAATATATACCTCCGGGAAATGTTGTGTATGTTTAGATGAGGGCAGACTGTGTAGAGCTTAAAGGTTTTTCAATGGTTCATTCCCTGATACAATGCGGTGTAGGGTAGATGGATATACAAGCACCGATAATCCGTATAAGGAAAGTGATCAGTAACTTAAAGTGATCCAAAACAAACCCTTAACGACCCACATAGAGGACACATCCAGAAATGCCGCAATCTTTGAGTAACGGGAAGAGTAAGAAAAGGTACAGGTAGTATCTACTTATCCAAACCAAGTTGGAGCAGCTACAAGAATTAAAAAAAATGTACCGTATATACTCGAGTATAAGTCGAAATCTTCAGCCCTTTTTTTTGGGCTGAAAGTGCCCCCTTCGACTTATACTCGAGTCACCGCCGTCTGTCTGCATGATCAGTGTGTCATGCAGGCAGACGGCGGCTGTCGTGTGATAATAGTGTTCGGAGGCTATTCCAGCTTTCAAAAGCCGCGCCTCCTGCTCGTCTGTAATAGGCTGAACAGCTGTCAGTGTACAGCCTATCACGGACATTCTCTCATCCTCGTCCATGGTATGAGAATGAGAGAATGTCCGTGATAGGCTGACCGCTGACTGCCTATCACAGACAAGGAGGAGGCGCGGCTTTTGAACTGTGGAATGGCCGCCGAACAGTATCATCACACGCCGGCCGTCGTCTGAGGATGGAGATCGCCACAGGGAGGATGGAGAGCACCACAGGGAGGCTGCACAGGACACATGCACACAGGACATGTACAGGACACACATGCACAGGACACATGTACAGGACACATGCACAGGGTACAGGTAGGCTGCACAGGACACAGGGAGGCATGCAGCTGCAGATGGGCATTGTTGACCCTCTGCATTTCTCACCCTCGTCTTATACTCGGGTCAATAAGTTTTTCCAAGTTTTTTGTGGTAAATTAGGGGCCTCGACTTATACACGGAACGACTTATACTAGAGTATATACGGTATCTAAAATTTTTTTACCTGAGCCAATTAGAACCGCTGATGTGCTGCCTCCTCAAAAGCCACAACACAGAGAACACCCTTGATATAGCTCCCTATATATAGAAAAAGCTTGCAAACTGACACCACCCTCCTGACAGGTGTAGGTGATAGTAATCACCCAACACATCCGTCCATTGCTGGAAGCACAGGCCCCCGAGTGCGCGGCGCCACCCCCTATCCACATCCAAAATGGTGATGCGGGAGGAGTGACGTCATGCTCCCACCAGCACGCATGCACGGCCACCCAGGGAGCCGCAGCATATGAAACAGGAGATGAAGAGATGGAGCATAACATCTCCTTGACGGGAGACTGCGTCTGTTCACAGAGGTTTGAGGTTTTGCTGGACATGTAAGTATATGAGTAACACATATTATGCCTTTGCCTTGATCCATCTGCTGCCATTGGGTGGACAAGAATGCTGATTTAATGTATGTTGTTATTGAAAATATGTATCTTTTATATTTTAGATTACTACGTACAATACAATATTGCATATCGGATTATCCCTGAAGAACGAGTGTATGATACTCTGTAACGTGTAGGATTAGTGCATGTTTGCTTGGATTTATCCAGGAAATATATGCATTCTAAAGTGATTTGTACAGACAATCCAATCATATGTTTTTATGAATATTTTGGTATTGTTTTTGATAATTGTCAAATAAAATTACTCAATATATTTTTTAACATATGGTGTCTCACAGCCTGTGCCTAAAAAGTCCCACCCCTAAGGGGAAATCTTTGTACTGTATCTAAGTTAGGGATGTTGGCAGGTGCATAGCAGACTCATTTTAGAACCTCCACTTCTTTGATATCCTTGTAATAGTGCTTGACAGGTCCTCTTTACAGTGAGATTTGGGGTCAATAAGTCCCCAGATCTCACCTCAAGGCTGGGAAGCCTGAAATAAAAAAAAAAAAAAAAGTAGATCTCAGCTTCCCACCCGAGGCAGCAGCATTCTTTCAAATGCAGAGGCTAAGCGTGATGTCATAACATCACGCCCGGCCTCTGAACTATCATAGAGACTCCAAGGGACCATCTGGCCTGTCGGAAATCTCTATGGTCACCATCTCGGGCTGATCGGTTCCTTCTCTGGTTTCCCTGATGGCAGGGGCAATTGCAGGGAAGCACCGGAGGGTGGTGGAAGGGGGTGTCCCCCCCCCTGTCTGAATAGCCGCTATGATCATTCTTATGGTGAAGGGAATCTCCGGCTCTAAAAGACGATATCTGAATGATGTCTGTAGCTGCAGGCATCATTCAAATATCACCGCTCAAAGTTCACAAGGTCATATAACGTTACAGGGGGCGGCAAGCGGTTAAAGAACATAGATGAAGTCTTCCATGAGGTCCACTAATATCCCGGATCAAAACGTATAATTATTTTTTTCTTAGATTATACTGTACATTTGTCTCTAAAGAAACACAACTCCCTTGATACCATAGGGTAAAGATCAAAGGCCAATGGTAATAGGTATCACGTGGTGCTTCTGACTAATTATAGAAACTACAGAACTTACAGTATGCCTTTAAAATGCTGCAAGTATAAACAAACTTATTGGTTGATAATCCAGAAATTGAGTGTGTTCCTATATTTCTGTTTAAGTTGACACAACAGTGCCTTTGCTGGTCTGAAATTCCAGGCAACTTTGCCAAATCTCCTGCTAAAACAGATGTCCACCTCTCTCTGTCCCACTTTACATACATACATTGATATCTTTTGCAGCAAAACAGCTTTGCTGTCCTGATTCCCAAGAGCCTGTCCACACATTGTGTGTAGGGAAAGGGTTTGTTGGAGAAGTTGATCTGGGGGTGTACCTATATTAATGGGAACTGAACTTACAGCAGTAACCCATGCAATAATTTTAAAAGCCTTGTGATGATGACACAGGGAGTATTAAAAGCAATTGCCTGCTACAGAAACAAAATCAAAAGAAAATGCAACATGGTCTAGAGGGGGGCAGGGAGGGGTTTGAGGTTAAACTTGGCAAAGCATACTACTTCACCATTATAGTTAGCAGTTCAATGTATTACTTGCCCCATTAAAGTTTTACTCAACATAAATTTTATGTTGATTGCACTTATTACACTTGCATCACCTGTAATATGTTATACTGTACACTCAATATAAAAATGCATTACCCCTCTAAATGTGTCTTCAGGGGACTTATTGTAATTCCAGAACCGCAATCCAGCAATAGTCTCTGCTTTATCAAAGTTGATCGTTATAGTGTGATTTTCTCCATTGGTAAAGGGAATCAGCCACATGTGAAGATCTTCAGTGGTTATTTTTACATCGTTGATGAGCCTAAAAAAGAAAATTTTAAGTTTGTACATTTTAAGCTTTTTCTTTTTTATATACAGTGCCTTAAAAAGTATTCACCCAGTTAGGAAGCGTTCATGTATTGTAGTAAATCAATGTTGATTTTATTTTTAAAAAAAAATTGAGTATTTTTTTTAATAAAAAACAAGGACATACCAATACACCACATTGAATATGACATCCCTGACTTATCACCGGTACAGCCAATTCTTTTCCAAAATCACACAACTAGTTAAATCAAAACTAACGTTCTAAAATCAAGGGATTTCAACAAATGAAATACTCATATACTGTATATGGAAGGTTCAACTTCTTGTAAGTCAGTATTGTGGCATAACTTAAACCATCAAACCATAAGAACACTAAAAAGTAAAGTTTATACATACTTGTCTAAGGTTCTGTAATCATCTTGATAGTCAGGAAGTATGCTCAGGTCTCGAGGTGATGCAGATATTATGTTCATATTTAAAGGTAATGCTTCACCATTCAGTCCCACAATTTCAAATCCTGTAAGTCCGAGGTAATGCAAGTCTCCCCAGGTCATTGTAAAATTCAACTGAAGACCTTAGTAACATAAAAAAAGGTACATTTAGTTAATTCATGCACTATTCATTCATTTACAGGCTGATGACAGACTCTGGCCAGTGGAATGGGTGATATTCATTAATACCAAACAGTAAATCACTGCACTTAAACAAAAAAAAACACATGTATTGCTCTTCTTTGCAGAACTGCTCAAGTTCAGTTAAATTTGATGGTGGTCATTTGTGGACTGCAGTCTTCAAGTCATTCCACAGATTTTCAATGGGGTTTAATAAGTCTGGGCTCTGACTAGGCCATGCAAGCGCATTCACCTTATTCTATGTGGTCATTTTTGCTGTGTGCTTTGGGTCATTGTCATGTTGGGAGGGCAGCAGATTTTCCTAAAGAATTTGGCACTATTTTGCCCCATCCATTAAGTAAGAGGGAGATCTTTCCCCTGTTTCTGCTGCTGCACAGAGCGATAACACTGATGTGCACGGGGTGATTAGGGTGTGCCTGGGCACACCCGGCACACCCTGTGCGCACGCCTATGCTCAGTTGTGATTGCATGTGACCTTTCTTGATGAGTGGCTTTTTTCTTGCAACACTCTCATACAAGCCACATTTGTGGAGAATATGTGATGTTGTTCTTACATGCACACAATGACCACTCTTTCATAAATTCCTGCAACTGCTTCAGAGTTGCTCTGGGCCTCTTGGAAGCCTCCCTGACCAGTTTCCTCCTGGCTCTTTCATCCAGTTTGGAGCGACGTCCTGATCCAGAGAGGGTCTGTGTTTTACCAAATACCTTCCACTTCTTAACAGACTTCACTGTGCTTCTAGGCATCGATAACACCTTTTAAAAAATGTTGTATCAATCTCCTGACTTGTGCCTGTATACAACTATATTCTGGAGATGTTTTGACAGTGTCTTGCCACCCATAGTTGATGGTTTGCTTCAGTTGCACTATAAGGGACTGAAATGCTCCAGGAGAGCTCTTTTCACACTGAGCTAATCAAAATGACCAAAGCTGATCACAGTTCAAAGTCAAATGGTGTGTTGCATTTGTTAAAATATATATATATTTTTAATATTAATCAGACATAACATTACATGAGACAAAATTACAATAGTAGTTGGTCATCGAAATCAGATTACTGTCAGGTTTTGGCTTGAGTAGCTATTTCTCAAACAAATGCTGTTGGATATAATGGGAACATAGATACCATTGTTGTATTCAACAATTTGAATAGGCTATTGTCTCTATAGCTACAGTAAATAGGTAAGAGAGGGTCTCTCAAACTGAAAAAATGACTGTTTAGTTGGTTGTTATGGAAAACAAGTTTGTAACCATGGTAAACAAAAGCCCAAATAAAAGGAGGATGGATTAACACCAAAGGACACTTGAATCTGTAATCAGGGAACAAGAAGGTGCCTGATCTCCAGCAGCAAGGGAGATTATGAACCCAGTAACTGGAGCTAAGTAACTTTTAAGCGTATTTCTACTGTTACAGACCATAGGCTGTTTATTTGCTAGGCATCTTGCCTGTTATAGATATCTGTCAGTCTTGTATTGTATTCCGAATATTGTAATAGTTTTGTATGTACAGCATCTTTGTATAGTAAAAGCACATTTACACACTGCAGAGGTCTCAGCTTCCTTGCTTATACCACAAAATAGCCTTGCTAGATAGACGCAAGCAAAACAAATGGCTGGAGGACTATGTTGGAGATCGGAGAACCCGCCGTTGAAATTTCTGTGGTTTTCTAAAGTGAACGAGCTGAGAGATATGGAGGATCTCACTGCCACACTGCACAACCGGGAGTAGACCCTTCGAGAGACCTGGAGACCATGGCAACATTTTGTGTACCTCGGAGAGGTCTCACAACCTGCCCGACCTCCTTGATTAGCTTTTCTCCCTGGGCGGGAGGCACTACCTGTCTTCTCTCCATCTTTCCAGCTCTATGCATCGACAATATTTTCTTTACCATGTTTCCATTCATGCCACCCATACTGTGTAATGCCGGGGCAGTTGATATGTTGCACACATTATGTGATCCTTCCTGCTATCTGATTTTATTATATATCTTTGTTACTTACTTTGGCTGTAAAATGCACTTTCTATGAAAATAAAGTAATTACAAAAAAAAATGGTTGGAGGAATCAGCCTTCAAACAATATTAAAAAGCCAGCACAAAAAGACATGCATAATTGCGTTTCAGCCTAAAGGGCCTATGTGGTGAATTTGCAGGTCATTTATAAACTCCTCACCGCACATCATCCAATCTATTCTGAACTGACATACATGTGTTTGCTGTTGTTGACATTTTTATGAGCAACTAGAGGGATTTTTGCTAATCATCATAGCAGCGGTCACATTTCTATGTAAGGGGTACCACATCTAGTGGAACATCATGCTCTAAATGCCAGCTTGATCACACTTTGAATGACAATTGCACCGTCATGCAACACTGTGCCCAAATGAAAGTTTTATCATTTTTTTCACACAAATAGAGCTTTCTTTTTGTGGTATTTAATAACCGCTGGATTTTTTATTTTTTGCTAAAAAAATCGATAAAAAGACCAAAAGTTAAAAAAAAATAAAAAATAGGATTTTTTAAAACAGCTTACCTGTAAAATCCTTTTCTTTCGAAGGACATCACGGGACACAGAGCCACAGTAATTACTGATGGGTTATATAGGTATCACTGGTGATTGGACACTGGCACACCCTATCAGGAAGTTCAACCCCCTATATAATCCCTCCCCCTTGCAGGGATACCTCAGTTTTGTAGCCAAGCAATATAGTGTATTAGAAGAGGGGCGGGACCTCTGTGTCCCGTGATGTCCTTCGAAAGAAAAGGATTTTACAGGTAAGCCGTTTTAAAAAATCCTATTTTCTTTCTCGAACATCACAGGACACAGAGCCACAGTAATTACTGATGGGATGTCCCAGAGCAATGCTACCTGAGGGGGGGAACCACGACCAAGTAGAGTGTAATCAGACCTGAGGACCTTGTACCGCTGCCTGCAGCACACTACGCCCAAAGGCGATATCCTCATGCCTTCTCACATCCACCTGATAGAATCTGGTGAATGTATGAACTGAAGACCAGGTTGCGGCCTTGCAGATTTGAGCCATAGAGGCCCGGTGATGCACTGCCCAAGAAGCACCAATAGCCCTTGTGGAATGTGCCCTGATCTGAAACGGAGGAATCTTCTGTTTCAAACCGTAAGCTTGAATGATCAACTGTCGAATCCATTTAGAAATGGTAGCTTTTGATGCTGCCTGTCCTCTATTGGGACCCTCTGGCAGCACAAACAAAACATCCGTCTTGCGGATCTGAGTAGTTGCACCTAGATAGGCCTTAACTGCTCTTACTACATCCAACGAATGTAGAGATCTCTCTTCCGGAGAACAGGGATCTGGAAAAAAGGAAGGTAGAACAATGTCTTGGTTTAAATGAAAATCTGAAACCACCTTCGGTAAAAAACTAGGATGAGGGCGCAGTACCACTCTATCCTTGTGTATAATCAAATAAGGCTCCTTACAGGAAAGAGCTGCTAATTCTGATACTCTTCTAGCAGAAGAGATGGCCACCAGAAAAATTAATTTCCTTGTCAACAAGACCAAAGGAATCTGACTTATTGGTTCAAAAGGCTGTTTCTGTAACACAGCCAGGACCAAGTTCAAGCACCAGGGGTTTAGGGGCGCTTTAACCGGAGGATTAAGACGCATCACCCCCTGCATAAAGTTTCGGACCAAAGAATGCGAAGCAAGTGGCCGCTGAAATAATACTGATAAAGCAGAGACCTGGCCCTTGATGGTACTCAAGGCCAGCTTCATCTCTAATCCTAATTGTAGAAAGTCAAGGATTCTACCTATGACATATTTCCTGGGATGCCAACCTCTGGATTCACACCAGGTTATATAAGCTTTCCAGACTCTATGATAAATCATCCAGGAAGCTGGCTTCCTTGCATTAATCAAGGTAGATATGACAGGACCTGAGAGCCCACGACTCTTCAGAACGTGGGTCTCAATAGCCAAACCGTCAAATTTAGCGTTTGTAAGGCAGGATGGAACACTGGACCTTGAGATAACAGGTCTGGGCGTACTGGTAGGGTCCACGGGGGACCTATCGTCATCCTTACTATTTCTGCATACCAAGTCCTTCCGGGCCAAGCGGGGGCCACCAGAAGTACCGACTTCCTTTCCTGCCTGATCCTGCGAAGGAGTCGTGGTAATAGCAGAATAGGTGGGAATGCGTAAATCAGTGAGAACCGATGCCACGGAATCACCAACCCATCCGTCCCGCATGCAAGAGGATCTTTTGTCCTTGCCACAAATCTGTCTATCTTTTTGTTGAATCGGGATGCAAAGAGATCTACATCTGGAACCCCCCATCTTTGGCATATGGCCCAAAAGACGTCGGGATGCAGAGACCATTCCCCTGGAAATAACTGCTGGCGACTTAGATAGTCCGCCTGCCAATTCTCTATTCCCGGGATGAAAACTGCCGATATGCATGGCACATGCATCTCTGCCCAGACTAAGATCTGGTTCACCTCCTTTTGAGCAGCTCGGCTCCGGGTGCCTCCCTGATGATTGACATAAGCCACTGCTGTGGCATTGTCGGACTGGATCCAGACCGGACAACCCTGTAGCCTGATAGTCCAGGGTTTTAGAGCTAGATGTATCGCCCGGATCTCCAGAATGTTGATGGGTAAGGTCCTCTCTGTCTTGGACCATACACCTTGGACCGCAGCCTGTTCCAGAACTGCTCCCCAACCTGACAGGCTGGCATCTGTTGTTACCACCGTCCAGGTAACCGGTAGAAAGGATTTCCCCTTCTGCAGGTTTTCGGGTATGAGCCACCATCTGAGGCTCTGACGCACCGCATGCGACAGGTGCATCGGAAAGTCTAATGCCTGAACTTTCTTGTTCCAGGTTGACAGAATACTGTGTTGCAGCATTCTTGAGTGAAACTGAGCATAGGGAACTGCTTCGAATGAAGACACCATCTTCCCTAGTAGCCTTATACAAAGGCGGACTGAGGGACCCTTCTTGGTCCTTACTGCCAGAATCAGCTCTCCTAAAGCAGCGATTTTTGCCTGGGGTAGAAATATTTTCTCCTGGCTTGTATCTATAATCAGACCTAACTACTCCAGTCTTCTTACTGGTTTTAGGAAAGACCTTTCTAAGTTGAGGATCCAACCCAGGTGTTCTAGATACCTGACTGTGGTCCTCAAGTTTCCATTCAAAGAGGCTACCGACCGGTCTATCAAGAGCAGGTCGTCTAGGTATGCTATGACAGCTATACCCTGAGCCCTTAATCTGGCCAGAGGAGGAGCCAAGATTTTTGTGAACACTCGAGATGCAGTGGCTATCCCGAAAGGCAGAGCCACAAACTGGAAATGGCGCCCTCCTACCTCGAAGCGCAGAAACTTCTGATGAGCAGGAAAAATGGGCACATGCAGATATGCATCTCTGATGTCTATTGATGCCAGAAATTCTCCTCCCTGCAGGGTGGGAACTACTGTTCGAATTGATTCCATGCGGAAGGATTGAATCCTTAGGAATCGGTTCAGATCCCTTAAGTCCAGAATGGGCCTGACATCCCCATTTGGCTTTTGGACCGTAAAAAGGTTGGAATAGAAACCCAATCCCTGGTCCTTTGCGGGAACTATCATAATGACCTCCTGCGACAAAAGTCGCTATAACGCTAGAAGGACCGACTGCTTCTTCTCTGGGTCTCTGGGAACACTTGATCTGAGGAACCGAGGAGAAGGGAATTCCTGAAACTCCAGCTTGTACCCTAAGGTTACCGTGGAGATTACCCATCTGTCCTGGAAGTCCTCCTGCCAGAGCTCTGAGAACTGTCGCAGTCTTCCCCCCACTCGAGTGAGCGGGGGCGCCCCCTCATGCAGAGGTCTTAGTGTTTTGCCTAGTAGGCTTCTTTCCCCAGGACTTCTTTTGTCTCTGGGGTTGACTCTCGTCTCTGGACCCCGATGGATGCGGCCGTCGAGACTGCCTGGAGGCTGAAGCCCCCGGCGCTGGGGAAAGAGTCCGTTTGAAAGAGGGACGCTTACTCTTCTTCTTGACAGGTAAGAGAGTGCTTTTCCCACAAGAGATTCTCTTGATATAGTTATCCAAGTCCTCTCCAAACAGCCTTGCACCACGAAATGGAAACCCAGCCAGTAGCTTCTTACATGGTGCTTCGGCTGACCAATTTTTCAACCATAGGATTCTACGTATATGCACCAACCCCAGTGAAAGACGGGAGGTTTGCACGATAGAATCTCTAATGGCGTCAACCACAAAGCATAAGGCCGCTGGAAGGTTAGCAAACCCCTGGGCCTGCTGTTCAGGTAATACTTTGATGACCTGCTTAACATGGTCTCTTAAGTATTGACAGACTCCAATCGCTGCTACTGCAGGTTGGGCCACTGATCCTGCTAAGGAGAAAACATCCTTCAATAGGGATTCCATCCTTTTATCTACAGGATCCCTGAGCATCTGAGCATTGACTACTGGACAAGTCAGGCTATTATTTACGGAGGAAATGGCGGCATCAATAGCCGGTATTCCCCACATTTTAATAAACTTTTCTTCCATCGGATAAAGTGTTGAAAACTTTCTCGGCGGAAAAAAACGTTTGTCTGGGTGATCCCACTCAGAATAAATGAGCTTTTCAAGTAAAGTATGAACAGGAAAAGCATGTGCTGCTTGGAAAGGTTTCAGTGACCCCAAAGCAGAAGAGGATTCTTTAGCAGTTTCAGGTATGGGCAACTTAAATGTGGAGCGGACCAATCCAGTAAGGATCTGCACTAAGACTTTCTCCTCTTGGGAAGTCGCAGAGGGTCCCTCTCCACCTGATTCCTCCGAAGAGGAATCATCCGTCCCATCCCGATCCTCTGAAAGGGATTCATCTCCTTTATCCCAGAGCTCCTCTGTCTGAGGGTCTTGGGGAACAGAGGAAAGCCTAGTGCGTTTTCTTCCACTGAGTGAAGACGAAATCACGGCCATTAATCTTTCCTCTAGACCATTAATGGTTGAGGAAAAAACCTCTTGTGTAATATATACAGGGGCTGAAGTGCCAGAAGCAGGTGTAGCCCCTGACCCCAATGGCTCTCCCCGGCTAGCCGTCCCTGGCCCATCTTTAGGGGGGGAGGATGCTGCCGACAGGGGGCCCTCAGAACCTGAACGAGATCCCCTAGTGTCTCTGGTTCCTGGGGTGCTTGAACCTCTTCTACCCATAGTGCAAAGCAACAAGGTGTGAGGTATACAAATGAACACTGCCCGCTGAGCGATGTAGTCTGGCTAAAAGCCTTGCTACCCAATGCTCAGTCTGGTGTTACTTCAGTAAATGCTGCCTAGGAGAATGCCTGTGTCCCACCTTACATGCGACCGTCAGCTCTGTGTCTCTCAGAAGGCTGAGTGCACCTGTACAGAGTGCCTTTAATAGCCTGCAGCTGGCCTGAGTGGGAGTCTAAGCACCTGTGCTGACGTCCCGCCCCCCCCTCTACCGCCCCCCCCCCTCGAGTTTTGAAAAAAACGAGCGCTTCCCGTGCTGCCGACTCTCCTGTCATGCTTCTGGAGAAAGGCTGGGGATGGGGGGAGGGGAGGGAGGAAGGCTGGTAACAAGATCTGCCTGAACGGCTATCTTCAGAGATGGTGGCCATTAGGCCGCAGAGCCCGGGTGGTATAACCACTTTCTAGACCCCTGTGGCCCCTCTAGCCTGGGGGGAACATTCAAACATGAGAAATCCCCCTTTCCACCTTACCTGCTTGCAGCCTGCTTGAGATGCTGGGACATAATCAGCGATGCAAAACACCTGAGACAGACAGTCAACATGTGAAGGTTTGTGCTCTTGGCAGCCCCCGGTGGTCACAATAGGCATAGCATGCATTTACCTTAAAGGAGAAAAGCCACTAGAACTCAAAAATTCTGTGGAATCTCCTCTTACCTTATCCAGCCGCAGGGTGCTGTTTACACAGACCCAATCTTCACCTCTCACGGTGGGCTCCGTTTGAAAAAACCGTCAGAGACTGGGGCCCCCATCAGTAGGGGGATCCAACAGTTCTGGGACCGTAAAGCACCTCGCCAGAAATTAGGAAGTTTAAAGCCATTTTCTGATCTGCGGGGTCCAGCTCTCTAAAAAGAGAAGCATTACGGGTAAAACCTCGTTTCTTCGGACGCGAGGCCCGGGTACCATTCAATTCGGCCATGAAAAGACACTTTGAATGGATCCGGTTCGCCTGGCTTGCCCCAGTATAGGATCTTAGGATATTCCCTTTGGAGCTCAGCACAGGACATCTTTACACGTCCATCACCTAAGACACTGGCGTAAAAACTGAGGTATCCCTGCAAGGGGGAGGGATTATATAGGGGGTTGAACTTCCTGATAGAGTGTGCCAGTGTCCAATCACCAGTGATACCTATATAACCCATCAGTAATTACTGTGGCTCTGTGTCCCGTGATGTTCGAGAAAGAAATAAAAGTTTTTCTTAGTTTCTGTCAGTAAATTTTGTAAAAACTTAATTTTTTCCTTTACGGATGTGCGCTGATGAGGCGGAACTAATATGCTGCACTGATGGGCAGCACGGATAGGCGGCACTGATGTTCGTCACGGAAAGGCAGCACTGACTCATCACTGATGGGCACTGCTGGGGCTGCACTGATCAGTGCCCTGATTATCTGTACAGTCTCCCCTGCAAGGAGATGCCACTGATCGGCTCTCCTCACCTCAAACTCTGTCAGTGTGATTGGACACAGCCGATCACATGGGTAAAGAGCCACGTCATCGGCTTTTTACCAAGATCGGGGTCGCGCCGTGTCCTAGGAACATGGCGTGACAGTGAATGCTGTGCTGCGGGAGCGTGATCGCAATGAAACTGGGCGACGTCACATGACATCAGCCCAGAATGAGAGGGGATCCCGCCCGCCGTCATTTTACTGTACATAGCACGTGGCTATGCACAGACAACAACCCCAAGCTCCTAAACTCTCTGGAATTCTAACTATAACAATTAGCCTCGAGGATAACACTTTTAAAATGCTTCCACTGCAGGATTTATAGAAAACAAGAGCTGAGAACTGTTATTCCTTTGTATACATTTAGGCCCCTCTCACACAGGGCCGTTTTGATCAGCAGGGGATCTGTTTGTTGATCCCCTGCTCCAGTGGGCGGATGACAGGTTCATGTCCGCTCAATTTATGCAGAGCGAACATGGACAGAGCCCACTCTATTCTGTGGGCAGCCAGGTGTAAATGGACTCTGCTCTTTGTTTACACCCGACTACCTCTGATCCAATCCCCTTCTGTTTGTTTTTAGCGGACTGGATCAGAGGTAGACAGGTGTGACAGGAGTCACTTTGGGCGGGGGGGCCCGTGGAACCCAGAATCCCTTGGAGAGGTTGGGAAACCATTGTTTCAGCTCCCCATGCCCCTCCTATGTCTAAGTAACCTTGTGTCTATTAGGGGCACAAGGTGTTCGAGAACCCCAGTCTGATCTGTACTAATCGGACTCAATGTAAAACCAAACTGGAATGTTTTATATATTATTACAGTATAGAGTATATTGTATCATACTATGGTGTGCTCTCTGTTGGGTCATTTGGGGTGTGGCTGTATTCCATTGTTCTATTGTGTCTGTCTGCCTTAAAGTATTATGGGATGTGCATGTGTATTTGCTGTGAGGGGGGGGGATTCCTCCCTGCTGATTGGACAGTATACTGATGAGAAGTTTGAATATCACTGTGTGCCTGTGTTGAAATAAACAGTTCATATTCTGCAGCCATAATGAGTACTGTCTAGTTCTTGGTTGTCAGCAGTTTAAAATATTTGATATCTATATTCAGACAGGAGGAAGCGGGATATGACGAAAGCACTCAAGTGGAGTGTGGGACATTTCATTACATTGGTGGCAAGAAGTGGGATGCTTCCTGAAGTCTGGGACATCCAAACCTCCACCAGGATCCAAGATCAGGATAGCAGACTTCGGTCAACCTAGCGGAGATATGGACCTGGCATCAGAGTTCCCGGGGCTGCTGCGGATTGTCCTTTCAGTATATTCCAGGACTGTGTCTGAGGATGAATACCTGGAGCTCAGGCAGCAGATTCAGGACGGACTCTGCATTGGAGCCCTCCAGGTCGCTGGTATGCAACAGGGCAAGTGCTTCCCAACCCCAGAGCACCGGGCTAGTGACCAGCGGGCATTGCCGATGGCATTCCTGGGAAATTGGGCCCAGAAGCAATGGGTGACTGAGTTGGACAGGCTGGTCCAGCAGGAAATAGAGCTGGACAATCATTATCCAGTTCTGCAATGGCATGCAGAGCAGGAATATTTAGGGGAGACAACAGAAGCTCTCAGGAGGGATTTGACTTTGGCGGCCCTGGATTGCTGTGGGAGAGCCTTACAGATGGTTTTATGTTTGGCGATGAAGGAGAACCTACACTTGAGGACCTGCGAGATTATAGAGAGGCTATGCTCGGTCTTGCAGGGGTCTCAGAGCTTAAACTGGACCTGGAATGCATTCTATGCATTAAGATAAGAAAACCTTCTGTGTGTAGCAACCTCCCCAGCACTGCCCAATTACCTACCTGAGCTCCTTTTCTCTACAGCAATGTCCATGTCCACAATTCCCACAGCCATCCAGTACACTCCTCCTAATTGGCTAAGATGGAGCAGCGGTGCTATTGGCTCCCACCGCTGTCAATTAAAGTCAGTCAGTCAATCAGGGTAGAGAGGGGGCAGAGAGGGGGCAGAGCGGGGCCAGGTCGGGGCTCTGTGTCTGAATGGATACACGGAGCTCTGACTCTGCTTGGGCTACAACTTGTAGCAAGCTGCTGGCTGAGGGGCACTCAAAAGGAGGGAGGGGCCAGGAGCCGCGAAGAGGGACCCGAGAAGAGGAGGATCCGGGCTGCACTGTGCAAAACCAACTGCACAGAAAAGGCATGTATAAAATGTTTGTTATTAAAAAAAAAAAAAAAAAAAAAAAGCGAGCCTTTACAATCACTATAGTATTATGTAAACACATTCACAAAACACAGGGTTCTGTGAATGGGCAGGAGGGAAGGGGCAGGTATAGCTGCTGTGTGTGCTTATCCCCTCTCAGATCTAGGCATAACTCTCTGGCATAGCAATAAACCTGTCAAATGTAAATAATAGAGGGAAGTCCAGGAGAGGTCATGCACCTTCTTGGACTTAACTCATAGTGTGCCTTCAATTTTTACAAAATGGCTGAATTCTTGGAATTCAGCTTTAAGATCCCATGAAGTCACTGGGAATGTACAGAGGAAGAAATATGTGCAACATCCTGCACAAAGGCTTTAATTAAAGTGGATGTAAACCCAAATTTTTTTTTTATGTCATAATGTAGAGTATAAGATTTCCTATCATTTGAGCCCAGTCTTGCCACAAAGAGTTAATCCAGCTCTGAGCAATCCTCTTTTATTGTTCAGTGAGATAAATCTTGACAAGCTTTGTCAAATCCTCCCCCTTGCTGTGAGTGACAGGTGATTTACAGATCTCGTGCACTAGCCTAAGACATGCATTATTTTTTAATTCCCACCCCCACTCCTTTCTTCAGCAGCTCTGCAAGGATTGGCTGTTCCACACCTCAGCATGATTTGGCATGCTGAAGTCATGTGGTTACTTTCCTGTCTTTTCACTGGATGTTAGAGATCATAGCAGAAGTTCAGTGTAAGAAACACACAGGAGAAAATAAATATTGACAAGGGAAGTGTAGAGGTGCGCGGGGAGTCTACTGACATCACGACTCCACTCACCGAGCTCCAGACAACAGACCCACCCACAGAATCGGCAGTTTTTCGGCTCTCATAACAGACAGAGGGGAGAAATTTGACAGGTAAAGATACATGCAGGAGGCATATATGTCCTTATAGATAACCCCTATGGCAGTAGTTTAGAAAGGATGACATTGGGTTTACATCCACTTTAAGGAATGATCGGCCAACGGCCTTTGAAACAAGACAGCCAGGGCTGAGATTTGCCCCTTGATGGTACTCAAGGCCAGATGCCAGTCCAAATCAGACTAAAGAAAGAACATGAAGTGTCCCACTCAATACTTTTTAGGATAGAATTTCCTAGACCTGCACCGCACACAGCATGTCTTCCAGGTGAGCAGTGCTAGTAGTGGACTTCCTAGCTTTCAGGAGAGTGGAGGTGACTGAATTCGATAGAACCCTATCCCTCAGGAACAGCTTTGTCTCTATGCCTGTGACCGAGAGCAGGATGGTGGTCTGGCTCTTAGGACGGAAGGTCTGGATGATCCACAAGGGCCCAAGGAATGTTCACAAGGCGTCTGAACATGTCTGAGTACCACATCCTCCTGGTCTATTTCATTGCAATTGGAAATCACTGGATTGCCCTCATCTCAATCCTTTGGAGCAGACAAGGGATAAGATGTAGAGGAGAAAAGGAGTAGGGGGCAAAGAAACAAACCTCCCTGTACGCCTTTCCCGTAAACACCTGTCTATATGGATGGCTACTTGCATGGCTTTAATGACTCTGGTTCAGGGTAGTGTACTAAAGAGTCTTTGATGGGGTGGAATGACCCAGCCCTAAGAAGTCAGTTCAGGTTAGGCTTATCAGACCCCGAGTTAGGTGCCAAGCAGCGGAAATCAGAACAGTATTGTTCAGCGGTGCGTTTATCCTGACGTAATGACCTAAGGTTAGCTTCAGCTGAATGGGCACGGTCAGGATCATCATACAGTATACCCAAGACCTTCAAAAAAGCTTCAACTGACCCTCTGGCTGGGTCATCTGCAGGGAGACTAAACGTCCAAGACTGGGGATCCCCCTGAAACCATTAAATAATTAGGCTGATCCGCTGTGCTTCAGAACCAGAGGAGTGTGGCTTAAGCTTAAAGTATAGCATACAACTATTTTAAAAGTTGGAAAACACAGGGGGGTCATCAGAAAAATGATCAGGCGGGTTAACTTTGGGCTCTGGCTCCTGTGTTACTACTGGAGGTGCGTTTACATGCACAGACAGTTCCTTGCTTATAACAGGTGACTGACCACATCAATAACCTAGCAGGTGGACACAGACAGGAAGAATGCAATAGCCAAAACCCAGATGCTGGAATGAGGAGCAGGAGCACTTAAGTGATCCTAACAGATCCTGGACACAGCCATGTCCAAAGCCACGCCCAGGTAGTCTCATGCTGTGTACACACGACCGGACTTTCGACAGACTGAATCACATCGGACTTTTCGACTGACTTTGACGGACTTCCGTCGAATCGGACTTGTCTACACACAATCACACCAAAGTCCAATGGATTTGACCGTGATGACATACGACCGGACTAGAATAAGGAAGTTCATAGCCAGTAGCCAATAGCTGCCCTAGCGTTGGTTTTCATCCGTCGGACTAGCATACAGACAAACTGATTTTTTGACCAGGCTTGAGTCCGTCGGAAAGATTTGAATCATGTTCTAAATCTAAAGTCCGTCACATTTTCGACAGAAAAGGTCCGCTGCAGGTCAGATGAAGCCCACACACGGTCGAATTGTCCGACGGATTCGTTCCGTCGGACAAGTTTGGTCGAAAAGTCCAGCTGTGTGTACACGGCATAACAAGTCAGTTCCAGCAACAACATCTGAAGATTGAGGATTTACCTTAAACTCTGCAGAGTCTACACTGACTGATGGACATTGCCTTTCAGGCTTAGGGAGGAACAATCCTTTAACCACTTCAGCCCCGGAAGATTTTACCCCCTTCCTGACCAGAGCTCTTTTTGTGATTCGGCACTGGGTCGCTTTAACTGACAATTAAGCAGTCATGTGGTGTTGCACCCAAACAAAATTGGCGTCCCTTTTTCCCCACAAATAGAGCTGTCTTTTGGTGGTATTGATCACCTCTCCGTTTTTTATTTCTTGCGCTATAAACAAAAAAAGCGACAATTTTGAAAAAAAAAAACCCCAATATTGTTTACTTTTTGCTATAATAAATATCTACCAAAAATATATAAAAAAAAACTTTTTTTTCCCTCAGTTTAGGCCGATATGTATTCTTCCACATATTTTTGGTAACATAAATAAATAAATAAATAAGCGTATATTGATTGATTTGTGCAAAAGTTATAACGTCTACAAAATAGGGGATAGTTTTATTAATTTTTTTTTTTACTAGTAATGACGGCGATCTGCGACTTTTATCAGGACTGCGACATTATTGCGGACACATCGTACACCTTTGACACATTTTTGGGACCATTGGCATTTACACAGCGATCAGTGCTATAAAAATGCACTGATCACTGTAAAAATGTCACTGGCAGGGAAGGGGTTAACACTAGGGGGTGATAAGGGGGTTAATTGTGTTCCCTAGTGTGTGTTCTAACTGAAGGGGGAGGGGACTGTGTAGGGGAGATGACAGATCGCTGTTCATACTCTGTATGAACAGATGATCAGTCTCTTCTTCCCTCAGAGAACCAGAAACTGTGTTTACACACACAGATCCCGTTTCTCGGTGTGCCATGAGCGATCGCGGGAGCCCGTCGGTGATCGTGACCGCTGAGCACTTGCATCGGCTCCATGGGAGAGCAGCAGGCGTGCGCACCCCTAGTGGCCACAGGGAGAAGCGACTGTGCATAACGTCGTTTCGCCCAGACGTGCCATTCTACTGCAGTAAAACTGCGATGGCTCGTTGGCAAGTGGTTAAGAGAAGATAATCCAGGTATGCCACAACTGAAATCCCTTGAGAACTGGGCAAAGCTAGGACTGGGGCAAGCACCTTCGTGAAGACCCAGGGGGCTGTTAACAGGCCAAAAGGAAAGGTGAAAAATTGGTAGTGCTGAGTGCCCACAGCAAAACAGCGATAGCGTTTGTAAGGGATAAAAATAGTAATCTCCTAGTAAATATTCCTGATGGCTGCTAGAGCCAGAAAATCCCCAGGAAGGAGGAAGGCAAGGCCCAACCTAGCTGATTCTAAGAAAAATGTTTGAACCCACAAGAAAAGTTGAGAGATTTATGACTCAGAATCAACTGAATGCCACTATTTGCCTAGGAAACTGAACAGTTTCCAGTATTTTTTATTGAGAAAAAGTGCAACAACCATGACTTAGTACAGAATAGTGTATCATACATACAGTCTGTAAGGAGGGCCACAATTTTTTTTTACCGTTGTCTAGGCAATACTGGACAAACCAGTAAGTTAACAACCGGACAGTATGTATGGGGAGTTACATTAACTATAACTGTATAATAACAAATATAACAAATCCAAATAACAAACCAAGAGGGGATTGGAGTATTGGAAAGCGGAGAGTAGAAGTCAGGTAGAGGAAAGAAAAAGATACAAGAAAAAGAAGTGGGGGGGCGGGGGGAAACAGGTTCCAGTATAAACCCTGAAAGCGTTCCCAATTCCTGACTTGAGCATTGAGCAAGGAAGACAGAGTTTGAAATTTCACTTTGCAGCCCCTGGAAATTTCTTGGGACCAGAAGGCCAAAAAGATCAACAGACGTTCCCCCATTCTTACAAGAGGGGCACCCCTTCATTGGAGCCAGATTTTGGCAGACTTTATAGACGGGGGCCTAAGAGAAACAAAAGGAACTTTTCCTAGTCTCAGTTGAAAGTGCACCTGCAGGACCATGGGCATTTAATTTCTGGGTACATTTACCCCCGTGATGTACTTGTTTAAGGTGGAATCAAACAGGTGTTCTCCTTTGGAGGGCAGTCACCCAAGGTGCTTCTTGCTCAAGACTTCCACTGACCATCATACGAGCCAAAGAATCCTTCACATATGGACAAAAAGGTTGCTCATCCTGGAAATTTGGTGAAGTGTATCCATAAGGCTGTTCACACAGTGGTATAAGGCTACAAGTAGGAGTTCAAGCTGGTAGTGAACAGATTGATCCATTAAGATGGACTAAGAACGTCTCTAAGAGTGAGTGAATTGTAATGAATTGGCTGGTTAGGGTAATTTTAGGCAATCCAAGCTTGAGACCTTGAGGTGAGCAGACTCTGGAATCTCTAACATTAAAGTGTATAGCACCCTTAAGCTTGGATGAGACCTCAGCTGAGGGCATCTTATCCTGATCTGATTCCTCAGAATTGGAGGGGAGGCCATCTTTCTCATCTATCACCTCCTCAGGCAGTGCATCAGTTGCATGGGCAAAGTCAGAGACCATCAGGAGGGGAAACTGAAATATCTCGTTTGTAAACCCTGCAATCTATTGCTTCCAAAAGTAAAAAAAAGCCCACACATGGTGGTGAAAAAAATTCCTCTTTAGATCGGTAGGAGGGTGTGCAGCTGAAGGATCAGCAAATCTTACCGGAACAGCGGGTCCTAGGAGCCCTTGCAGAGACCTGTGAGCAGAGTCTGGGCTAACAAAAACAACATGATCCATTGCCTTTGCACTTATGATCTGCCACGTGTGGTGCCAAAGTCACCCCCCAAGGGGTACTCATTCTTTCAATTTTACCCTTCACTTATGCTGAGAGGGGAGGGTGAAGCCTTCCGTGTCAGGCATTGTAGGCTGCTGAACCTAGGAAGCATCCAAAGATTGATGTGCTGTAATGCAGGAGCCGGAGACCAGGTGCCAAATGCGAGAGCATGTGATAAGGAAGCAAAATATTGTGTGCATTCGTAGTAAAGCCAACAAAATCAAGACTGCACAAGCACAGTAGTAGCAATGAAAAATATTTGCAACAGGAGGATGGCAATTTTAAACGGTTGGAACTACAGAGGGCTTCAGGGACAGGCAGATCAGGGCTCTGGACCTGAATAGAACCCTGTGGCTAATTCAATGAACCATTGCAGATTTGGAATGTACCATTCCAAATTTAGGGGAAAATACATACTCTTAATTAGGGATGAGCCAAACACTACAACCCCCCCCCCCCCCCCCGTTTCGGTTCGCAGCAGAACATGCGAACAGGCAAAAATTTTGCCTGTGTGTGAAAAATCAAAAGTGCTAATTTTAAAGGCTTATATGCAAGTTATTGCTATGAAAAGTGTTTGGGGACCCAGGTCCTGCCCCAGGGGCCATGTATCAATGCAAAAAAAGTTTTACAAATGGCCATTTTGGGTCTGGTATGAATATTAAGGGGAACCCCGCACTCAGATTAAAAAAAAATGGCGTGGGGGTTCCCCCCAGGCACTATATACTCTGAACAGCAGTATATATACACAATACGACCTGCCCTATATACTCTGCAGAAAATTCGGCCTTAGGTGTTGGTGGTACCAGAACACTGTAAGCCCTCACAGTTACTCTTGGTGAGCGAAGGAACGGGCCCTGCTGTGACATACTATATCAAAATTGTAATTACATGCCCCTGTTAAACAGGGGCAGAAAAATTGGGCCTTTGGTGGTGGTGGTGTTACTAGAACACCGTAAGCCCTCACAGTTAATCTTGTTGGGCACAGGAAAGGGCTCTGCTGTGAAATATTATATGAAGAATTTTAATTACATGCTCCTGTTAAACAGGGGCAGAAAAATAGGGCCTTTGGTGGTGGTGGTACCAGAACACTGTAAGCCCTCACAGTTACGCTTGTTGGGCACAGGAATGGTTCCTGCTGTGAAATATTATATAAAAAAATTGCAATTACATGCCCCTGTTAAACAGGGGCAGAAAAATAGGGCCTTTGGTGGTGGTGGTACCAGAACACTGTAAGCCCTCACAGTTACGCTTGTTGGGCACAGGAATGGTTCCTGCTGTGAAATATTATATAAAAAAATTGCAATTACATGCCCCTGTTAAACAGGGGCAGAAAAATAGGGCCTTTGGTGGTGGTGGTACCAGAACACTGTAAGCCCTCACAGTTACGCTTGTTGGGTGCAGGAACGGGCCCTGCTATGAAATATTATATCAAGAATTGTAATTACATGCCCCTGTTAAACAGGGGCAGAAAAATTGGGCTGTGGGGGGGTGGTGGTGCCCTAAACCAAAAATATTGTTGGAAGCTAGCATCATCAAGATTGAGGAGGAATAGGATAGTCAACATAGGCAGTCTTCAAGGGATCCCACATCCATAGAAAATTCAATCAGTTACATCAGCATCAGGTGCTTGATAGCTGCTGATCCAAGACGGATTCATTTTTATGAATGTGAGCCTATCAACGAAGTCTGGGGACAGGCGCACTCTATGATCTGTTACAAACCCTCCAGAAGCACTGAATGTGCATTCAGAAGGAACGCTGGATGCAGGACAGGCCAGTAGCTCAATTGCATATTGAGCAAGTTCTGGCTAGTGGTCCATCCTCAAGACCCAGTAACCCAGTGGATGCTCTGTTGGAAAAGTCTCTTGCCCCTAGATATTCCTGCACCATGTAATCCAGGCGCTGGCGATGGTTGCTTGAACCGATCAGAATCGCCACTAGCATTTTGTAGGCGTGGTGGCGGAACAAGCTCCAACAATACTAAACCTTGTCCTGTATCCTTCCCAGCTGCCAGCAGAGTTACCCAGTGTGCCGTGAAGGAAAGGTAACGTCCATGTCCATGCCTGCTGAACCATGTGTCAGCGGTAATTTGCACCTTACCTGCTGACCACCCTGTCCAACGAGGCCAAAACATTGCCTTCCACATGCCGGTAGAGAGCCGGAATGGCCTTCCGTTAAAAGAAATGGCGTTTTGGAACCTGCCACTGAGGTACAGCACATTCCACAAATTCATGAAAGCGGGCAGAGTCTACCAACTGAAAAAGCAGCACTTGCAGTGCTAGCAATTTGGCCAAGCTAGCATTTAGACACTGAGCATGTGGATGGCTGGGACCAAATTTCTTTTTACGGTTCAACTGGGGTAGGGAAATTTGCCTCCTAAAATCAAATGGTGGTGTACTGCTAAGAGATTGGCTGCAAGCACTTGGGACACCTATTGCTATACCTTCATTTCTCTCAGTGCAGGTTTTTGAGAGGTCTGGAGGTATAGTGGGGTTGGAGATCCCAGATGAGGAGCAAGGAGAAGTCCGCCTTTTTCTTTAATGTAGGTTTTTCAAGTGCTGTTGCCAATGGACTTAATGGCAGGTCGTCATATGTCTGGTCAAGCATGTGGTGCCCAAGCGGCTGCTGTTCTGGCCACGCTTGATCCACTTCAGACATAAATTGCAAACAGCAACGGTGCGATCTGCTGCATACATGTCAAAAAAGGCCCACAGCAAGGAACTTTTAAAAAGCCAGCAGGGAGTCAGAAGCGCCCTGCACCCGCGGAGCTCTGCAGTGTGATGTGATAGGGTGGCTGGCTGCCCTTAATCTGGCCTCTAGAGGACATCCTGGATCGTTGGAGTTGTGCCTCTTCCTCTCTTCTCTCAGGTACCCAAGTACAGTCAGTGACCTCATCATCCCCTCCCTCCTCGTAACTGGAGCAAACTTGGCAGTATGCTGCAGCTGGGGGAACATGACTGCCAGTTTCTTGTCCTTCTTGGGCACCCCCTCTCTCTAGGCTCCTGTTACTCCCTTCCTCAACCTGGGAACCAACATCGGAGCCTTCAAATCGCTGCGCATCTTCCAACAGCATGTACCCGACACTGTGGTCGAGTCATTCTGGGGACTCCTCCGTGCATGATGGTGGGGCTATGGAAGGAGTGACTGAACAAGGAGCCGGTGGAATAGTCCGCTTTGGCAGCTGCGTTGGAAGGCAAACTACTCTGAGCCTGGGTGACAGAGGATGAGGAGGATGAGGATGTATTTTGTTATTCACTCCACCAAGTCTTCTGCATGTTCTGGCTCAATAACACGGCCAGCAACAGAAAAAAAGGACAAGCGTGCCCCACGGCCACCTGCAGAGGATGCACCATGTTCACGACCAGCACTGTTGATTGTAGACACAGAGGCTGCTTGGCCTCTTTTAGTGGCTTGTGAGCGTCTGCCTCTCCTTGGTGGCCTTCTGGACATGATGTATATTTTGTTTTGCAACACCACACTACATTGTATTAGATACTGTGTACACTATCAAAAGTGTAGTAGAAACTGTACACACTGTATTAGATACTGTGTACACCACCAGAAAAGTAGTAGAACCTGTACTGCAGCTGCACTGTATTGTGTACTGTGTACACCACAAGAAGTGTAGTAGAAAACTGTACACATTGCATTAGATACTGTGTACACCGCCTGCACTGTATTAGCAACTGTACTACTGCTGCACTGTATTTTATACTGTGTACACCACCAGAAGTGTAGTAGTACACACTGTATTAGATACTGTGTACACCGCCCGAATTAAAAACAGTACACAACAGAATGCACTGTAGATATAGGCTACACTGGATGCAGAGTACAGCCCTCAAAAATTATACTCACCTGCTCGCACTTTGCGAGAGAATTTTGAGGGCTGGCGAGGAAGGGCTGCCAGGGAGCGAGCACTGTCGGCCGGCGGGTTGTATTGGAGTCCTTTTCCTAGCGCTCGCAGAGGGGAAGAGAGAGGACAGAGCCGGCTGGATGATCAGAGCGCGAGGGACATCACTAGCTAAATTCCAATAGCCGAGTGTTCCCCGCACTTTGTCACACAAAGCCCCGCCCCCTGGTCCCGGGGAATTTGATAGACAGATCACCCCGTCCAACCCGGGACGAGTGGTGTGTATCAAAGTTCCCCGGCCATGGGGCGGGGCTGTATGGGACGCCGAGCGGCAGGAACACACAGCAATTGAAATCAAAGCTGTTTCAGTAATGTCCCTCGGCGCTCTTATCATCCGGCCAGCAATACTCTTCTTTTCCTCTGCTCCCCTGCATGATGGACACAGGTAGGCAGCACGATGAACATGGGCAGGCTGCATTGGTGGACACGGGTGAGGCTGCATTGGTGGACACGGGCGAGGCTGCATTGGTGGACACGGGCGAGGCTGCATTGGTGGACACGGGCGAGGCTGCATTGGTGGACACGGGCGAGGCTGCATTGGTGGACACGAGCGAGGCTGCATTGGTGGACACGGGCGAGGCTGCATTGGTGGACACGGGCGAGGCTGCATTGGTGGACACGGGCGAGGCTGCATTGGTGGACACGGGCGAGGCTGCATTGGTGGACACGGGCGAGGCTGCATTGGTGGACACGGGCGAGGCTGCATTGATGGACACGGATGAGGCTGCATTGATGGACACGGGAGAGGCTGCATTGATGAGCATGGATAAAGTTGCTTAATTCTGCATAAAACATTTAAGGGTAATTTCATGAGATAGATTATGAGGGCGTGTGTAGGGGCGCAATTAGGGACAAGACTGTATATATATATATATATATATAGATATATATATATATATATATATCTATATATATATATATATATAAAAATACACCGCCTGAAGTGTATTAGAAACAGTACACCACAGAATGCACTGTAGATATAGGCTACACTGGATGCAGAGTATATAGATCACAGAATGCAGAGTGTGTGTATTTGTATATGTGTATATATATATTGTATACTTGTAAGTTGTGTATAAGCCATTGGGAGCATCTTGCTTTTTGTTATCCACCTTCCAACTGTCCACTCCCAGGATGTGAACAGCAAAGTTTGCCAATCAGTGCTTTTCCATCCAGGAGATAGTCTGACTTACTTCCTTCAAGACTGCCTGACTCCTGACTCCACCTGATGAATATTATAGGCCACTGGTGTGGCATTGTCTGATTACACCTTCGTTGGGTGTCCCTAGAGAAATTGCAATATTTTTTGCTCCGGGTTCCAAGATTTTGATCAGGAGTGTTGCTTCCCTAGATGACAAGGTTCCCTGAACTGTGAGAGATGGAAACACTCCGACCCAGCCTGCGAGGCTGGCATTTGTTTTTATCACTTTCCATGAAGGTGGGAGAAAGGACTTTCCCGTTTCCAAGGCTGGATTGGCAATCCACTAAGCAACGGAATTAATTTCTTGGTTGGACTAAAGCTTAAGGAAGTGGAGAGATGGAGTGTGTTCGTTCCAAATCATTAGAAAGTTGTGTTTGAAGGGTTTGGGTGGAACAGAGCGAAAGGAACAGCCTCCAATGAGGCAACCATGAGTCCTAGAACTCTCCTAGATGGAGAATCTTACAGAGGAATGTCCTTTAGATCTTAACCACTTAGCAGCCACTGGTCCTCAATGTACTGTGGACGGTTGGCTGCTATAGGCTAAGCAATGTACCCGTACATTGCTGCCTACTTCCGGGTTTCTGGTGCATTCCCTGCCCAACACCGCATTTAGGGGGGGACCTTGTACCATGTTCTAGCTCCTGCCCAGTTGTCCTCCTGACCCTCCCCTCTCTGCTGTGACAGTGGGTGAGGGATTGTCTCTCCACACCAGCTGTCAGAATTCAAAATACAGCATAGCCGTGCCCCGCCCAAAACGGCTGTGTCATTCATTCACAGAGTTCTGTGAATGCATGAACTACATCTACCATTAGCCTCTGCAGCTGATGGCTTGTAGTTCTCAATGAACGTCCTCATAGTTCATTCTTCCGCAAATAGATACTCGCGTTATGGATACAATTTACCCGTGAAAGTCCCAAATTTAAAAAAAAAAAAATGTATATATAATGTATAAATCAAATTGAATAAACAAGGTTGCTGCTGTTATACTGTGTAATATACACCTGTGAAAATCCAATAAAGTGACCCCCAAATACCCTACGGGTAACAGCGCTACCTAAAACAATGTTGCATACACAAACATGAATATAAAATTATTATACCATATTAGTTCAAAAAAATAATCCACTGATCCTCCTGTTGAGTGCTAACGTCCTGTTTGACATCACTTCCGGCACCGAAAATATATGGCGGCCATCTTTAATGTGGGCATATAATTATTTTCTAAAGCAAACACTGTTTTTATCTATGCAAGTGCATTTCTATTTTACTTTTTAATAAAAAACAAAAAAAAAAAAAAAAAAAAAAAACAAAACAAAACAGTACTTTAACTATGTGGGATCCTTCTTCTTCCCTAGTGTCTTGATATGGAGTACCTTTCCCAGGTTAAGCCTGGAAGAGAACGCATTAAAACCTGGAGGACAGCAGGAAGAGGTGCAGATAACACAGAGGCTGTGACATCCTGAATGTAAAGACATATGCTGTTTTTGACTCTCTTGCTAATACAAGGAGTCAAAATTTTCTGGTAAGTTTGGTGTGAAATCAACGTGATCTGGGTCTTCTGGTGAAGAAACACAGTGGAGCACTTCCTTTGTCTCTTGTGGGACTTTGCACTGTGTTGGATGAGTGGGACATATCACTATAGACACTGACTTGAGTTTTTTCACTTTTTTGGTCATACCATTTGTGAATTACATTCCTATGTATGTGAAGGTTTTTATAATATGGACACTTATCAGTGTATTATTTATTGTACTAATGGGGTATTATAGTTTTATATTCATGTTTGTGTATGCAACATTGTTTTAGGTAGTACTGTTACCCATAGGGTAGGTGGGGGTCACTTTATCGCATTGATTCTTCCTGCCATTCAGTAACTTGTCTGCTTATATCAGAGCTATGGGCAGACAGGACCCTGGCATTGCACCTGTGATCTGCTGATCGTGGGTGTAATGCCTTTCAGGCTGCAGAGTAAAAAAAAAAAAATACACATTTTTTTTACCTGTAAAAAGATGTGCATTTATTATTTTTTTTTTTGTAAAAGGTGAATTTAGCCTTTAAATGTCTACTGATGCAAAGTATTCACCTTTTCACAGATAGGCAATACTTGATCTTGCGGATTCCATGTGAAACTTGGGAATGCAAAAAAAAGCAAAACAAAACACTGCCATTTTACTTTTGTGAAGTTTGCGTGATTTAAAATACTTACATTTACCACTGTATACACCAGGTATAGTGCTGGCAAGATTTGGAGGACTTTCTGCTTTAATTTTCACATCAAAAAGCTGTAAAAAAGAAAAACAATTAAAATTGCTAACTGCAATAGCACAGATATATACAACAACACAATATAAAGCATATTCAGTATATGGAAGATTAACAAATTAGTATGTGGTTACTCTTTGTTTGTTTTCTAATCTTTTCAACAGCCAATCACAGTTTCAAAGGAGGTAAAATACTGGACTGCAAAGGCAGTAACAGTAATATCCCATCTAAAGTGAAGATCATTATAATTTGCTGACTACTAAAAAATAGTTATCTTGGAGAATTTGTGGGGAATAAGAAGAATAGTATTTGTAAAACTATGCCATTTGCCACCATGTTGGTTGGGTTTTGCTTTTTGTTTTCAGTTAAGAGACTATGTATTAAAGGGGTTGTAAACACTTGAGGTTTTTCACTTAAATACATTCTATGCAATAAGGTGAAAAACCTCCTGTGATGTAGCTGCCCCCAGAGCCCCCCTTTTACTTACCGGAACCCGGTCTTTCCAGCGATGGGACGAGTACACCAGCTCCAGCCGGTGTCTTGGGTCCTGACTGGATAGATTGGTTCCCGCTGTTGTTAATCAAATACAATGACACGGGAGCCAGGGGGCGGGACAGAGTCCTGCTGTCAGTGTTAGTAGACGCAGCAGCAACACATGGGAGCGCCCCCACGGGTGCCACGTGGGAGAGCAGCTCTCTAACAGAGCACTCGAGAAGAGGAGGAGCCAGGAGTGCTACTGAGGGACCCCAGAAGAGGAGGATCGGGGCCACTCTGTGCAAAACCAACTGCACAGAGGAGGCAAGTATGACATGTTTGTTTTTTTTTTAAATTAAACCTTTAGATATTTTTTTAGTCATCACCTGTATTTTTTCACTGTAGTCTGCCTCTGTCATTGGCATTCCATCTCCACCACTGTCTGCGGTCTTTGGACGAATGTTCACTTTTTCTTCATCTATCTGAACACATGTGTTTTCCAAATTCTCATCAAATGTATGATCATAAACTGATATTGCCTGTAAAATTTCATCGCTGGTGGTGAACAATATTGTGTCCCCAAATTGTTCTGCAGTTGAGAAATTAAAAAAAATGAAAGGTAAAATAGACAAACAGAATATAGATAACAATGTTTCAAATTACTTTCTGTAAAATCACACTGTCTGTGTTAAATTTGCAATTTCACACAATGGAATTTTATCTAGCAATAATGCTTTAATATACACAGTGATTGAAAACCATTGTACAGCTACTGAGAACAGACTTTTTTTGATATATTTCTACAGATAACTAATAAAAAGTAAAATAAAAAAAAATTAAATATATATATATATATATATATATATATATATATATATATATATATATATATATATATATATACACACACACACACACACACACACACACATACACACAGTATCTCACAAAAGTGAGTACACCCCTCACATTTTTTTAAAGATTTTATTATATCTTTTCATGTGACAACACTGAATAAATGACACTTTGCTGCAATGTAAAGTATTGAGCTTGTATAACAGTGTACATTTTCTGTTCCCTCCAAATAACTCAGCACACAGCAATTAATGTCTAAACCGCTGGCAACAAAAGTGAGTACACCCCTAAGTGAAAATGTCCAAATTGGGCCCAAAGTGTCAATATTTTGTGTGGCCACCATTTTTTTCCAGCACTGCCTTAACACTCTTGGGCATGGAGTTCCCCAGAGCTTCACAGGTTGCCACTGGAGTGCTACTCCACTCCTCCATGACAACATCACGGAGCTGGTGGATGTTAGAGACCTTGCACTCTTCCACCTTCCGCTGGAGGATGCCCCACAGATGCTCAATAGGGTTTAGGTCTGGAGACATGCTTGGCCAGTCCATCACCTTTACCCTCAGCTTCATTAGCAAGGCAGTGGTTGTCTTGGAGGAATCTTGAAACTAGCTAAAGAACTTAATTTGTGTACAGAGACTGCACAGACGTGACCATCAGGCTTTGCCTTGCTGGGAGGGGTTATGCCTATTAGAGGATTCTTGTTTTTTTTGCTAGTGCCTAATCACCTGAAGGTGGCAGCATAACCCTATCATAAAAAATATGAAGATATCCTGTGTCTTTGAATGTACATTAAAGAAAAATAATTAGACTACTTAGCAGAGTTAACAAAAAAGGCATCCAATCTCCAAGGAGACTAGTAAAAAACTGAGGCATTCTGGTTAGAGGTGGCCCTATACTGGAGGCTAGCTTATGATTTTTCTGTTTGCCAGAATCAAATCCTCCCATAGGATTGGCAACATAACCCAACTGTGTCTCACTTGAAGGAGGGATACTTGCCCTTACGCAACAAAACATTGTTGCCAGAGTAACCCCTTACACGGACCTCTAGAACCGGGTGCCTCTCTTTTCTTATATGCAGATTATGGTTACAGCAACAGTTATTATATCCATCCCCCTGACCCCCCTCTCTCTCTCTCCCCCTGACCTCTCTCTCTCTCTGACCTCTCCCTCTCTCCCTGACCCCCCTCTCTCTCTCCCTGACCCCCCCCCCTCTCTCCCTCCATGACCCCCCTCTCTCTCTCCCCCTGACCCCCCTCTCTCTCTCCCTCCCTGACCCCCTCACTCTTTTTTTCTCTCTCTTCTCCTTGCCAGCACTGGAAGTAGCTTTACTCCAGTCTGTTTTTCTCCTGTTTTAACTCCTTCCTTCCCATCATCTGCCTATAAATTGATGTATAACAGAATTACTTGGTTAACTTTATCCACCTAAAGTGGTATTAAAGCAAAGCAAAATATTATACTGCAGCTTACCAGTTCTTAGATGGGTGGCTGCATTAGTTTTGTTTTTTTGTTTTTAGGTTTTCTCTTTTATATTCACCGGGTGATCCTGCTCGTAAGTCTGTTGTTTTTCAAAAGAACGAGCTGTCTTGCAGATGTAGCAGTTAGAGGGTTGAATCAAACCATTTAACACTGGCAAAGGGGGTGGAGTCAGGGGCGGAGCCAGAGGGGACTGAAAAATTATGTTTCGCCTAGGGTGTCAAAAATCCTTGCACTGGCCCTGGCTCCGTGACCGCGGGTCCCGCAGACTCGATGTCCGCAAGGGGATACCCACGATCGTCTCACGATGAGGAAGAACGGGAAGATGCTAATGTAAACAATCATATACCCGTTCTGCCTAATGACACTGATCACAGCTCCCTGTAATCGGGAGCGGTGATCAGTGTAGTGTCACACACAGCCCCTCCTCCCCACAGTTAGAATCACTCCCTACGACACACTTAACCCCTACAGCACCACCTAGTGGTTAACCCAGTGGTTCTCAACCTGGGGGTCGGGACCCCCCGGGGGTCGAATGATGATTTGCCAGGGGTCGACAAATCCTGGGCTGTTCCTGAAGCCCGCACCCCTCTCTGAGCCTTTTTTGCAGCCGCCCAGCAGGGCTGTTCCTGAAGCCTGTGGCTGCTCAGCTGGGCTGTTCCTGAAGCCTGTGGCCGCTCAGCTGGGCTGTTCCTGGAGCCCGCGGCCGCCTACTCAGCCTCTTTGCAGCCGCCTATTCAGTTCACATCATGGCTGGGGAACAGAGACTAGAGGTCAGCTGACTGGTGAGAAATGTGAAGTGGGAGGAGCTGGAGGAGACCCCATCTCCTGATTTCGGCATAGGTGTCACTGCTACGAGACACCATAAAGTTGGAGACACAGTGAGTAACACTACCTGTGATTATAGTTGCCATTAAAAGTCCCCACTACAGTTCTCAGATCAGCAGATGACCTTGATCAAGAGCACCTAAGTTGGCTGATCAGAACTCCCCCCAGCATTGCCACAACTCATCCCAACTCCCCGCCAGCACACTGTCATTCGTTTTAAAAAACGAGCGCTGTAATTACCCAATATCAGCTGTCTTCCGGCCAGTCACATCACTTGCGGCCGCTTTTTGGCTTCGATACATTGCTTCTGAGGGAGGGGCCGTAATCTTCCGCCGTGAAGATCACATGGCCGCTAGTCTCCTCCGCAGAAACAATAAAGCGGTCGCGAGTTACATGACCAGCCTGAAGACAGCTGAAATTAGGTATTTACAGCGCTCGTCTTTTTAAAACAAATTACATAGTGTGCCAATAGAGAGGCTGGCAGTGGCAATTTAGCAAATTTATTTTACAAGAATGGCAGCGGTGGGGCGGGGCCGGAGACAAACACAGAGGGGAACGACAGGCAGGGGAAGGGGAGTGAGAGGAGAGCGGATCAGGCAGCCTATCACAGAGGGAGGCACTTTGACCACGGTGATCAGGGCGGAGCAGCTCTGGTTATCGTGGCCTGTTTAGGGAGGGCATACAGGAAGTGGTAGGTTTAGTTTTTGTTTTTTTTTACAGTTTAGAGGGGGGAAGATTACACAGCGCAAGCGCTGTGCTGTGTAATCTGCTTTAAGGGAATCGACAATTTTTCTTTGGGTTATCAAACGCTTTAAGATCTATGATATTAATGATCTATCAATCCGTTGTTATTGCTTTTTTTTATACTCTCTCATGTCTATTCAAAAGAACAAGGGGTTTGAGAAAAATTTTTACATTCCTGTCTACATGACAGGTGTAAGACATAACAGAATAAGAAATATCTATTATGGCAGAAACTAAAATTATTTAAAATCTGACAGAAAAATCTCAATGGGGCACTGATGGGGCACTGAGATCAAGAGAGAATTAGTAATTCCTTTTGATAACGCTGAATGCCTAGCTGTCATACTGACCTGCAACAAAAACTGGAATCTTAAGACTCGTTTATAGCATGCATGTTTCGGGTCTGCGACTCAAAAAAATGGTGACACTGGCAAAAAGCATTTTTAGAAGAAACTTAGAAAATTATATAAAAACTGCGCTAAATCAATAAGTTAATGCTATAAGCAGCAACTCTCCTGCAAGAAATATGTACAGTTCAAAAATAGGTAAATATTCTTTAACAGTTCCCGGAGCTCTTCTGTCCTTAGCGAACTGGGCAAGGAGTTAGCTAAGGACAGGAGAGCTCCGGGAACTGTTAAATGCCTTGGCTTGGCTAAAGCCACAAGCGCGAACGACCTCTTTTAACGAGAGGTCATTTGGAGCTGGTAAGCAGACATCTCTGCTTTCAGTGGTGGCATTGCTGCACGGATCACTTTCTATGGTGTTGGATGGCGGAGATGCACATCAAGAGTATCAACACTTGGAAATTAGATATAATGCTACATCACTTTTGGACATTTTTTTTTTTTGGTTTTTAATTTTTCACTGTTTTTATTTAGCATAACTCTATATATTTACCCATTTTTAGAAGAAAACCAGAGATTGTAGCCCCTATACTTCTCTCATGACAGGGTCTTTTTGTAGGCAGAAGTTCTAATGCTTCCCAAGACCAACTTTAAAGGGGTAATAAAGGCAGGTTTTTTTAATCTTAATGCATTCTATGTATTGAGATAAAAAGCCTTCTGTGTGCAGCAGCTTCCCTCAGCCCCTTTAACACTTACCTGAGGTCCCTCTCTGTCCAGCAACGTCGTTGAATGTCTCAGCCATCCAAGAATCTCCCTCCTGATTGGCTGAGACACAGCAGCAGTGCAATTGGCTGTCGCTGCTGTCCATCAAAGTCAGCTAGCCAATCAGGGGAGAGAGGGGCGGGCCCGGGGCTCCGTGTCTAAATGAACCCAGGGAGCTGTGACTCGGCTCGGGTGACCCCATAACAAGCTGCTTGCTGTGGGGGCACTGAACACGAGGGAGGGGCCAGGATCGCTAAAGAGGGACCCGAGAAAAGGAGGATCCGGGCTGCTCTGTGCAAATCCACTGCAACAGAGCAGGTAAGTATAACATGTTTTTTTTCCTATAAAAATAACAAACAAGACTTTACAATCACTTTAAGTGGTTAACTGATTATTTTAACATAGATCCAAAAGAATGTACATACCTCCAGATAGATTGCCTGATGCCTTGGCAATTTCTCCTTTAAAAATCAAAGTGTGATCTAGAACTATTTTAATGTCCTTTACACCACGGAATGAATGAATTCTTGATTTATTGTAGTTCCATATTCTAATCATAGCTATTTGACATGGGCATGCAAAGTCTAAATAAATATATTGACTCTTTCCAAGTGTGAACGGTGCTAACCAAAGATGCATATCATCTTGTGTGTTGTTAACACCATCGATAAGGTTTGATACAACTCTAGGGTCTTTAGCAAATTCAGATACTGTATTTTTATTGGGGGGGAAAGCTTCAATTTTTGTTATAGGAATGGGGTTGCCTGTGGAAGAATATAATTCTATTCCATTAAGTCCAACATAATGTCTATCTCCCCAGGTAGTTACTATTTTAATGCATAAGCGCTGACCATAAGGTAAAACTGGAATTTCAAACTCAATTCCATCATCTTTGTCATTTTCATATAGATTCACATCTGTTGCATTGGACAGTTCTTGGTTATCTCTTTTTGTTACATGTTGCCTTCCAATTTTTTGCTGCTGCAAAAACTCATCAAAGATATCCCCTTCAAACTCCATGTTTGAGATTCGACCACGCTGAGACTGATTAAATTGCATTAACGAAGTCCATGACTCCATTAGGCTGTTATCTTGATCCCTGCTGCAACTCTGCTTGGCGTTAACATTTCCTTGATTACCTAAGTAGAAATAGGTTTAAAAAAGTGGAATTGTAACAGTGACATACAATTTTTATACACAACGGGTTGATTTACAAAAGGAGTAGAGTGTATTCACTTTGCAAAGAGAATTTTCACTTCGCTTAGAGAATAAATTGAAGCCAAGTGAAAATTCACTTTGCAAAAATACCTAAATCGTGTGAAAATAAAAGTAAAAAAACAAAACAACCTTGCACATGATTGGAAGATTGAAGTCAGGTCAGCATCACCTGATTTACAAAGTGTCAGGGCCAGGATTTGAACCCACAACCTCAGCTGTGTCAGGCAATGTCTCTTCCTGCTGAGCTACCTGGAATGCTGGACAGTTCCCAGGACAATTTCTTGAATGATCGTGTCTTGAACCTTGTTTGTCTTAAACCCTGAACTCTTTGCTCCTACCATGAACTTCCTTATTTAAGTCATGTCTCTGCACTTCCTGTTTGCCAGATTATTGTGCTCCAGCCAGTATCTTGCTCCTGTCTTCCCTGCTGCCATCCATATTTTGCTACCCACTCATTATCGACCATTGGCTTGTTCCTAGACTATGCTTCTACCTGATCTCAATCTGCAACCACCCATTACTGACCCCTTGGCTTGTTTACTGACTATGCTTCTGTTTGATCCCTACCTGCTTATTCGCTACTGGACCCCAGCTTGCTCACCTCCTGGTGGGGCGATCCTGAGGACTGTGACCTGGTACTAACACGCAGCAAAAGCCATCTCCACCATCAGAAGCTCTGGTGAACATCAGTTAGTACTTAGACTCTGCATCTCAGGTGAGCCTGCGTCATTCACCATGGTGAATGCCTGTGTCATTCACCATGGTGAATGCCTGTGTACCTATCCTGCTGGTCAGTGGTAGTTCCGCTACTGCTATAGCAACTGGTCTTCGAGCCTGACCCTTGATTGTGACACTAAGCCAAGGAAAAATTTACTTTATCACAAAGTGAATTTTCACTTTGTAAAGTAAACGTTCTCTTAGATTAGAAAATGAGTTAAAGCTGTGCTGACTTCAATAAAAAATAAAATCCTGATTTAAAATTTTCCATGCATGATTGGCTGTTCTTTGCAATGTTTTTTTTCCACTTCTATTCCCCTTACACATTAAGCTAGAGAAAAAATTATTTTGGAAAGTGACATGTTCTATTCCTTTTGTAAATCAACCCCAATATTTTCACATAAAGAATATGCTGGTCTATCTTGTTTGTTGACTAAACACTGCTCATATTAGACTTGCATTTCAAGCCAAACGTAGTAAACAAGTCATATGAGTCAATGGAAACTGCTTTACAAAATCCTAAGACCCCTTTCACACGGAGGCATTTTTCAAGAGCTTTTGGGCTAAAAATAGCGCATGTAAAGCCCCTGAAAAACAGCTCCCCTGCAGTCTCAGTGTGAAAGCCTCAGTGCTTTCACACTGCGGCGATGCGCTGGCAGGATGTTAAAAAACTCCTGCAAGCAGCATCTTTGGAGCGGTGAAGGAGCGGTGTATACACCGCTCCTAAACTGCCCATTGAAATGCTTTGCGGCATTTGTGGGTCGTTTTCACCCTTTTTCGGCCGCTAGCGGGGATTAAAAGCCCCCCGCTAGCGGCCGAAAAACTCTGCAAAAACAAAGGTAAAGCGCCGCTAAAAATAGCGGCGCTTTACCGCCGATGCCTTGGCTTGAAAGCAACCTTAAGCTTAAAGTGTTACTAAACCGAGGACCCTGCTTTCACTATATCTGGTCTCCCACAGTACACAGAACATGAAAATGCAATTATTTAAGTAAATATAAACTGCTAAATACCTTTTCTCATCAGCACTTAGAGCAGTCTTGTGACTTCTATCAGTGTCCAGCCAAGCACTGGTTAAAGCTTGAAGGAGGAGTTTTATGACTGCCCTATGAGACTGCAAGACCCCTGACTGTCTGGACAGTGCTGATTGGCTCTGTGCTGATCACATGCACTTTCCCAAGAAAAACAAAAACCTCTTTAGCAATACACACCAAACTGAGCATGTGCAGCCTGACGCCATAGGCTCTGTGTTATCAGGAAATTGTAAGGGGATGATGGAAGGGGGAGGATCAGAGAAGACAGGATCAAATAGCTTTTTTTACACAATGTGGAGGATTAACCCCTTTGGTTCCACAGTGAGTATAACAAGCATGCTTTACTGCAAATACAGACTGGTTTTACTGTTATGGGTTAAGTAACACTTTAAGTTTATTTTAAAAAAAAATCATCACAAGGCACTTATTAGTGTGAAATTTCCCTTGTGCTGCTATCTTCCGGTTAAGCAGAAATCTTCCCCCACACACCTGCTGCTAAAATCTTCCAGCATGACAGGGGTTAACAGAGCTGAAGGAGCTGTACAGGCACTCACCTGCAGTACCTGGCTATGTCCACCCTTTCCATCCACCTCCACCATTCATAGAAGCTGTACTACAGCTTCTATGGAGAATAAAAGATCTATGAATGGAGGATGGGCGGATGGTTAAAAAGTTTGCCTCCTCTATTCAGAGACCATATTTTGTTTACAGAATCAATAGTATGGCTTCTATGATTGGAGGAGGTGGACGTAAAGGCAGGCATAGTCGGGCACTCTGATAATGGGAAACAAAAATGCAGTTTAACTTTACTAGACTGTGCAAATTGTAATATCTATGGTCACTTGTCAAAACTAGGCATATCAATATCCTGAACTGCCAAATAAATATATAGTTACCAGATTGTGTAATCATAACAAACTGTTCAACACACTCCTAATATATAATCTCTTCTGTAAAACAATTTTCTTACATTTTTGATTATAAAAATATGAACATTTTTGTACCACTTAACCTAAATTTAGCAGCATGTGTAATCAAATTGTTATGTGTGTCATTTTCAGCGTGTATGTGAAATCGCCAAATGAATGGACATATATTATATTAAAGAAACCTCAAGCTAACCTGCATAAAGTCTATACAACCAGACCTCTAAACTTAGCCTTAAGCCTCGTAGACACGATCGGATTGTTGGCCAACAGAGCATCAGACTTTTGTCCGAAGGGCGTGTGCCAGGAACTTGTCTTGCATACAAACGGCACACAATTGTTGGCCAACAAACACGAACGTAGTGATGTACTATGTGGAATTTCAGCTCTTGAGCGCCACATTTTGGGCACCTTCTGCTAATGTCGTGTTTGGTGAGCATGGATTCCGAGCATGCGTGTTTGTACTTTGGACTTTTGTGTGACGGACTTGTGTACATGATACGAAAATCTGGCAACAGATTGTTGTCCGCCAAATATTTACTAGCCTGCTATCCAACATTTCTTGGCGAAAAGTTGGACAACAATTGTCTGAAGGAGCGTACTAACGGTCGGATTTTAGGAAAACAGTCTTTCATCACACAATTCCCTGCCAAAATTCCGATAGTGTGTACGAGGCTTTAGAGTGTTTTTACCAGCAATCTGCTGAATGAACCGGACTTTCCTTTCTTACAGAAGTTCAGAAAGTATATTTGTAGCAAGCTACTGACAAAGACAACAGGTAAAGGGAGGAAGTAAATGTGGAACAGTACGTCATTTTGAATAGTTGAAGTGATTCTAAAGGTTTTTTTTTTTTTTTTAAACATATTATACTTACCTACTCTGTGCAAGGGTTTTGCAAAGAACGTCCCCAATCCTCCTATTCTGGGGTCCCCCTGCGGTGCTCCTGGCTCCTCATCTTCGGTGAGTGCCCCCACGGAGAGCCCATTTCCATGGGAGCACCCATCCATTGACACAGACAGGACTCGGCCCCGCCCCCTGTTACTAGATTTGATTGACAGCAGCTGGAGCCAATAATAGCTTACAATCTATCCTAAAGGAACCGAGACAGCGGCTGGAGCTGCTGGGCTCATGCTCGTTGATGGAACGATCAGGTTTAGGTAAGAAAAAGGGGGCTCTGGGGGGCAGCTGCAGCACAGGAGGTTTTTCACCTTAATGCGTAGAATGCATTAGGTTGAAAAACCATGAGACTTTACAACTCCTTTAACTGTAATTGTAGTAGCAAAAAATAGTTCAGTTATGATAATGTTTCATATTGCAGACTTACTTTTTGTTGGCAGGTTAACATCTCCACATTTATCAGTGTCCAGTCTTTTATCCTTGACATGCAATTTCCTTCTTCTGTCACTGACTGGCCGTTCTGTTTCAGAAAAGTACTTGGGGCTCCTGGTTTCTATTTCATTACCAATATTCCTAGATGATAAAGAAGAAATGTTTCTTCTGTTTTCATTTCTATCTAGATGTTCCCTATGTGTAGTGGGACTTTGCACAAAATCATTTATAATAGTATTTTCATCATTTTTGTAAGTATTCATTCTACTAGATTGAATACCAGTCAAGCCCAGATCCAGTATTGAAGAACTCTGATCATTCTGTTGGAAGTTAAAAGAAGAAAGCCACTGTGGGGTTTTATTTGATGATCTTTCTACCATTTGTCCAGTCATTTTTTCCTGTTTTTTCATGACAAAGTCTTCATGCTCTAAAGGAGACGTTGAGTTTTCCGGCATTATTTTAGATTCATTTATATGTCTATCTTCTTCTCTGAACGAATTCTGTCTTTTCCCTTCAACATCTTCAGTCTCATCACCTTCTTCCACTTGTCTTGTTACAGATTTATTTAGCCTGTCGGTACTTAAATCATCCAGCTTACAATGTAAAAGATGCTTATGTTCTTTTAACACGGAGTAACTTTCTGATGTAGGGGCTTGAAGTAAAGGGCTCAACTTTCCACAGGTTGAGAATTGTGGCGAATGGTCATTATTGCTGCCTGAGCTATTGATTTCATTTTCTACATCCATCTGATTTCTAGACGTACATAGAGGAGGTGGGGAGATGGACTTTACTTGTCCAGTAAATAAATCAATAGTGTTGCTGTAATCAAATACTTTATTTCCGCATCCTTTCTCTAAGAACCCATCAAACATCAAAGTTTCATTTTTGTATATTCTCAAATGTTTTGCGCCAATGTCTAGATACTGAAAAACAGATATGTATACAGATACATGAAAAAAATTATACAATGCAAATGCTTTACAGCAAAATTAACTAATATGCAGCAACATTTATTAGGTTATACATCAAAGATAAAATGCACTCAAGTAATATACTCCATATCTGTAAGCCGCATTAGAGTGACTCTGCCACCTATTGTACTTTTTAAAGAATGAGTATAAAATAATGCAAAAAAAAAAAAAAGCATTATTTTTATTAAATCTCCCAGTACCTCTAGTAAAAGAAATCTGACCATGTTTTTTTTAAAGACATGTGGTATGAGGCAATGCAGCCTGACACAGCAATTATCTACTATGCAAATGATTTGTTAAAGATAATCTAAAGTCTACTTCATGTAGCAATCCACAGATTATACGACTAACTAGTGATAGCATTAGAAAAACACTTTTCATTGCAATATACCGTATTTATCGGCGTATAACACGCACTTTTTTCCCCTTAAAACCAGGGGAAAATCGCAGGTGCGTGTTATACGCCGATCCCCTGCGATCCCGACCTGTCAGATTTGCACAATCGCCGACCGCGGCTAGGTTCGGATAGCTCCGCTCGGGACTACGAGTGGAGCCGAAAATGAACGAGAGCCGCCGGAAAGAGCCGAGGACCGGCACTGTGTATTTCGGCGCCGGCGGCGCCATTTTCAAATCGCGGTCGGCGATTTTGAAGCCCAGAATGGCTGGGATCACTGGGGAAGGCTGCACTAGGGAAGGCTGCACTGGGGAAGGCTGCACTGGGGAAGGCTGCACTAGGGAAGGCTGCACTAGGGAAGGCTGCACTGGGGAAGGCTGCACTGGGGAAGGCTGCACTGGGGAAGGCTGCACTGACAAGGCTGCACTGGGGAAGTCTGCACTGACAAGGCTGCACTGGGGAAGGCTGCACTGACAAGGCTGCACTGGGGAAGGCTGCACTGACAAGGCTGCACTGGGGAAGGCTGCACTGACAAGGCTGCACTGACAAGGCTGCACTGACAAGGCTGCACTGACAAGGCTGCACTGGGGAAGGCTGCACTGACAAGGCTGCACTGACAAGGCTGCACTGAGAAGGCTGCAATGATGGGCATTTAAATGTAAGTTTTTTTTCCCTTCAACTTCCCTCCTAAAAGTTTTTTTTCCTTAAAATGCCCTCCTAAATTGGGGTGCGTGTTATACGCCGGTGCGTGTTATACGCCGGTGCGTGTTATACGCCGATAAATACGGTACCTAAAACCAGTTGCCCAATTAAAGTTTACCTGGGCTCCTTAAAGGAGGAGTTCCCCTTTGGGAAAATGGTACAGGCTCCACCCATTTTTAGGGTGGAACATTTAACATGTTCCCACTCCTGAAGCCACAGCCTGCTCCACTGCGTCTTGTGACAGCAAGTGGGGGATCTATTCCCCCCGCTTGCCGTCATTATTTTTGTAAAAATGCAACTGCGCAGGTCTCCGTCTGTCCGGTCACGTCATTCATTCACAGAGTTCCGTGAATGGAAAACTACAACTACCAACAGTACTTGTTGTACTCAGTGAACTACCAGGGTGTTGCTGAGCACTCTGGTAGTCCGTTGTCTCTTCCTGTCAGTGTGCATCTGCCTGCCCATACGAGGTACAAGCAGACAGATACACAGACAAGTCTTCAGGAGTCCTGCATGACACCTGCAATCTGCTGATCGCGGGTGCAATGCTTTATAGGCTCCAATTAAAAAAAATATTAAATGCACAAAAAGATGTGCATTTATTTATCGTTTTATAAAAAGGTGAACTTATCCTTTAATACATACAACATATTTGCACCGTAAAGACCATGCCTTAGTATCATAATGTTAAAGTAGAAGTCCACCCTAAAACTTAAATCTCTGCATCTACAGATATTGACGATCTAACACTAACCTATCTAGCCCTGTAAAGAAAAAATATCAGTATACATACCTTTTCTGCAGCCGATCCGATCCCACGCTGAGCTGTCAGTCGCAGGTTCACTGTCGAGGCGGGTGCAGAGGACACAGCTGACAATGGAAACCCCATAGTAAGTCTATGGGTGACGTCACTCCCCATTCATTTCACAGCCGTTGTCAGTTGTGTCCTCTGCAGAGCTTTCTCCGCTGGAGAAAGGGTCGGTTCGGCTTCAGAAAAGGTATGTATACTGATTTCTTCTTTACAGGGCTAGATAGGTTAGTGTTAGAATGTGGAAGTCTGTAGATGCAGGGATTTTAGATTTAGGGTGGACTTACACTTTAACCACTTCCTGATTGGCTCACTTACATATACTGCGGCAGGTTGGTAGCCCTGTGCGAACCACTGTACAGGCATGTCGGCTCCTTTAAGAGCCTTAACAAGCGCCCACTGCACGTGGCCACCGGTCGCGATGCCCGCCGGCCACCTGCAATCACGGGCACAAGATCCAGAATGGGGATCTGTGTGTGTAAACACACAAGTCCCTGTTCTGTCAGGGGAGAGGAGACATTTAGTTTGTTCCTACTAAGTAGGAACAACAATATGTCTCCTTCCCCAGTCAGTCCCATCCCCATACAGTTAGAAACACTAACGAGGGAAAACTTTTAACCCCTTGATTGCCCCCTAGTGTTAACCCCTTCCCTGCCAGTGAAATTTACACAGTAATAAGTGCATTTCTATAGCACTAATCCCTGTATAAATTGTCAATGGTCCCAAAAAAGTGTCAAGTGTCTGATCTGTCCGCTGCAATTCCCATTTAAAAAAAAAAAAAAAAAAATTGTTGATCGCCGCCATTACTAGTAAAAAAAAAAAAATAAATAAAAATGCCATAAATCTATCCCCTATTTTGTAGACGCTATAAAACTTTTGCGTAAACCAAACAATATACGCTTATTGCGATTTTTTACCAAAAATATGTAGAAGAATATATATTGGCCAAAACTGATGAATACATTTTTTTTTATTTATTTTTTTTTATTTGGGGTTGTTATTACAGCAAAAAGTAAAAAATATTGTTGTTTTTTTCTAAATTGTTGCTCTTTTTTTGTTTATAGCGCAAAAAAATAAAACTGCAGAGGTGATCAAATACCACCAAAAGAAAGCTCTATTTGTGGAAAAAAAAGGGTGTCAAATTTGGTTGGGTACAATGTGCACGACCGCACAATTGTCAGTTAAAGAGACGCAGTGCCGTATCGCAAAAAATGGCCTGGTCATTAAGGGGCAAATCCTTCCGGGGCTGAAGTGGTTAAACAACTTCATAAGACTTTCATTTGATATCCATACTATTTATCTTAAAGCCCATCTCCAGGCAGATATAAACCCTTCTCTCTCCCATCTACAACACATCCTGAACATTTTTTTGCCTTCTCAACATGTGAAAAATATACATTCACCTAAGTCTGTGGCCTGGGTCCCTAACTGGTGCTGTTTCCGAGTGTTGGGGACAGAGAATTCAGCACTGTGGTGTGCCAATACTGACTGCTCCCTGACAGACCCTTTGCGCTGATGTCACCCCTGCAGACTTCATTTCCAGTGTCTGAGAGGACCCCACTGATGGACAGTCAAACGCAAGTGTCCACATCCCACAGGCAGTGACTCATTAACTCATGGGGATTTACTGCATTTAGGTTGCAGTGCAAGTTCATTCTAAGCAGGTCAACTGCATAGACCAACATAATCCTTTTTTTTAAGTGGAAATGCTGAGCCTGGTTTACTAAAAGGAGAGGGTACAGCAGTAGTGATTTTTTAGGCGTAGTTATTTATTTATTTTTTACAATAACATCACCACATCTTAGTCAAGTAAGGCAGCCCAGATATAAGTAGGTTTTTTTCGTTCAGCTAGCAAGGTCCATAAAGACATGGATGAGTGAGTTTGGGGTGGAAGAACTTGACTGGCCTGCACAGAGTCCTGACCTCAATCCGATAGAACACCTTTGTGATGATCGGGAGACTGCGAGCCAGGCCTTCTCGTCCAACATAAGTGCCCGACCTCAAAAACGTGCTTCTGGAAGAATGGTCAAACATTCCCATAGACACACTCCTAAACTTTGTGGACAGCCTTCCCAGACGAGTTGAAGCTGTTATAGCTGCAAAGGGCGGGCCAACTCAATATTGAACTAAGACTGGAATGCAATTAAAGTTAATGTGTGTGTAAAGACAGGCGTCCCAATACTTTGACAATATAGTGTAATATAGATATATTTATTTATTTTCAGCTGGAACTTGGTGAAGCTTAGTTCCACCCCCATTGGCTCAGGCCCTTTGCTTCCTGCTTACCACTATAATTTGTAAACACAGAAGTCTGGCTTCTGTGTTTACAAGTGACAGTTGGTCCCCCAAATCTGATCTCCTGAGTGGCTCCCACTGAGTGCAGGGTGAAAACAAGGGAGATGCAGGTGCCCGGGGCGCAGTGCAGGTGCCGACACCCCCACTGGATGATCTCCCTGCAAGTGAGAGAGGCGGGGCCAACTAGAGTGTTTAGAAAGCTACTAGAGCCAACTGGGTGCTTCAGCTTAATACAGCAACAAAAGTAAGACATGTGTATACCTACAAACTTTTTTGTGATGGGAATGAGGGACACATATTAGCGAAAGTATGTAGGCATAGGACACAGACCACTGCTATGCTCCCCTTAAAGGAGAATTAAAAAAAAAATAGAATAAAACCCACGAGTGCTTTTTTTTACAGCTACTATTCCTTTATACTGACTTTTGAAATTTACAAATGCAGCAATTTAGAAATGGGATAGAAGGTTTAGAACTGGGAAACACTTTTTGAAAGATGCAAAGTCCATGTTATTTACAACTATACAGATCAGACAAAAATGAGGAGGAAAGAGGGACAGAAGTACATTGTTCCAAATCAGGGACAGTCCCTTGAAATCAGGGACAGTTGGGAGCTATGCATGTGGAAGATGGTGGAGCCTTTAAAAAGGGGGGGGGGGGATAAGGTGGTGGTGGTGTGGGGGGGGGGGGTTACATGCAGAGGTTAGGGCTGAAGAGGGGTGAAAGTAAGATGTGGATGGGGGATCCAGAGGTAGGCAGCTGTGGAAGAAGGCTGGACTCTGCACTCCGTATGCAGTGCACCCCTAAACCCTGCACTATATACGTAGCACACCCCCGAACTCTGTACATAATGCACTCCTGGTATTTAATGCCCCTTTAGGACCCTCCCTCTGTTACATAAATTTGACTACACCCACTATTTGATGCGTTTTGGAGGGTGTGTATGTGTGGGTCATAGTTGAATTCCTGTACCTATACTCTGAGAAAAAAGCCCTGTATGTATATACATATTTATATACACACATACATATATACACACGCAGTATGTATGTGTGGGAGGAACCATTCATAAATAATTGTGTTCTTTTTTATAACAGGACATTTCTGTGACACTTGTAGCCGAGTGTATTTATGACTATATTCAGTAAATAAATGCAGTTACATGTTAAGTGTCATAGGAATATAGAAAATGGTGAAAATAACTGTGCTAAAAACCAAGTGCAAATCAAATAATGTGAAAAGCAGCAATCCCCACAAAAACATCAATTGTGGAAAAGCATAAGAAAAATAAGGGGTTGCGCTAATACTAATAAAACATAATGAATAATTTACAATGAAGAAAAATTCATATAATGATCATAAATGAAAATAAATCAATGTGCAAAAACGTTTGGTGATAATGAAAAAAAGTCCCATTAAATAAACATCAATTAAGTGTCGTGAAAAATCCAAATCACCAACAATATACAAAAAAAGTCCAAGTGATAATAATGAAGTTCTGTGACAGCAAAGAAGGGTCCACCACCAGAAATGGAAGGGGTTACTCCTTACCAGAAGGCCATGACCCCCCACCACAGAGGATCACAGCAAGCAGGAATCTTTAAAAGCCAAAAATGGGAACTGCCAGCGGTGTCCACCAGAGGTCATCTCATCATCAGCAACTCCAACGAACCCGGGACCACGTGTTCAGCTTTCAGTTCCCGCTGTATCTTCTCCTTCAGAGAGTTGAGGCTCTGAAGGAGAAGATACAGCGGGAACTGAAAGCTGAACACGTGGTCCCAGGTTCGTTGGAGTTGCTGATGATGAGATGACCTCTGGTGGACACCGCTGGCAGTTCCCATTTTTGGCTTTTAAAGATTCCTGCTTGCTGTGATCCTCTGTGGTGGGGGGTCATGGCCTTCTGGTAAGGAGTAACCCCTTCCATTTCTGGTGGTGGACCCTTCTTTGCTGTCACAGAACTTCATTATTATCACTTGGACTTTTTTTGTATATTGTTGGTGATTTGGATTTTTCACGACACTTAATTGATGTTTATTTAATGGGACTTTTTTTTCATTATCACCAAACGTTTTTGCACATTGATTTATTTTCATTTATGATCATTATATGAATTTTTCTTCATTGTAAATTATTCATTATGTTTTATTAGTATTAGCGCAACCCCTTATTTTTCTTAAGTGTCATAGGAATGTCTTGACATAAATAAAACAAACATACCGTATATACTCGAGTATAAGTCGTTCCGAGTATAAGTTGAGGCCCTAATTTACCACAAAAAAATGGGAAAAACTTATTGACCCGAGTATAAGACGAGGGTGAGAAATGCACAGCTACTGTAAGTGGAAAAGAGGGTCAACAATGCCCATTTGTAGCATCACTGTGCCCATTTGCATGCCTCACTGTGCCCATTTGCAGCCATAGGTCCCCTGAACTTCAAACTCGGTAGTTAAGGGTTCCTAGATACCCCCTAGCTGCAGCCAAAATTTGGGGTCTCTGAACCCAAAGGGTCCCGAAATGACATTGCTGCAGGTAGACACAGTTGACCAAATTTGGGGCCCCGTATCTCAGGGCCACTTAGTGCTAGGAACCCCAAATTTGGTGTGCAAACCCAGTGGAACTAGCACCATAAAATTTCCAAAGCTGGGGTTTCTAGCACCAAGTGGCCCCGAGATACAGGGCCCCAAAAATCAGTTCAGAAAATGTCAAGCACTTTTCTGCAGCAGAGAATGACATTTTCCGAACCGGTTTTGGGGCCCCGTATCTCAGGGCCACTTGGTGCTAGGAACCCCAGCTTTGGATATGTTATGGTACCTGTTCCACTGGGTTGGCACACCAAATTTGGGGTTCCTAGCTCCAAGTGGCCCTGAGATATGGGGCCCCAAATTCGGTTCAGAAAATGTCAAGCACTTTTCTGCAGCAGAGAATGACATTTTCCAAACCGGTTTTGGGGCCCCGTATCTCAGGGCCACTTGGTGCTAGGAACCCCAGATTTGGATATGTTATGGTACCAGTTCTACTGGGTATGCACACCAAATTTGGGGTTCCTAGCACAAAGTGGCCCTGAGATACGGGGCCCCAAAGTCGGTTCGGAAAATGAAATTTTTTGCTGCAGAAAAGTGCTTGACTCGAGTATAAGTCGAGGGGGGCACTTTCAGCACAAAAAAATGTGCTGAAAAATTCGACTTATACTCGAGTATATACGGTACTAATTAATGATTCCTCTCACATAGGTCTTTTATTAACTTTAATTTCACTTTTTAACTCTTATTTTATCATCTTTTATTTTTTATTTTTCATTCAGGAGTATTTGAGCCCCTTATCTCTGGAGATCATGGGCTCAAACCTCACTTACACTACTCATTGCATCCATTTGCAGTGTATTTCATTCACTTCTCTTCTCAGTCAGAGAAGAGAACAACAAACGTTAAAAAATTGTCTTTCCTCTGAGAGCTTTATACACTGTAATGGGCAGTAATGTGTGAAGGCAGGTATCTCAGTTAGTAAACATACATCTAAATGCATTTTGCCTGTGCATGCAGCAAAATTGATAGACTTCTCTGTGGGGTCTATTTAAAACAAAAGTAAATAAAAAAAGTAACACACAATTCACATAAATTCTGGGTAAAAGGTGTGCAAATCTTGAATGAAACATAATTATGACATTATTACAGCTTCTTATCTACAATACTGCGATTGTTTCAGTGGTTCACTAATAACCTCCCTTAGCACAGAAATAGGTATACTACACATTAGATGTTTTAAATAAAGACAAGTATTTCTACATAGTGACTTACCTTGTGCTTTATATCTTGCAGGTTAATAAAATACAACACTATACAGCAAATCTGCCCTCATATTTGAAAAAATAACTGATTTAGTACGAGGGGAGGGGGAGTCAGAAAATAACATAAGGTGCTGCTGGTACTTACACTGAGCATCTTGTTATAATTCCAGATCTTCACTTTGCATATGTCAAAATCACATGACCGAGTAGGATTTCGGATAACAAAGTAAAGCTGCACAGGGGGATGGAAAGGGCACATCCACATGAAATGTTCCTTTGTAGTCTGAAGGGGACAATTACAAAGCAACATTTTTTTAATTGAGATCTTTATGTCACATAGAAAAAAAAAAAAAAGAGTAACATTTATAAAGCTAGCATTAGGATATACTATATTAATGTGAGATAAAAAATCACAGCTTCAAATTCATAAACTAAAGAACACAAAACAATAAATCCTTTTTTTTATTATTCACTAGGCTTGTTTTATATTTGTATATTTGTTTGCGAAAACTTTAATTTTAAATGACAAGAGCACATTACCCATGTCTAATACAGTACTTAAAGTGGAACTTCACTCTCAATCTTTAAAATGTGCAAAAATTGCCGCCTTGGCATCCAAACAGCCTTCACAGATTAATCTTAGCTTCAGCTAAGCTAAGGATAATCTGTGAAGGCTGTTTGGATGCCAAGGTGGCAATTTTTGCACATTTTAAAGATTCTGATGTAAGTGTAATGATTTTAAACCTTTTAATAAACCTTGCAGTATTACACTATATGCCCTCTTCTCTTCACTTGTTCAAACTTTACTACTCTGATCGTCTTTGACGAAGTAAAGTATGTAGGATCTACTATCAAGTGGTGAAGGAGAGGAGATTCCATTCTCTGAGGCACAACCAATCTACATATCTGCTGGACAAGAGACACCATCTTGATATACACAGGCGTATTTTTCATCTTTATCTGGTGAGTGGGGATCCAGGAGGGGAGCACAGGAAGTCACCAAGATTACATCAACATGTCACCAGCCCTGCACCTCACACTTGATGAACTTTATTGTTTGAACCTTATTTTGTAATTTTTTTGAATTTTTGAACTTTATTGAATGCACTTTTTTTGCACTATATTGGCACTTTGTTACACATGTTGTCATATGACACATATTTGATGCGAGTATATGCACATTTATGATTGAGAGAGGCAGCGCTGAGTATATATTTTCTGTTGACACTTTAATATAACATGCAGTAAAAATGAGAATTGCATGGTGGTGTTGGTCAATACCAAAAATCTGGACTTTCCCTAGAACAAACCGTCAAAATGAGCAACTGATATAACTGCTTTCTAAGAGAACAAATAACAATTCCCCATCGCCCTTCAATTTGTGGTCTAAAGTATTTTTACCAATAAGAATAGGAAAATTCCAGCGCTCACCTTAACTTTTCCATTGACTAAACACTGAAGATCTCCAGGAAAATCAGCATTTCTTATGTCTACGTCAAGAGGGGACACATATATTTTCTGATTCTTCAAATCAAAGAACTGGACTTCAGTCAAACCCACAAAATGGGGATTTCCCCAATTGGATAAAATTTCAACTGTTATATATATCACATCTTTTATGGTTGACTGAAAATTAAACAAAAACATAAAGAGGGAATTAAGATTTACACACAGCTAATATATTGCATTTGACAAAGCTAAAGCGATTTCAGAGAATTTATATTAAAAAAAGAAAGATTCTGTATGTTGCCTTTGGAAAAACTCCTTTATTACATTTTTCTTATTGAGAGTACAATTCATATAACAGAGCATAAGCAAATTCAAAAATAATTATCTCCATTTCGAAGCTAACAAAACTGGGAGGTAATTAAGATCTACTCTAACTTGGCATACAGAGACAGGCAGAGTTCCTTTTCCTATATGCATTGTAGCAGAACAACATATTTACTGCCGCTAACCTCTACCTGTCATTGGTTGTTAAAGTGGAGTTCCACCCACTTTTACAACTCTTCAGCATCCCTCACTAAACTGTGCACTGTAAACAAATTGTATATTTTTTTATTTTTTTTCTCAGCACCTACTGTATATCTGCTGTATTCATTTTTCACTTCCTCCTCCCTGGCCGCGGCCCATCGTATCATTTCCTGTTTGCAATGCCTTCTGGGAAGGGGCGGCAACTTCCTCTGAAACTGCCGTTGCTATGGAAACCTGACCTGAAACCTATTACACTGCTTGTGCTGCACTGAGCATGTGCAAGATCTACAAGGATGAGATCCAGGAAGAAATACAGTCTGGCTTCAGATGCCCACACATAAGATGGCCACGGCCTGCTGTAAGTTTATAAAATAACAAACTACTGCTATAAACTAACAAAACAGACCTTAGTTTAGAGACTAACTTTATTAGAATACATTAAGCTTGTGTATTCTAGGGGTATTTTTATTTAAAAAGTATAATTTCGGCTGGAACACCACTTTAAGGACGCTGTCAGCTTTACTAGCCAACAGCCTCCTAGCAACCAGTGATTCTGCAGTGGGCAGAGCCTTATGGGGAAGCTGAGGCACTAGTTCCACATCAGGTCCGCTTTCACCTTGTAAATGACATCAGGCAGTGGGTGCATTTTATAGCAAGCGTTCAATTGGCTAAAGATTCGCCCACTGCCAGCTGTCAATCACAAAGGAGCAGACCTGATGGAGAACAAGGGTCAGTGACACCCTATCATGCACTACTATGCACCCCCATCTCACTTATATGGATGTGTGCTGCCTTAGTAGTGCAGGTCTGTTTATTTTTTTTGTATGCATTATGGATGTTAAGGGCACCTACAAAGTGAATGGGCTGCCCTGATGTTACCTATAAAGTACATATGTGTGAATCCCTAGGACCATTAAAAGAGGAGAAAGAAGGTTGGCACTTTAAATAAGGTGCGTGCAAAACAGTTGGCGTTTGCATGTATACATGGCCGTAAATATGATTTTTTTTCTTTTACATTCTGTTGATGAGGCTTGTAAAAAAAAAAAAAAAAAATGCTCTCACCATTATTTTTTATATGCATCGTCGTGTGATTAGACCTATAATATATACACACATATGATCAGCAATCACTGCATCTTTCCATCTGGTCTGTGTATCAGCCTTGACACCCTATCATGCACTACACATACACAGACCAGATGGAAAGATGCAGTGATTGCTGATTTTAGCCACCTGACATCCACACACCTTCCCACTAATATTGGATGAAGATTCACAGAGGCTTGCTGATAACATACCCAGAGATATGCAATAAATCCAGTAATATCTTCCCCCATTCCTCCTCGCTAACGAAGGTCCCACGGAGCATGGTGGAGCCTGGTCTTACCGGTGGAGGAGAGGATTCAGACGGACGTTTGAATCTACCGCCCTTGCCTGAGTGTTTTCTCCTGTTTGTGCCTATTAGACCTCCGTAATAGAGGTCCTACGGTTCTGGTAAGCGGTCATCCGGCATTCCTTATTATCAGAGGTGGGGGACTTGAGTCACATGACTTGACTTAAGTCAGACTTGAGTCACCTGTTTGAGGACTTGCGACTTGCTTGACAAAATTAAATAAATGACTCAACTTGACTTTGACTTGTCACTAATGACTTGCGACTTGACTTTGACTTGGGCTATTTGACTTGCAGTGACTTGGCACCCCCCCCTCCGAAAATATTACCCACACACTCCGCCCACCACCGCCTCTGAGCCAATCAGCATTTGCCAAATGCCATTGGAGCTATTCAGGGTAGCGGTAAGAGTTATGTCAGTCCCTGCATCAAGCGCACCTGTTGAACGTGTGTTAAGCCATGGTGGGGTGATAATGCGACCTCATCGCTCACAACTGAGCGAGAAAGTACTTTCCAATTAAATTTTTTGCAAATGCAATATATTTTAAGTGGCAATTCTCATCACCATTCAAGTGTCCAGATGTTGGCATTGTGTCAAGTTCAAACTTTGAGCTTAGTTATTTTCCCCCTCAGCAAGGACTACATTTTTTCAGGCTTGTTGGCCATTTAATTGCTGAGTGGTCTGCTCCTTGTCTGCTGTTTGGGCATTCAAAGTGTTTCTTTAATATGCCAAGAAAAAAGCACTAAGCAGTTTTGTTAATGTTGAAAATAAAACAAAACCTTTCCTGAAAACTGACTTTTAACTCATTTAACCACTTGACGACCGCCTCACGCCGATGTACGTCGGCAAAGTGGCACGGACAGGCAAAATCACATACAGTGTACGTGATTTGCCTTCCGCGGGTGGGGGGTCCGATCGGACCCCCCCCCCCGGTGCCCGAGGCAGTCGTCCTTTGTGCCCCGGCGATCGGTGGTGAGGGGGAGACCATCCGTTCGTGGCCACCCCCTCGCGATCGCCGCCGGCCAATCGAATCATTCCTTTGCTGCTGTATGCTAAACAGCAGCAAAGGAAATGATGTCATCTCCCCTCGGGTCGGTAATTTCCGTTCCGGCCCGAGGAGAGAAGACATCAATGTGAGTGCACCAACACACACACACACAGTAGAACATGCCAGGCACACAAAACACCCCGATCCCCCCCCCGATCGCCCCCCCAATCACCCCCCCCCCCCCCGTCACAAACTGACACCAGCAGTTTTTTTTTTTTTTTTTTTTCTGATTACTGCATTGGTGTCAGTTTGTGACAGTTACAGTGTTGGGACAGTGAGTATTACCCCCCTTTAGGTCTAGGGTACCCCCCTAACCCCCCTAATAAAGTTTTAACCCCTTGATCACCCCCTGTCACCAGTGTCACTAAGCGATCATTTTTCTGATCGCTGTATTAGTGTCGCTGGTGACGCTAGTTAGGGACATAAATATTTAGGTTCGCCGTCAGCGTTTTATAGCGACAGGGACCCCCATATACTACCGAATAAATGTTTTAACCCCTTGATTGCCCCCTAGTTAACCCTTTCACCACTGATCACCGTATAACCGTTACGGTTGACGCTGGTTAGTTTGTTTATTTTTCATAGTGTCAGGGCACCCGCCGTTTATTACCGAATAAAGGTTTAGCCCCCTGATCGCCCGGCGGTGATATGCGTCGCCCCAGGCAGCGTCAGATTAGCGCCAGTACCGCTAACACTGACGCACGCAGCATACACCTCCCTTAGTGGTATAGTATCTGAACGCATCAATATCTGATCCGATCAGATCTATACTAGCGTCCCCAGCAGTTTAGGGTTCCCAAAAACGCAGTGTTAGCGGGATCAGCCCAGATACCTGCTAGCACCTGCGTTTTGCCCCTCCGCCCGGCCCAGCCCAGCCCACCCAAGTGCAGTATCGATCGATCACTGTCACTTACAAAAGACTAAACGCATAACTGCAGCGTTCGCAGAGTCAGGCCTGATCCCTGCGATCGCTAACAGTTTTTTTGGTAGTATTTTGGTGAACTGGCAAGCACCAGCCCCAGGCAGGGTCAGGTTAGCGCCAGTACCGCTAACACCCACGCACGCAGCATACGCCTCCCTTAGTGGTATAGTATCTGAACGGATCAATATCTGATCCGATCAGATCTATACTAGTGTCGCCAGCAGTTTAGGGTTCCCAAAAACGCAGTGTTAGCGGAATCAGCCCAGATACCTGCTAGCACCTGCGTTTTGCCCCTCCGCCCGGCCCAGCCCACCCAAGTGCAGTATCGATCGATCACTGACACTTACAAAACACTAAATGCATAACTGCAGCGTTCACAGAGTCAGGCCTGATCCCTGCGATCGCTAACAGTTTTTTTGGTAGTATTTTGGTGAACTGGCAAGCACCAGCCCCAGGCAGCGTCAGGTTAGCGCCAGTACCGCTAACACCCACGCACGCACCGTACACCACCCTTAGTGGTATAGTATCTGAACGGATCAATATCTGATCCGATCAGATCTATACTAGCATCCCCAGCAGTTTAGGGTTCTCACAAACGCAGTGTTAGTGGGATCAGCCCAGATACCTGCTAGCACCTGCGTTTTGCCCCTCCGCCCGGCCCAGCCCAGCCCACCCAAGTGCAGTATCGATCGATCACTGTCACTTACAAAAGACTAAAACGCATAACTGCAGCGTTCGCAGAGTCAGGCCTGATCCCTGCGATCGCTAACAGATTTTTTGGTAGCGTTTTGGTGAACTGGCAAGCGCCAGCGGCCTAGTACACCCCGGTCGTAGTCAAACCAGCACTGCAGTAACACTTGGTGACGTGGCGAGTCCCATAAGTGCAGTTCAAGCTGGTGAGGTGGCAAGCACAAGTAGTGTCCCGCTGCCACCAGAAAGACAAACACAGGCCCGTCGTGCCCATAGTGCCCTTCCTACTGCATTCGCCAATCCTAATTGGGAACCCACCGCTTCTGCAGCGCCCGTACTTCCCCCATTCACATCCCCAACCAAATGCAGTCGGCTGCATGAGAGGCATTTTCTTTATGTCCTCCCGAGTACCCCTACCCAGCGAACGCCCACAAAAAAGATATTGTGTCTGCAGCTAGCGCGGATATAGGCGTGACACCCGCTATTATTGTCCCTCCTGTCCTGACAATCCTGGTCTTTGCATTGGTGAATGTTTTGAACGCTACCATACACTAGTTGAGTATTAGCGTAGGGTACAGCATTGCACAGACTAGGCACACTTTCACAGGGTCTCCCAAGATGCCATCGCATTTTGAGAGACCCGAACCTGGAACCGGTTACAGTTATAAAAGTTAGTTACAAAAAAGGTGTAAAAAAAAAAAAAAAAAATATATATATATATATATAAAATAAAAAAAAATAGTTGTCGTTTTATTGTTCTCTCTCTCTCTATTCTCTCTATTGTTCTGCTCTTTTTTTACTGTATTCTATTCTGCAATGTTTTATTGTTATTATGCTTTATCATGTTTGCTTTTCAGGTATGCAATTTTTTATACTTTACCGTTTACTGTGCTTTATTGTTAACCATTTTTTTGTCTTCAGGTACGCCATTCACAACTTTGAGTGGTTATACCAGAATGATGCCTGCAGGTTTAGGTATCATCTTGGTATCATTCTTTTCAGCCAGCGGTCGGCTTTCATGTAAAAGCAATCCTAGCGGCTAATTAGCCTCTAGACTGCTTTTACAAGCCGTGGGAGGGAATGCCCCCCCCCCCCCACCGTCTTCCGTGTTTTTCTCTGGCTCTCCTGTCTCAACAGGGAACCTGAGAATGCAGCCGGTGATTCAGCCAGCTGACCATAGAGCTGATCAGAGACCAGAGTGGCTCCAAACATCTCTATGGCCTAAGAAACCGGAAGCTACGAGCATTTTATGACTTAGATTTCGCTGGATGTAAATAGCGCCATTGGGAAATTGGGGAAGCATTTTATCACACCGATCTTGGTGTGGTCAGATGCTTTGAGGGCAGAGGAGAGATCTAGGGTCTAATAGACCCCAATTTTTTCAAAAAAGAGTACCTGTCACTACCTATTGCTATCATAGGGGATATTTACATTCCCCGAGATAACAATAAAAATGATTAAAAAAAAATAAAAATGAAAGGAACAGTTTAAAAATAAGATAAAAAAGCAAAAAAATAATAAAGAAAAAAAAAAAAAAAAAAAAAAAAAGCACTCCTGTCGCCCCCTGCTCTCGCACTAAGGCGAACGCAAGCGGCGGTCTGGCGTCAAATGTAAACAGCAATTGCACCATGCATGTGAGGTATCACCGCGAAGGTTAGATCGAGGGCAGTAATTTTTGCAGTAGACCTCCTCTGTAAATCTAAAGTGGTAACCTGTAAAGGCTTTTAAAAATGTATTTATTTTGTTGCCACTGCACGTTTGTGCGCAATTGTAAAGCATGTCATGTTTGGTATCCATGTACTCGGCCTAAGATCATCTTTTTTATTTCATCAAACATTTGGGCAATATAGTGTGTTTTAGTGCATTAAAATTTAAAAAAGTGTGTTTTTTCCCCAAAAAATGCGTTTGAAAAATCGCTGCGCAAATACTGTGTGAAAAAAAAAAATGAAACACCCACCATTTTAATCTGTAGGGCATTTGCTTTAAAAAAAATATATAATGTTTGGGGGTTCAAAGTAATTTTCTTGCAAAAAAAAAAAACTTTTTCATGTAAACAATAAGTGTCAGAAAGGGCTTTGTCTTCAAGTGGTTAGAAGAGTGGGTGATGTGTGACATAAGCTTCTAAATGTTGTGCATAAAATGCCAGGACAGTTCAAAACCCCCCCAAATGACCCCATTTTGGAAAGTAGACACCCCAAGCTATTTGCTGAGAGGCATGTCGAGTCCATGGAATATTTTATATTGCGACACAAGTTGCGGGAAAGAGACAATTTTTTTTTTTTTTTGCACACAATTGTCACTAAATGATATATTGCTCAAACATGCTATGGGAATATGTGAAATTATACCCCAAAATACATTCTGCTGCTTCTCCTGAGTACGGGGATACCACATGTGTGAGACTTTTTGGGAGCCTAGCCGCGTACGGAACCCCGAAAACCAAGCACCGCCTTCAGGCTTTCTAAGGGCGTGAATTTTTGATTTCTCTCTTGACTGCTTATCACAGTTTCGGAGACCATGGAATGCCCAGGTGGCACAAACCCCCCCCAAATGACCCCATTTTGGAAATTAGACACCCCAAGCTATTTGATGAGAGGTATAGTGAGTATTTTGCAGACCTCACTTTTTGTCACAAAGTTTTGAAAATTGAAAAAAGAAAAAAAAAAAGTTTTTTCTTGTCTTTCTTCATTTTCAAAAACAAATGAGAGCTGCAAAATACTCACCATGCCTCTCAGCAAATAGCTTGGGGTGTCTACTTTCCAAAATGGGGTCATTTGGGGGGGGGTTTGTGCCACCTGGGCATTCCATGGCCTCCGAAACTGTGATAGGCAGTGAAGAGTGAAATCAAAAATTTTCACCCTTAGAAATCCTGAAGGCGGTGATTGGTTTTCGGGGTCCCGTACACGGCTAGGCTCCCAAAAAGCCCCACACATGTGGTATCCCCGTACTCAGGAGAAGTAGCTAAATGTATTTTGGGGTGCAATTCCACATATGCCCATGGCCTGTGTGAGCAATATATCATTTAGTGACAACTTTGTGCAAAAAAAAAAAAAAAAAAAATGTGTCACTTTCCCGCAACTTGTGTCAAAATATAAAATATTCCATGGACTCAATATGCCTCTCTGGAAATAGCTTGGGGTGTCTACTTTCCAAAATGGGGTCATTTGGGGGGGTTTTGTGCCACCTGGGCATTCCATGGCCTCCGAAACTGTGATAGGCAGTAAAGAGTGAAATCATAAATTTACGCCCTTAGAAATCCTGAAGGCGGTGATTGGATTTCGGGGCCCCGTACGCGGCTAGGCTCCCAAAAAGTCCCACACATGTGGTATCCCCATATTCAGGAGAAGCAGCAGAATGTATTTTGGGGTGCAATTCCACATAGGCCCATGGCCTGTGTGAGCAATATATCATTTAGTGACAACTTTTTGTAAATATTTTTTTTTTTTTTTGTCATTATTCAATCACTTGGGACAAAAAAAATAAATATTCAATGGGTTCAACATGCCTCTAAGCAATTTCCTTGGGGTGTCTACTTTCCACAATGGGGTCATTTGGGGGGGTTTTGTACTGCCCTGCCATTTTAGCACCTCAAGAAATGACATAGGCAGTCATAAACTAAAAGCTGTGTAAATTACAGAAAATGTACCCTAGTTTGTAGACGCTATAACTTTTGCGCAAACCAATAAATATACGCTTATTGACATTTTTTTTACCAAAAACATGTGGCCGAATACATTTTGGCCTAAATGTATGACTAAAATTGAGTTTATTGGATTTTTTTTATAACAAAAAGTAGAAAATATCATTTTTTTTCAAAATTTTCGGTCTTTTTCCATTTATAGCGCAAAAAATAAAAACCGCAGAGGTGATCAAATACCATCAAAAGAAAGCTCTATTTGTGGGAAGAAAAGGACGCAAATTTCGTTTGGGTACAGCATTGCATGACTGCGCAATTAGCAGTTAAAGCGACGCAGTGCCAAATTGGAAAAAGACCTCTGGTCCTTAGGCAGCATAATGGTCCGGGGCTCAAGTGGTTAAAGATGGAAATGGGGTAGATCAGTATTTTGACTTATTTTGTGACTTGACCAAAATAAAGGACTTGACTTGACTTGCTTGACTTCTAGCAGGGACTCGACTTGACTTGCTTGCTTTTCGCCACAGTAACTTGGGACTTGCTTGTGACTTACACATATGTGACTTACTCCCATGTGTGCTTATTATCCTTTGGCTATTGTGTGGGACTACTTTCAGAAAAGGATTTATTGGGGGTTTTCAATCTAAAATCTACTTCTATTGGACTATATCAGCACATGTTGAATTTATGTTAAATCCCTTTGATATTTATTTTGCTGGTATTTGTTCTCATTTGATTGATTTGTTTCATGGAATATTTATTGCACTAATTTGCGTCTTCTTTGCACACATTTGGTTTTCTTTCTTTTTGTTTGGGTTGCGCACCTATTTCTTATATTACACGTTTTTGGTTTTAACATGACAAAATGTGGAAAATTTCAAGGGGTATGAATACTTTTCAAGGCACTGTATACACATGTATACATGTTGTCTGGGTCCCATGTAACAATTCTAGGTTTTACAGCACATTGAACTACATGTCACAAGTTTAAGATCTAGCCCCTTTGGTTACATGTGGTGAGGACATGTGGGGTCTTTGGATCTGTTGCTGCTTCCAGGAGCTGGGATGCGCTCCGGGAGCCATCCCCCTCGGCAATGTTTGGACGCTGGGGTCTGGGCTGGCCATTCCTCCACGCGCCTCCTGCGCCGGACGTGTGACGTCAACTCAAGAGGCGTCTTTGCGTCGGCGCGTGTGCATATCAGTGGCGTACTCCAAGAAAGAGTCTTCTTCCTCTGCCTGGACGACTAGTGCCGTCCAGGTTATGCCCCCCTCATTGCAAAAGCCAGTGCGGCGTTTGCGCTCATGGTATAGTATATACCACTCTCCCGAGGACATCGCACTTTGCTTGTCTTTCTTCTCCACCTCCCTGGAACATTTTGCACCACACCTTGGAGTCTGGATACACCATGCCTAACTAGGTACTTTAATTGGATATTGTTGCTCTATCACTTTTTTCATCTATTTGGTACAGATTTTCACAAGTCCCCCATGGGGCAACCTCACTTGGGCTCCACCTAACTGGCTATTTCTCTCCCTTCTTTCATTTTGGATATTTGTCCATCTATACATCTGTAATTTACTCCTAGGTTTTAACCGATCTATGAGAATTAGTACTTTTGGTCACTTTTCATACTCATGCCAAGATATATTAGCACAATATTTCCATATTGGATCCTTTGGTTTCTTCCTTTCGGGATCTAATCACCAGTCACAAGATCTATGTTATTAAGGCACTAGCTATATTTTTTACATTTACTATTTATACAGTACGTTAAATATATTTTTCATAGACCCCCTTTGGGATTGTGGACTATGTTACCATTGACCACACAACAGAGATTTGCACTTATTGTGAGATCCTCTCATATGTGCCTTGGAGTTCATGGGCAGCACTCCCACAGTTCCCGATGCAGACAACCCCAAATGGCCCTCTGTCCACAGCACTACATGTTGACATGTGAGCTGATGTGTGAGTAAAGTAGGGAAGGGTATTCCTTCATTTTAGGTGGGCTTTTTTCCTTCCCCCACTTCCCCTATTTTTGTTTAACCATTAGATTACAATGTTATTTATATACTTTTTATAGTTACGCACATTGCACCTGCTTCTGAGGAAGTGGAATACTCCACGAAACTCATTGAGCCTTCTAAGATGCAATTATTTTTTTTACAACTATCCGTTTATATGTTTGATACTTTATACATTAATCTTTTGCCAATCATTAACTCTATTGCATTGTCTTATTTCTGGGGGAAACCAAATGTTTTATCACATGTATGAATTACTGTAAATATGATTTTTTTTACATTCTGTTGATCAGGCTGTTCAATAAAAACTGCTCTCAACACTATTTCTTATATGCATTGCTGTATGACTCCACCTATATATACATATGATCTATGAATGTGTCCCTACACTCATTCACCAACTGTTTCGCACGAACCTCATTTAAAGTCCCAACATCCTTTCTCCTTTAATTAGGAATGGAGGCACTGAGCCTAGTGCGCCATGTGCCTCATTTAAAGTCCCAAAAACCCTTCTTTTACATCCCTAGGACCATGCACATCCATGCATGTATTAACACATGTTGCATTAACCCTTTGAATGTGAATGACTTGTCCAACAAGTCATTGCAACCAAAGGGATAAACAAGCTTATATCAATGGCAGCCTTAAGCCTGTTTTAGTTTTATTCAGCAGGCTCAGGTCTTTGTGGTAAAGCGATTTTGCCTGGTGTAGAGCTGCCTGGTCACTTTTACATTAAAATGAAAAACTGTCAGGATGGCCCGCGGAAGCAGATGGAGGAGCATCTGTTACCTACTCTACAATGAATGAACCCAGAAGCAGTCAACTATGCTGGCTTCCACAGAGGGCAGGGGAAACATTAGGAGTCCAAAAGACCCCTGCTGTATCCACAAAGAGGACCTGCTCACTGCTTTTTGATAATATTAATGTTTTGGGGGTTTTAAGTAGTATTCAGGCCAAATATGGAAACAAACAAGGCCGACAGTGCTCAGGAGCTGGGATAATAAATTGTAGAGGATGGCTGCAATAAACCACAGTATCTCCAGTAAACTTGCGATTTATTCACAACATTTTAAAAAGAATACATAATTCATTAGATATGTAATTGCAACGTTAATGTGCTGGCTGTAAGGCTGGTTCGGGCACTGATGGATCCTTGTGTACCATAGCTGGCGTGTCCAGTTACGGCGGCTTTCCCCTCTGGGGCACCATGCTTCCGCCTAACGCTCCAGTGACGTCATCCACACATGCCGGCGGGTCCGGCTTGGAATGCACTGTCTGCTTGTTCTGCCTTGCGCCAACGATGGTCGGCTCCTTCCTATGGATTTCCCTGTTCTGGACACAGTGATCCATTGGTGCCCGAGCCAGCCTTACAGCCAGCGCGGTAACAGCAATTACATATCTAATGAACTATGTACTGTTTTTAATGTCTTATGAATAAATCGCCAGCAAGTTTACTGGAGATACTGTGGATTATTGCAGCCACCATCTACAATTTATTATCCCAGCCCCTGAGCGCTGTCAGCCTTGTTTGTTTTCAGTTTCCTAGCATTCAATCCTATGCTACTGGACAGCAGCACAGTTGAGCTGTGACCATACCAATCCAACACTGGGTGACTTTTCAGTCAGTAGCGCCTGGAACACATGTTCTATTGTTCAGACCAAACGTGCACATTCAGAGTTTTTCCAAAAAATGAAAAGAAAAAAATGCTTTAGCAACAAAAGGGTTAGGGCAAACATGATTTAATGCTACAGGCAGGCATTCTGTGCAGAATCCTGTATACATACACGATTCTGCACATAGGGGGTGCGCATCGCTTCTGCTGCAATTAGTCATGGCAGATGCCAATTAGCAGGTGCCGGCCAATGGATATGCGCCCGCCGACCCCCGCTGATCGCCAGGGAGAGACACAGGATGGAGAGCTCAGTCCTGTCAGCAGGCATGTGGTGGATTTCGTTTTCCTGCAAAGCAGGGAATAAAATCCACCACATCCCTTAGTAAAAAGACTACACAGTGTACACAAAAACACTGGTTAGGCACATATTTAACCGTTTGATCACCCTAGATGTTTAACCCCTTCCCAGCCAGTGTCATTAGCACAGTGACAATGCATATTTTCAGCACTGATCACTGTATTATTGTCACTGGTTCCCACAAGGTGTCAGCAAGTGTCAGATTGTCCACCGCAATATCCCAGTCCTGCTATAAGTCCCCGATTGCCACTATTGCTAGCATTAAAAAATAAATACATACAAATTCCAGTATATATACACACACACCATAGTTTGTAGACACTATAAAAAACTTTAGTACAAACCAATATACGATTATTGGGATTTTTTTTTTACCAAAAATATGTAGCAGAATACATATTGGCCTAAAATTATGAAGAAAGATTGTTTTTTTTTTTTTGCAAAATTGTTGGGCTTTTTTTTTGTTTATAGCGCAAAAAAATTAAAAATGCAGCGGTGATCAAATACCAAAGGAAAGCTCTATTTGTGGGAAAAAATTACACATATTTCATTTATGGACAGTGTTGCATGACTGTACAAATGTCAGTTAAAGTACCGTAGCGCCGTATCGAAAAACAAAATGGCCTGGTCATGAATGAAATCTTCCGGGCAAGTGATTAAACGAGTCCTTTAACAAGCCTCTACCCACAAAAAAGCACCTACTTCTTTTGAGCAACACAGTGCATGCTTTGCTTTGCTCTGTGTGTTGAAGTGCAGGTGAATTGGTTGACAAATATACTGTATGTGTTTTTGTACCATTCAGAATGAAAAACAATACATGACGCATTGCCATACACATGCATAAATATGAATCCAAATTATAAACTGCCTTTACAAAGGAACACTTATCAGTGCTTACAAAATACACCTAGAGGATTTGAGAATTATATAAGAGGAAAAAGGAAGAACATTCTAAAGAGATATTAATGTAAACCCAACATCTGTTAACTGCTTCAGCCCCGGAAGATTTGGCTGCTGAATGACCGGGCCATTTTTTGCGATTCGGCACTGCATCGCTCTGACAATTGCACAGTCGTGCGACCTTGCACCCAAACAAAATTGTGTTCTTTTTTCACACAAATAGAGCTTTCTTTTGGTGGTATTTGATCATCTCTGCGGTTTTTATTTTTTGTGCTATAAACAAAAAAAAGAGCGACAATTTTGAAAAACAAAAAACCCACAATATTTTGTACTTTTTGCTATAATAAATATCCCCATTTTTTTTTTTTTTTAAAAGCAAATTTTTTCTCAGTTTAGGCCAATATGTATTCTTCTACATATTTTTGGTAATAAAAATTGCAAAAAGCGTATATTCATTGGTTTGCGCAAAAGTTATATCGTGACTGCAACATTATGGTAGACACATTGGACAATTCTGACACATTTTTGGGACCGTTGGCATTTATACAGCGATCAGTGCTGTAAAAATGCATTGATTACTGTAAAAATGTCACTGGCAGTGAAGGGGTTAACACTAGGGGGCGATCAAGGGGTTAAATGTGTTCCCTGCTACGTGTTCTAACTGAAGGGGGGATGGGACTTGCTAGGGGAAGAGATAGATCGGTGTTCATACTTTGTATGAACACCGATCTGTCTCTTCTCCTCTCAGAGAATCGGGATCTCTGTGCTTGCACACAAAGATCCCGGTTCTCGTCGTGTCACGAGTGATTGCGGGAGCCCGGTGGGCACTCGAATCGGCTCCAGCGGCGCGCGCACCCCTAGTGGCCACATAATGAAGCGACGTAACATGACGGCGATTCGCGCAGCCGAGCCATGTTGCCGCAGTGCAACTGTGGCGGCTGGTCGGCAAACGGTTAAGTATGTTGGCATCATGCCTCACTGAATGCAGTTTTCTTTGCCAATTTTTATTCATTTTTTTATTCTGTTGATGAGAGTTCAGTTGGCCATTGGGTTGCCTATCCTAGACCTAATAAGCAGCCCAACAGCCAACCGAGGAAGCACACATGGCAAATAATGCTGCTGCAAATTGGAGGCAGCAGCTTAGTGTTGCCAGCTTGCAACAGGAAGTGTTATTACTGGCAGGATCTTCTGGCAAGGCAACAGATTTACAAAAAGTAATTTGGTTAAATCAGAATTCAAGTTAAAATAGCAAACATCCTCTAAATTGTAACTAAAGGCAAACCTTTAGTTACAAAAGACAGGGATTAGATCACCTGTCAGTTTTTATTGTCATCTCTGCCCGTTAGCAAGATTCACTCTATTTGTTCTGTTCACCATGTCCCCTTTAAGACGCGGCATTGTTGGCGTGCACGCCCGCCGCGTGCTATGTGACCGCGCCCGCAGGACCCACAGACTCGCAGGAAAATGACAATGGTCCCAAAATAGTGTCAAAAGTGTCCTAAGTGTCCGCCATAATGTCGCAGTCATGATAAAGATCGCAGATCATTACTAATAAAATAAAAATGCCATACATCTATCCCCCTATTTTGTAGACGCCTTTAACTTTGGGGCAAACCAATCAATATACGCTTATTGCGATTTTTTTTTTAACCAAAAATATGTAGAAGAATACATATTGGCCTAAACTGAGGAAAAAATGTGTTTTTTATATATTTTTCGGGGATATTTATTATAGCAAAAAGTAAAAAAAAAAATAGCTTTTTTTTGAAAATTATCGCTCTTTCTTTGTTTATAGCGCAAAAAATAAAAACCGCTGAGGTGATCAAATACCACCCAAGGAAAGCTCTATTTGAGGGAAAAAAAGGATGTCAATTTTGGTTGGGTGCAACGTCGCACGACCCCGCAATTGTCAGTTAACCACTTAAAGACCAGCCTCGTTTTGGAATTTAGGTGTTTACATGTTTAAAACAGTTTTTTTTGCTAGAAAATTACTTAGAACCCCCAAACATCATACCTTGTTTTCTTTCTAACACCCTAGAGAATAAAATGGCAGTCATTGCAATACTTTTTTCGCACCGTATTTGCCCAGCGGTCTTAGAGGAGCGCTTTTTTAAAAAAAAAGTTACTTTTTTGAATAAAAAAAAAATAAGACACCAGTAAAGTTAGCCCAATTTTTTTTATATTGTTACGCTGAGTAAATTGATACCCAACATGTCACGCTTCAAAATTGCGCCCGCTCATGGAATGGCATCAAACTTTTACCTTCAAAAATCTCCATAGGCGACGTTTAGAAAATTCTACAGGTTGCATGTATTGCGTTACAGAGGAGGTCTAGGGCTAGAATTATTGCTCTCACTCTAACGATCGCCGCGATACCTCATATGTGTGGTTTGACCACCGTTTTCATATGCGGGCGCTACTCACGTACGTATTTTTCTTATTTTTTTTTACTTGCTTTTTATTTTTACACTGTTTTAAAAAAACAAATTGTGTCACTTTTATTCCTATTACAAGGAATGTAAACATCCCTTAATAAGTAATAGAAAAAAGCATGACAGGTCCTCTTAAATATGAGATCTGGGGTCAAAAAGTCCTCAGATCTCATATTTGGACTTAAATGCAATAAAAAAAAAGTCATTTAAAAAAATGACATTGAAAAAATGTGGCTTTAAGACGTATGGGCGGAAGTGACGTTTTGACGTCGCCTCCGCCCTGCAGTGTCATGGAGACGGGTGGGCGCCATCTTCCCCTCACTCGTCTCCATGCACAGCTAGAGAAAGGATGCGATCGCCTCCACCGCTGCCGACGGCTCCGGTAAGCGGCGAAGGGGACCGGATCGTTGCGGGAGGGGCCCCTCTCCCGCCACCAATAAAAGTGATCTTGCGGCGAATCCACCGCAGAGACCACTTTTACCTTGTAGCCGTCCGAAAACGGGGATACCGGGGTTATGGCAGCTAGCTGCTGCCATAACAACTATATCCGCCCCCAAAAGTAAGGACGTATATGTACATGTGGTGGTCGGCAAGTGGTTAAAGCGACGCAGTGCTGTATCGCAAAAAGTGCTCTGGTCAGGAAGGGGGTAAATTCTTCCGGGGGGAAGTAGTTAAAGTGAGGGAAACCCTTGTTGGCCCTAGATTAACTAGTAGTGTACCCATTGTATGATTTTCCCCCAATGTTCATTTGGGATATTCTTTTACTTCTACTTTCGAAGGTAAATGTAAACATGACAAAAAGAGAGGGCGACTCTCCCAAACGGAGGCACAGACAGCAATAAAAACCAAACATCCCTCTCCACTCTATCCAAAACAAAAAAAGGTTTTGCTTGTAGGTATACTCTAAAAGAGCCTAAAGTCATCAAGTTGTATGATATGTAACATGTGCTACGTAATTGATGCTTTCATATGTAGGCGCTCTGACGCATGTGTATGTTGGTTTGTGCACGTATGTGGGGCTCAAAGCTTTTGTTGGGGGGGGGGGGTTGAAGTGCTTGGCTGTAACTTTTTTTATACTTTTTTCCATGCAATGTTATTTTTTGTCACATAAGGAACCAAAAGTGCTAATACGGTAGTATTTAGGCACAGCAATATTCTCACTGGCATACTATATGTTGTTACTGTTAAATTATAACTGAATTTGCTTACCTTTGTATCGTGAGTGCATGAAGATTTGTCATCGTTTTTAATCATTTTCTTCTGTTGGCTAAGAGGATAAAAAAAAAAAAAAAAAGCCTTGTAGCAGTCCAGATTGCACTACACAATACAGTAATAGACTCACTTGCACCTTATTGAAGGCAACATGCAAAGCTTCAAAACACTGGTATAGTTACGACTTGTGTAATAAAAATTTACTTGATGAATGCATCACTTTCAGTTATCTATTAGGACTAGATTTCAGTTCCAGTTCAGAGAGGTTAGTACAAAAATAAAAAGGATTTATAACTTACCTGTAAAATCATTTTCTTAAAGTGCATCACAGGACACAGAAACGATATTCCTAAACCACTGGGTTAAGCTCCATTTCCAGGTGATTGATTACTGGAAAGCAAAGCTGAAACCTGCCCTGAATATACCCTCACACGTTCAGCATGTTTCATTTTTATGATCATAGACACAGAGCGGAGGGTCCTATGTCCCGTGATGTGCTTTAAAAAAAAGGGTTTTACAGGCAAGTCAAAAATCCTGGTCTCTTTATTGTACATGACAGGACGCGGGAATGGTATCCTTAGACGATTGGGTTGTCCAAAAGTAATCCCATGAGGGACAGGCAACACACCAAACATCAACCCGATAAAACTTAGCAAAAATGTGAGCAGCAGACCTGAAATGCCGAGGCCAGATGCCGAAAGACTCATGAAGAACCAACACTTCTAGTGGAAGAGTCTTTATAGGAAAAAGGAGAATTCTCCCCTTCAGATCATAAACTTGAATGATGAGTTTTCAAATCTGTCTAGCAATAGTGGAACAAGCAGCAGCCTCCCCTCTCCAAGAGCCCCCAGGTAATAAAACAGGGAGTCAAGGCAGACAAAATGGAGCTGTAGTTGAAAGGTAGACTCTCATAGCCCAAACCATATCCACATAGTGGAAAGCAAGCTCCTTAGGATATTTTGGAGCAGAATGAAAAGATTGCAAACACTATGACCTCATTAGGTAAGAAGGAGGCTCTGAGCCTCAAAACAACTTAGAGCTTATGAGACACAGAAAACAGTGCTATACAGTATAGGGCCGCTAACTCAGACCCTCAAAACTGAGCTAACAGCTATGAGAACGGCAACTTTATGAAAAAGGATATGAAGAGAAATGTCTCCGATAGGTTCAAAAGATGATCTTTGAAAACCCAAAAAAACTAGGTTGAGCTCCCACTGAGTAAACAGAGAACATGTGAGCCACTCCCTGGACAAAGACTCTCACCAAGGAGTGAGAAGCAAGAGGTCTCTGGAATAGCACTGCCAAGGCCAAGATCTGATCCTTAATGGTCTTCAAAGCTAAGGACTTGTCCAAACCTGACTAAAAGGAAGGACAAAACTCATCATACAAAAGTACTTCCTGGAATCAAATTTCTTCTCCTCACAGAAAGCAAAGTATGTTGAGGTGTGGCTGGTAGACCTTGCAGGAAGATGACTTTCCGGCCTTTAACAAAAGTGGGGATGGCTAAATCTGAATATCCCCTGTACTTCAGGAACTTGGCTTCAAAAGCCAAGACGTTAAAGCTAGGACACTGAGCCAGGGTGGAACACGGCTCCTTAACCTCCCTGGCGGTATGATTATTTCAGATTTTAGGTGCTGAAAGCGGTACAATTATTTTGCATGGAAATTTGGTGTTTTATATTGTAGGCCTGTAATTCTTAACAATAACACACTTAAATCTGCCCAAACAAGAGTCTAGTAGATATCCCGGGAATGATGAAGTTTGAAACACAAAAACATAAATTATAATATAATAAATTAATATAAATAATTAAAAAAATAATAATATAATAATAATAATAATAATAAAATAAATTTCCCCACGATTAACTATCGCTCAATTCTGCAAGTGTTCTAATTTACTATCGCTGTTTTCTAGCTGGTCTAAAGCCACTTTTGACGTAAAGGGACACTTTTTGGTTGCTATGGACAATCTCCAGTTTCCAGGCAGAAAGAACAGTATATATAATATAAAACTGCATGCAGGGCACTGGTACAAAGCACTGGGGACAAAAGGGATGTGAAAATAATTTCACACAGTCACAATCTGTAAGATTACAGTACTGTATGTGTTATGGTTTTTATAGTTTTTTTAATTGGCCGCCAGGCTCTGCCCCCGGGCGTCGCGATGCTCGCAGGGAACAGAGCCTGGCACGGAGAGGCTTCGGAGGAGACAGAGCCCGCAGACAGCGCGGGGGACATCGCAGGATCCTGGGGACAATGTAAGTAACGCCGCACCAGGATCCTGCAATGTAATCCCAAGTGCGGCTCGGGGTTAGCGCTAATGGGACTGAAATTTAACCCAGAGCCACACTCGGGAAAACCGTCAGGGAGGCTATGATAAGAGGTCTAGACGATCTACAAGGGGCCACTGAGAGTCTCTCAGAAGCCTGACTGGACCAATTGGGTGCAATGAAAGTAACTGTAAAGTCTTCTCTCTCTATTCTCTGGAGCAGGTGAGGCAGGAGATTCAGAAATAGAAAGGCATAAAACAGGGTAAACTCTACAGAGTCAGGAGGGCATCCACTGCAAAGGCCCAAGGATCCCTGGACCTGGTTTCAAATTTGTTCAGTTTGTTGTTGAATCTGGGATGGCAGAAGGTCCACGTTGAGTGTCCCCCACCTGAAACAGAATGTCTGAAACACTTCCAGGTAGAGAGACCATTGGATTCAGAGGTTGGCGGCTGAGAAAGTCTGCTTGCCATTTTTTTTTACCCATGGAATGTGCACCATGGACAGGGCCTGACATGAAGTTCTGCCCGGGTCCGAATGAGCTCCACTTCTTTCAGAGCAGCCTGACACTAGTGCTGCCATGATTATTGATGTGCACCACTGCCAGACTGTACCCTGACCAGGAAACCCTGAAGTAGAGTGAAGTACTCTGAAGGGTCTAGTGCAAAAAGGGCAGTTTGATTGCCGAATTTGAACGATTTTCTGCTGTAGGGAAATAGCACATTTAAAGCTTTTGTTGAAGGAGGCAAGGTGTAAAAAACCAACTTGTAGCCTCTGAACACAATGTTCTTGACCCGTATTTTCAGGACAATCTGTGTCCAAATTGACACAAAAGCTAGCAGTAGGGGCCTTCACAGGAAAAGTGGGCTTATCACCTGCCTTGGAGGACTTGGGAGTCTAGTTCCATTTATGGAAGGGGGTGCTGGGTTTTTGTGTGGAAGCCGAAGCCTGGAAGGAGAAGAAAGGCATTTTTCTTAAATCCAGAAGCAAAAAACTTATTCCCTGTTGGACTTGTCCCTTTCTTTAATGGTAGAAGTGTACTTTTTTCCCTAGCAATATTGTGAATAAATTGCCTTTGGCCCTCAAAGGGCATCCATTGCAGTTTCTTGGGAGCTCTGCCGACCAACACTTGAGCCACAAAATGCACCTCATGTGAACCGACATTAAACCCACACAGGAAAGCTGCCAGAGAGAATCTCCTAACCCAATCACACAGAAATGTAGCACCTCTGGGAAAAACTCCCAATGCTGATGTGCAGAAAACTTTGCCCAAAGGGCACCTGGGTCCTTAGCAATGCGCTTAACACATAACAAGTCTGGTAAATTCCTATGGTAGCAATTTAACATTGGAACATCATCCACCAGGACTGTTAGGGTCTTGTTAAGGAACCGCCCACATTTTACAGACAGAATGGGGTTTATTTACTAAAGGTAGGGAGTGCAATATCAGGCTCACTTCTGCATAGAAACCAATCAGATTCAAGGTTTTATTGCCAAAGGTTAATTGAACAAGCTGAGGTTAGAAGCCGATTAGTTTCTATGCAAAAGTGAGCCTGATTTTGCACTCTCTACCTTTAGTAAGTAAACCACAATTTGTCCTGGTCTAGGTGAGACTTAGCCAGAATCCCAAATAGTTGTCATTATAAAAGAATCATTATGTTTATGGTCAACTATTTTTTATCTGACAGACACATTTTCCTTAACAAAAAGGAAAACATGTTTGAAAAATAATAATCAAATTAAAATACAAGTTCTACCTTGAACTTAGAGGGCCAATTCTTTCAACAGCTGGTGAAACTACATCTTCATTCTTTTTTTCTCGGTCAAAGAACTGGTTAAAAACACAAAAGAAACATACATTAGGTGAAAAAAGTAATAATGCTAAAGATAATAATAATGCATAGAAACTGGGGCACAGCATTACACATAGAGCAGGTTAACATTTTAAAGCCTAACTGCAAAGGTGGATGAATGAGAATTTCTGTAAACTTTAAGCCCCCGTTCACACCCGTGCGACTTGTCATGCGATTTGACAGTTTACTTGTGCCCATGGAACCGTTCAAATTGGTGCGACTGACTTGCAGCGATTTGAAAGAGATTCCTGCGCTATTATTGGCGATTTCAAGTGCGATTTGCATAGACACCTGTGCATGAAGTCACACAGATGTCGGTAGGGCGCAAATGAAATCGCACTGACCAGCTGCTTTGAAATCGCGCTGAAGTAGCGAGATTTCAACGCTGCATTCAGTGTGAACAGGTTGTTAATTGTGGTGTTAACATCTCCCAACAGTTGGGAGATGTTTCCTGTAAATTACTCTCTATGTGATGTGTGGAACAGCAAAGTAAATTGTTTAGTGAAAAATCGCTCTACAACCTGTTTGAAGGTGTTACAGCATTGAAAACCTGACAGAGGCTCTAACCTTTTATTATTCCAAAACAAACAAAAAAAAATTAAGCCTGGAGCTGGGTAAAAATCAATCTCTGTAAATTTCTGCTAAGCATTATTTGCATCCAAGCTGCAACACAGCCCCAAACAAATTGCAGAAAACAATACATTCTAAAATAAAAGCAAAATGTCTCATTTAATAAAAATGTCTCAGGTCTGGATCAAAAGGCTTGATGGCATGCTGTAAATATTTTAGCAAGCAGCAGAAAAGCAAGCTATTATACTAGTAAAAAGAATATACCCAAATGTACCAAAAATACATAGTTACATAATAGTTAAGGTTGAATAAAGACAATAGTCCATCCAAGTTCAACCTGTGTAGGTGTACGTGTGTCAGTGTCGATAATCATTTCCCATATCCCTGTATGTTGTGTTCTTTAACCACTTCAGCCCGGAAGGATTTACCCCCTTCCTGACCAGAGCACTTTTTGTGATGCGGCACTGCGTCGCTTTAACTGACAAATGCGCGGTCGTGCGACGTTGCACCCAAACAAAAAATTTACGTCGTTTTTTTCCCACAAATAAAGCTTTCTTTTGGTGGTATTTGATCACCTCTGCGGTTTTCATTTTTTGCGCTATAAACAAAAAAAGAGCGACAATTTTGAAAAAAAAAAAAAGGAATATTTTTTACTTTTTGCTATAATAAATATCCCCAAAAATATATAAACCAATGTCTTTCTCAGTTTAGGCCAATATGTATTCTTCTACATATTTTTGGTAAAAAAAAAAAAAAAAAAAAAAAAAAAAAAAAAAAAATCGCAGTAAGCGTATATTGATTGGTTTGCGCAAAAGTTATAGCGTCTACAAAATACGGGATCGATTTATGGCATTTTTATTATTTTTTTTTTATTAGTAATGGCGGTGATCTGCGATTTTTATTGTGACTGCGACATTATGGCGGACACATCGGACACTTTTGACACTATTTTGGGACCATTGTCATTTATACAGAGATCAGTGCTATAAAAATGCACTGATTACTGTGTAAATGACACTCACAGGGAAGAGGTTAAACACTAGGGGACGATCAAGGGGTTAAATGTGTCCTAGGGAGGTGTTCTAACTGTGGGAGGGGATTGCCTCACTAGAACATGACAAAGATCACTGATCCTGATGACAGGCAGCAGTAGATCTCTGTCATGTTGCTAGGCAGAACAGGGAAATGCCTTGTTTACATAGGCATTTCCCCGTTCTGCCACTCTGACATGATCGTGGGCCACCGGCAGACATCGAGTCCATGGGACCCATGGTCATGGCGCATGCGGGGGGCGCGCGTGTGTCCACAATGCTGAGATTTAAAGGGGACGTACCTGTACAACCATTTGCCCAGCCATGCCATTGTGCCAACGTATATCGTCGTGTGCTGGTTGGCATGTGGTTAAGATGCACGTCCAAAAATATTTTAAAAATATCAAAATACTCCCCGCTGACACCACCAATTGTGGAAGAGAGTTCCACATCCTTATCTCCCTGACAGTAAAAAAAAAACCCCTGCGCAGCCTGAGGTTAAACTGCTTCTCCTCCAATCTTATTGTGTGGCCCTGTGTCCTCCTACACTCTCTGGGACTAATTCGTTTTTTCCTACAGTGGGATCACCATTGAGGTATTTGTAAATTGCTTGGTCACTTAGGAAATAGATTCCCCTATATTACAATCTGCAGGATGCAAATTAGAGCTGAACTCCATATCCCATATTTTAGAGTACAGTAAAGCAAGTCCTAGACCATAGGTTAAATGCAGCAACCTTCAGGTGATTGAACACTGGCAAAAGGTTTGCTGGGAACGCCCCTAGCTTTGTAGCAGGCAATTAAGAGAAACAGTGGATGGCGAGGGGGGGTTCTAATGTACTGTAGTTCAAGATATGGAATTTACTTGTAAGTTAACATTCGCATTGTGTTAATCATACAGTACAGGACACAGGACAGGAAGTTTGCACAGTGGGATGTCCCCAAGCTATAAACCGAGGGGTGGGCAACAACATAGCAAAAAACAGCATACAAGCCTGCAAAATGGAAGGGTCAGTGGATCCAAAACACTCAAATGACAGCTTGAAACACCTTCTGGCATTGGCAGAGGCCTGAACATCCATCTGATAAAAATATATGAATAAGTACAGTATGAACTGAAGACCAGGTGGTGGCCTTACAAACCTGCAAAATGGATGTCCGATACTGAGAAAACACCTACAGATTTGGTGGAATGGGCTCTAATAGGGAAAGGAGGAACCTATTCCTTGGGGGTGTAAGCACTAGGAAAGAAGTAGCCTGAGCCACCTAGCAACGGTGGAAGAGAAGTAGGATGTCCCTTCTCTGGACCTTCAGTGATGACAAAAAGGAACTAAAGTCTTTGTAAAGGAAGATGTTGCAGGTACTGTAGGTTTACCCATACCCGCTCTGACCACATCCAGGCAGTGGAGTGAAATTTTCTTGGAGTGTTTTGAAGCAGGACATAAGGAAAGGAGAAGAGGAAGGAGGGTCTGGTTCTCTGGATCAATTTGGCCCTATGTAAGATAAGAAAAGGTTATTTGCAAGAAAGAGCTGCCAACTCAGGGACAAACCTGATAGGGGTAATGACCACCATAAAGGCCTTCCTACCTGTCTGATCCGCCAATGGGATTTCCTGAACATGTTTTAAATGGAGGTTTATGAAACACCAGTTTCACATCCTATATAGACACAGAAGGTCGGAGCTGGGGGGGGATTTCATGAGCAACTCCTTGTGTAAAAGTTTTTAGCAGAGAGTGGAAAGCCAAAAGGTTTCTGCAATAGGATGGACAAGGCAGAAATGTGTCCCTTCAGAGTACTAAGTGCCAAATGCTGGTCTAGGCACGCTTTCTTCTGGGTGCCAAAAAGGGCCCTCTAGGAGCTATGGTAGATCTTACAAGATCAGAAGACATCAGACATAGGCTGACGAAATGGCATTGGGTAGTGTTTGAGATACTTCATTTCCAGTCAGCTGGAACGCATATGGAGCGCTAACCGGCGATTCCTATACAATACATGCTGATCCTTCTCTTCTTTGATGTAAGAGCAATACAACCTTCTTTTTTTATAAGTTATTTGAATTACTGCACCATGAGAGTATCCTTTCCTCTCCCTCTCTATATGGCAACACTGGAGCTTTGAATACGCAATCTATATATATATTGAATGGATGACAGCAGCTGTTTGGTCTATTCCTGTGACCTCATGTATGACATCTTGGATTTTCCCATATGCGCAATTTGACCCCAATTAAGTCTGGTGAGTGCATTTTTTGTTTGCATGCGGTGGAAAGGAACCTTTCCTATACTCACTGAGGACGTTTATTCACCTGTGAGATCTGTATATGGACTTCACAATTTTTATGTATTTTAATAACTTCAATGAAGATTTATTTGTTTATTCACTATGGTGACTTATGATATCTCATTTATGATATAAGAGCGTGGTTCCTTGGTTTCTTTTTCACGTTATAGGTGTTTTTTACACTTTACAACACACAGCTCTTTATTGTGGTTTGTTTTGTTTTTTGGTTACTGGTTTGCAACCTTTGGTTCCTATATTTTCTTTCAAATTTTGCTGAAGGACAGAAGGGCGGAAGAACAATGTCCATATTGAAGTGTAAGGAAGAGAGCACCTTAGGTGAAAAAAAAAAAGATTTTGGTCTCAAGACCACCTAGTCCTTGTGCAAAACAAGAAAAGGGTTAAAAGTGCACATAACAGATATAATAACTTCAGCCCTGGAAGATTTTACCCCCTTCCTGACCAGAGCACTTTTTACAATTTGGCACTGCGTCACTTTAAATTTGCGTCCTTGTTTTCCCACAAATAGAGCTTTCTTTTGGTGGTATTTGATCACCTCTGCGGCTTTTATTTTTTGCGCTATAAACAAAAAAAAAAAACGTCAATTTTGAAAAAAAACAATATTTTTTACTTTTTGCTATAATATATACCCCCAAAATTAAAGAAAAAATTCCTCATCAGTTTAGGCCAAAATTTATGGTAAAAAAAAAAAATAATAATAATAAAAAAAAAAAAAATTGCAATAAGCGTATATTGATTGATTTGCGCAAAATTTATAGTGTCTACAAACTATGGGAAAGATTTATAGCATTTTTATGGCGTTTTTGTCTATTTAAATTTTTTTACTAGTAATGGTGGTGATCTGCGATTTTTAGCGGTATTGCGACAGACAAACTGGAGACTTTTGACACATTTTTAGTACCATTGACATTTATACAGTGATCAGTGCTATAAATATGCACTGAATTACTGTGTAAATGTCACTGGTAGGGAAGGGGTTAACACTAGGGGGCGATCAAGGGGTTAAATGTGTGTTCCCTAGATGTGTTCTAACTGTATGGGGATAGGACTGACTGGGGGAGGTGACATAACGTTGTTCCTACTTAGGAGCGTGCAGCGGGCGCGCACGCCCTGTGGCGGATCTTAAAGGGGAAGACATACCCATTGTGCCATTCTGCTGGGCCAAAATGTATGTATATATATATATATATATATATATATATATATATATATATATTCACACACACACACGTGAGGCGGTCGGGAACCAACAAGAAAAAAAAGGCTTAAAAGCGCACATAACAGATGTAATAACCACCTGAAAGGCAACCTTACATGTTAAGTCTTCTAAAGGAATGGTTCTAATCAGTTCGAAGAGGGGGTCTCTGAAGTACATAGAAGACCAGACTGAGATCCCAAGGTGGCATATGAGGCCAAATTGGAGCAGTTATATAAGCAACTTCCGTCGGAAACTTGTCCCTTGGGAGTATTCAGCACAGATACTTGTCAGGACAAGATTGAAGAATGGTCAAAATACAACCCCATTTTCAAAAAGAAGGGACGCTGTGTGAAATGCACATAAAAACAGAATGCAGTGATCTGCAAATCCCTATTTTATTCACAAGAGAAAATAGGAAAGGATATTAAAATGTTTAAACTGAGAAATTGTACATTTTTAAAAAAAATAAGGTAATTTGGGGCGTGGCCTGGACCGGCATGGTGTAGGGAGTGTAGTACGGGAGCTCCGCTTGCCTAACATCCGTAACTATATATCCTGGGGCTAAACTTGCTATTTTTCTCCATAACACCGGATCTCTGGACTACCGTGCTACCAAGGGACATGTCACTGCCAAAAAAAACAACGGATTCGGCTGCTAAATTGGCTAAATACCGCCATGCAGAAAAGGAGGCCGAAGAGGATAATGGCGCCGGCTCTCCTACGATGAGCTTAGCTGCAGAGGACACTGCACGGGTGCTGGAGGCAATATCGGATTGTAAAAGTACCCTGACGGGCAAGATTGAGGAGGTTAAGATAGATGTCTCGCTCATACGTCAGGATCTACAGAAACTCAGGGATCGGGTCACCGAGACAGAGAACCGCATCAGCCACATGGAGGACGAGATGCATGTGAAACCGCGCTAATAAATATAAATGACAGTTGACCATCATAAAGTGCAAAGAAAAGCCATGTGAATATATGGAGCATATATATAGTTAATCTTAAAATATATGTATTAAACACATGTAAAAAAGTGCATAATCATGTGCATCAGTGCAAGTCTTTGAGACATATTAAAAGTCCATATAATGAATGCGATGACCACCCAAAGTGCTGAAGAATGTTGAAGGTTTGTTGATAATACAAAGTGTCAGATCCACTGTCACCTAATCTAAAGACTGGCCGCTTACCAGAGACCCATGACCCCCCGCTACAGAGGGTCTGGGTAAGCTGTTAAGGAAAAATCACTCCGGACCACCATCTAAACCAGATAGCTCCACTGTGTTGAAAGGTTGGGGGCCTCGATATCAAATGGATCAATAGCAGGTCATCAAACCCTCAGTGCGGACAGACACTCACGGCCCACTGTTCTTCGGTATCGAGGCATCGGGTTTTGTTTTGGCTCTTTGAATGGATCCGATAGCGCAGTTCCCTGACCCTGTTCAGGCCATCTAGGAGCACTCATTAACCGTGACCAACACCTTAGACACTGGCGAAAAAAATTACAGGTGACTACGGAACAACTCCAGCACCAGCTCCACACGATCCTAGCCAAACAGGACGATATGGAGAATCGCCTCAGGAGATGCAGGCATACCCGAAGGATCAGAGGGTACAGACCCCCCCTAATTTCTTGAAAATCTCCTCACCACCTTTGGACGGGCTGAATTCTCCACAACTTTTGTGGTTGAAAGAGCACACAGGCTGGCTGCTAAACCTCCCTCAGGGGGCGCAACCCAGAACATTTATAGCCGAAATGCTTAATTTCCGCAATCGAGATACGGTTCTCCGCCTCACCAGAATAAAGGGTAATATTCCCTTCAAGAACGGCGAGATCAAGGTATTTCTGGACTTCTCAGCTGAGGTCCAAAAAAAAGAGGGCACGCTTTACCGAAGCTAAACGGCAACTGAGGATTCGCCACTACTCCTATGCGATGCTATTCCCAGCAAGACTTTGCGTCATTGGAGAGGACCGGGCGCATTTTTTCGACACACAAGAAGCTGTCTTTTCCTGGCTTGAAAATAAAGCAGCTCCAGCACGGGAACCCGCTTGACGAATCGGCTACTCCCCTTTGGATGACCATCCAGTCTAGGATGTCTGTGCTGATGGTCAATTTTCTTGAACTTCCTCGAAGCACCTGGAACAAGATACCCTGAAGGTACTGTGTGGGTCGTTCTGGGCCCCTATAAACCCCGTGGCTTGTATCTCCCCCCCCCCCCCCGTGGGGGGGGGGCAAAAATCTCTCTCCACTTTGTACCGCTCTGTTATAACCCCTTTATTATTGCTTATTTCATCCCTGGCTGTTCCCTCCCCTAAGGCCGCACATAGATTCCACGGTATTGAACTTGATTTCTATGGCCCTGACTTCCTAGCTTTAGTGGCAGGCTGACGACCGACATGGCATCTGTGACATGGCCTCAAACTTCTATATCCTTCCGATCCCCTTGCATACTCGATCCTGATGTCACAAGAACAAATGTCACGCTCTCAGTACTGTTGTATGTTCTTCAGCAGTTAATCGTACCCCTAACTGCGGGGACCCCTCAGGGCCCCGCTACCCTTACTAACGATTGCAACGTGTATTGTTTGACTCAAGTTTGGTTTCCCTGGCCTGTCCGGTCTCAAGTGACTATACTCGATAGATACTCGATGTGCTGTCTTGCCGGATACGCCAGAGTGTTAGTTTTTGTTTTAAGTTTAATTACGTGGTCCTTTTTTTGTTTTAATGCTCAATAGATATATGGTATGCACAAAAATATTGGTGGTCATGGTTGCATGCTGGCGTGGATGATATCCAAAATATACTGCAATATCCTGTTCTGGTGGTCCTGGGTTTTGCGGGCGGTCCTACATATCCCCCTGGTTGTGGGGGGGGTGTGCGGGACAGGCGCGTGGGCTCGGGATGCTGGGACACTGGATGCCTATGCCCTGTTAACATGCCTGATATAAAATGTATTACATGGAATGTACGTGGCCTCAGAGCTAGACCCAAGCGTAATGCAGTCCTGTCCTACCTTAAGACGCAGCATGCAGGGATTATGGTATTGGTAGAGACTCATCTCACAGGCCAACTTTTGTTAGCACTCAAAAAGCCATGGGTGGGGTGGCTGTATCAAGCTCCCTTTACTGCAAACTCCAGGGGTGTAGCTATCCTGGTGGCAAAAACGGTACAATTTGCACTATTAACGCTTAAATCTGACCCCCAAGGCAGGTTCTTATTCTTGCATGCCAAAGTAAAACGGCTTAGAACTCCTAATATTAGCTATGTACATACCCCCCCCCCCCATTTCAGTTTGGTGTTCTGACAGAGCCGTTAGCATTTATGTCTCAATTCCCTACTGTCCCTGTGCTTTGGTTAGGGGATTTTAATAATATTATGCACAAAGACTTAGACAGACTGACATTGACACTTTCTGAAAATCCCAGTCAATCCTATACTAGGTTTGGTACACTTCTTACAGACCTTGACTTAGTGGATACATGGCGGCACCGGCACCCTAAGGACAGGGCATTTTCGTGTTTCTCCACATCATCAACTCTATGTCACGTATAGATTTCATCCTGATCTCCCACGCTATTCTCGACATCTTGGGCGAGGTAGGTTTTAACCCACGGGTCCTCTCTGACCATGCTGCGTACTGGATCACACTTCGAATAGACTCTTCCCCTACGACATATACATGGAAACTAAACCCTTTTTGGCTGACGGTTATTCCTGAGCTAGAGGGAGCTGGGACTGAATGGGAGTTGTTCTTCCAGACTAACAAGGACACTGCGCCACTTGAGATGATCTGGGACGCTTTTAAATCACACGCCAGGATGATATTATCTCAGCGTATATCTAGATACCGTCCAAACTCATCTCAAGTAGTTAGGCAGGCAGAGCAATCCCTTGCAGAGGCAGAAAGAGATTTCTTGGCCGACCCATCACCATCCACAGCGGATCGGTTAAAACTACAAACCAGACTTGTAAATAGTCTTCATTTTCAAAAAGCTGAAAGGAAGATCTTTTATAACAAACAGAGGATATATGAGTGTGGCAGGACATCTTTTAGCTTACCTAGCCCACTTGGACCATAGACCTCCTGCTGTGGTATCTCTTCGCGCTGCTGATGGGGCAATGATTACTGACCCTGATATGGTGGCTGGGGAGTTCCGCTCCTTCTTCGCATCTCTGTATTCCTCTACTGCCAACAACCCCAGTGAGGAACTAGTGACACTCTTAGCTAATATAGAAGTGCCCACTCTGACACACGACCAAAATACGATGCTGGAGGCTCCTATATCTAAGGATGACATAATTGAAGCCATGTCTCTACTTAACCCGTCTAAAGCACCCGGCTCTGATGGTCTCCCCCTTGAATTCTACACGGCGTATACTGAGACCCTGGTTCCCAGACTTCATGACATATTCTCCCATATATTTAAAACTGGTACTTTGCCCCCTTCCATGTGCGAAGCCCATATTGTGCTGATACCCAAACCAGGGAAAAACCCAGTCCTCCCCGAATCTTACCACCCAATATCCCTACTCCAATTAGATATTAAGATATTGGCCAAGATCTTGGCACTGCACCTGAATAAGGGGATACTGACCCTAATCCACCCAGACTAAACTGGGTTCATGCCAGCCAAAAACACAGCTTACAATTTACGTAGGCTACATATGAACCTGCAAGCTGAACATGACCAACTAGGTTCCAGAGTAGTGGTGTCCCTTGACGCTGCCAAGGCGTTTGACTCCATCGAGTGAGACTATCTTTGGGAAGGTTTAACATGCTTTGGATTTGGGCCTAGGTACATTAGGTGGATTCAACTCCTATACCAGAAGCCGTGTGCCAAGATCTTGGTCAATGGAAAAGTCTCTGATCCTTTTCCCCTCTCTAGGGGTACTCGTCAGGGTTGCCCCTTACCCCCATTATTATATGCCTTAGCAGTGGAACCCCTTGCTTCCTCCCTCAGGGCACATCCTGGTGTCCAAGGGCTGAGATGTGGAGACTTGGTAGAAAAGATCAGCTTATAGGCGGATGACATGTTGTTGTATTTGGCCCATCCCTAAAAATAGCCCGAGATTATTCAAAACTTCGGTAAATATTCTGGCTTAAAGATCAATTGGGACAAATCATTGATTCTCCCGATAGACATTAGCGTGATATAATGGCCTTGTCTCCTCTCCTCAGAGTTAGCTCCATGACATACCTCGGTGTTGTAATAACCCGTACACCAGAAGACTACATTAGGCTCAATCTAGAACCCTTGATAGCAAGTTTAAAAGCTAAAACACAAACATGGGCTAAATTACCACTGGGGGTCATGGGCCGGGTAAACCTTATCAAGATGCTCCTTCTCCCCAAATTCCTGTACGTCTTGTGGCATGCTCCAGCTTATATACCCCTTATGATCTATAAGTCTATAGAGGCCCTTCTCAACTCCTTCGTATGGGGGACAACCCGACATAAATTGTCCTGGCAAACACTCAAAAATCCCAGCTAGGGGGTGCGGCACTGCCAGACTTCAACATGTACTACCTAGCTGCACAACTGTCTCACTTTTTCTTTTTAGATAAACAGGACAAAAAGCGATACATAGCTCTGATATGTTCCCCCCACGCCCGGGGACTAACACACCCCTTCCAAATTCTTCTCAAAGACCTTAAGGGCACTGGGCAGCTGAGTGGACGTAAAAGTCTACTGTATCATCATTGTAAAATATGGGAGGTAATAGGCCGCAAACTGAAAATACCACTTACATTTTCACACACCATTATGGGATAACCCTAGCTTGCAAGAACTGTTAACTATCCCCGACTTCATCATATGGCTGAACCAGGGGATAAGATATTTATCTGACGTCTACTGTGATAATGTACTTAAATCATTTCAACAGCTCAATTTCATCTTCCCAATTCGATGCACTTTCGGTACCTCCAGCTCCGCCACGCCCTCCAAACACAATTCAGTGACGACTCCCCTAATCTAGAGTACCTTGATGTTCTATGTATCATAACAAGCCAAGACTCCTGCAAACTTATATCGGTGTTCTATAACTCTCTACTCCGACCTTCCGCAACCACTTTAGCATATAACCTGAAAGAGCGATGGGCCTGGGACATGGGGGAGTTGGAGGACGACGAATTGGAGGATGCATTGAGTACTAACAAAAAGGTGTCCACTAAACTATCTGATCGCATCACACAACTGTAAATTATGCATAGATCATATTTAACCCCCAATAGATTGGCTAAATTTAAACCTGACCAGAATCCACTATGCCCCAGGTGTAATAGCCCCTCTAGCACTTTCTTTCATCTCCTCTGGATGATACAGGATTATTGGTCCCAAATTGTTAAGTTCATACACGATGAGATGGGATCTCCTTTGATGCTATGTCCAAAACAATGCCTGCTGGGAATATTCCCTGACCCTGACTCGGATAAATTCCACAAAATATTCCTCCAGGAGGTATTGTTCACAGCTAGGTTACTTATAGCGAGGAAATGGCTGCAAGTCGCACCACCAACGCTTCAGGAATGGATCTCAGCGGTCAACCAGGTCTTGCCATATAAAAAAAAAAAAAAGAGATATATGTTCATAGGAAATGCCCTGCTAAATATGGCAGGATTTGGTATACGTGGCTGGAAAATGCAGCTACGTGCACTGAAATATCTAATGACCCATCATAGTCTGGCTTCTCTATACATGTATTTACAAACTCTGTATTTGAGATATGTGTGTACCTGCATTCACTATGCATTATCCAATAACGCGGTATATCTGACTTATATGTGACATGTAATCAAACCACACCTTTTTGTTGCTCCCACATATGGTATAACTGTAATGATATGATATGTATATCATGTATGTTTCTATTTTTTTTTTAAATAAAACACCACGTTATTTGTAAAAAAAAAAAATAAGGTAATTTTGAAATTAATGGCAGCAACATGTCTCAAAAAGTTGGGTCAGGGCAACAAAAAGCTGGGAAATTAGGGGTACTAACAAGGAAGAGCTGGAAGAACATTTTGCAACAGGTCGGTAACATGACTAGATATAAAAAGTGCATCTAAGGAAATCATTGTCTCAGAAGTAAAGATGGGTAGATGTTCACCAATCTGAAAAGCTTCGTCTAAAAATTGTCAAAAAGTTTCAGATTGTTACTCAATGTAAAATTGCAAATAATTTAAATATATCATCTTCTACAGTACATAATATCACAATATTTTGATAATCTAAGGACATTTTGGTGCGCAAGGAACAAAGCCAAAACGCAATACTGGATGCCCGTGATCTTCGGGCCCTCAGATGGCACTGCATTCGTATTGGCAACCATGGCTACCGCATCCTTCAAACTAAAAAGGAGAGTGACCTTCCAGCTTAATAGTGCTCAGTTCAAAAGCCTGCATATCTGATGGTATAGGGTTTCATTAGTTTGTATGGAATGGGCAGCTTGCACATCTGGAAAGGCACCATCAATGCTGAATGATATATCCAGTTTCTAGAGCAGTAAATTGTATGTTCCTATCCAGATGACGTCTTTTTCAGGGAAGGCCTTACATATTTTAGCATAATGATAAAGATAAACCGCATATTGCATCTATGATAAAAGCATGGCTTCATAGTAAGAGTCCAGAGGCTTAACTGGCCTGCCTGCAGTCCAGACCTTTCACCAATTAAAAATATTTGGCACATCTTGAAACTAAACAAAGACGACCCAGGACTGTTGAGCAGATAGAATCCTAGATCAGGCAAGAATGGAAGAACATTCCTCTCCCAAAACCCCAGCAACTATTCTCAGTTCCCAAACGATTACAAAGTTTTGTAAAAGAAGAGGGGATGCTACAACGTGGCAAACATGGCCCTGTCCCAACTTTTTTGAGACGTGTTGCTACCATCAATCTCAAAGTTATCTTATTTTTTCTTAAAATGGTACATTTCTACAGTTTAAACATTTGATATGTTTTCTATTTTCTATTGTGAATAAAATATGGGTTATGAGATTTGAAAATCATTGCATTCTGTTCTTTTGTAGATTTTACTCAGCGTCCCAACTTTTTTGAAATTGGAGTTGTACAAGTGAGTATTCCTTGGATTCAGCCATCTGTCTTTGCACTACCAAAGTAAGCCTTCCATGTGTGATGGTAAATCTTGCAGGAGTTGAATTTTCTTACTCTGAGTAAGGTGGGAAGTCAGAAATACCCCTTATAGGACCTGGGTTTCAATAGCCATGTCGGTGAATCTAGTGACTGAAAAGTATGATGAAATAGAGGGCCTTGGGCCTTGACAGAGCTTTTGAAAGATCTCAGGGTGCGAAGACCACTCCCTTTGCAAATTGTCCTCTCCGGGAATGTCGATGGCTGAGAGAGCAGGCATGTAATTTTCTACCTAGGAGAGTAGCAGACTTGTTTCTCCTGGGGCAGTTTAACATCTGTTGCGCCCCCCCCCCCCCCCGATGATTTGTGTAGTCCACTGCTGTAACATTGTTCGCCTGCACCCAGACTAGATGGCCATTCAGAAGGGAGGGCCAGGATTGTAAAGAAAATCTGATGGATCTCAGTTCTAGAATGTTGATGAGGAATTTTGACTTCTGTATATAAAGTCGCCCTGGTAAGCTGTTACATGAATGCTCTGGGCTCGCAGAAGAGCCAGAAGTGGGGCAAGCACTTTTGTGAACACTTGGGCTGCAAAGGGGATCCTGAATTGTAGTTGCTTTTTTTCCCAGAGCAAAATGCAGAAAGTGGTGTTGTTAGAGGGGGAAGATGAGCACGTTCAGATCAGCATCTTGAACATCTACGGATGCCAGAAATCTTCTTGTCTAAGAGAAGAAATTACATATTTTGTTTATTCCAACTGGAATTTTGGTACACAAAGAAATCTGTTTAGAGAGTTTAACGTGGTAGTAAAGTCCATGTTTTCAGTTTTACATACAGGTAAGCCTATAAATAAGACTTATCTGTAAGTACTGTGAATATCTCCTAAACGTGCCCCAATTAGGTGATATTCACATCTGTAGCAGCCAGTGACATCACCATTGCATGCACCCTGCACTCTGAATGTATGGCACTCTCCAGAATGCCGTCCATTCAGAGCGTTGTGCTGCGGCCGTGATGCCTGTGCGCAGAAGTGACATCATCACAGCTTGCCCATTCAAACAGCCAGAGCCTGCGAACCCGGAGGAAAGACCAGGGTAAGATGGAAGCCCTGTCAGCTGTAACAGCGTACCACTGGAGGGATCTGTTTTACAGGTAAGCCTTTCATAATGTGCTAGTAATCGATCCATACTAGAACATTATGTTATTAACTTGCAGGGAGACATTTTTATTTTTTAAACGACTTCACTACCTCTTTAAGTACAATAATGGGCAGATACCCCCATTTGGTTTTGAGACTAGGAATATATTTGAATAGATAACTTGAAATGTTCTTCTGAAAGAACTGGTACAACCCCCCTTGTGCTTGAAATTGGTGCAAAGAGGTCATTAAAGCATAAGTTCACTTTTCTAAAAAAATAAAAATAAAAATTAAATACACATTTTTTTGCAGGTAAAAAAAAAATGTGCAATTATTATTATTTTTTTTTTTTTTTGAGCCTGTAAAGCATTGTGCCAGCGATCAGAAGATCGTTGCAGCCTTGCAGGTCTCCTGCAGAGTGTCTCTGTGTGCTCCACAGTGCCGTGGTAGTTCACTGAGAACTACAAGCCAGAAAGGCCTTGTAGTTTATTCGCACACAGAGCTGTGTGAATGAATGACGTGGCCATGTGAATATGTAACAGCAATATATGTTGCAAAAAAAAAAAGCATTGGATTAAAAAATAAAAAACGACTGACCCCGTTCACTGCCCTACAGACACTGTCCACACACCATCCACTGTTCTACTGACTAACAGATCTCTTTTATCACCAGCCAGTCTTGTTGGTAAAAGCAACAGTCTTTATTTTCCAAAAAGGTAAATTAACACAGCTTTATATTAGCCTAGAAAAATTAAACAAAACAGTCCACATTTCTGGTACACAAATAAAGCTCACTGGAGTCACAAGCTTTTCCCATCTCAAGATTTTTAACATGTCCACCTGCTTCAGGGGTCTCGAAATGTCACAAGAGCTCAGTAGCAGCAACCTCAGACACCTGCTGGTTCCGCCCTCTCTTGCAGGTGGCTTGACCCCTTAAGGACCACAGTCTCCATAGACAGAGTAAAGGCTCTTTCCCACGCAAAATCTTTTGGCCTCCAAAATCTGGGTTCCATACCAGGACAAAGTGGAACTCTAGTCAGAAAATTACTTGCTAGGTCATGTTAGGCTGGCCCCTTTTGCAGGTATAGCCATGTAAAACATTAAAAATAAGGGTAAATATATAGATATATATATAAAAATTGATATGACAATATAGTCAAATATACGATGCAACTGATAGATTGCATCGTATATGATATACAAAATCCAATTACAGATCTATAATCAAAGCTGCTGCCATGAAAACTTACTAAAAAACTGCCCTCAGATGATGTCCTAGATGAAGAAACGCGTCAGTGCGTGGCTATACGACTGCTTTTGAAACATTTTTTCTGTGAAGCTGTATCACTGTTTGAATATCGCGCCGCTCAGCCGTGATTCAGCTCAGCGTCCCAAGGATAATGACAGTGTAATGTATGCTTCAAATGCTTTGTTTAATGTGAGTGTATTTGCTACAGGGGGGTGAGATTTAATAAAATTCTTTATCAACGGTATTACACTATGGAGCTCTTTTTCTTCTTTATATATGAATGAGCTGCTCCGAGTAAAGAACCGGTCCACCTGTTAGCTATCGGCCATCAGCAACCGACCGCCATTGATGCCTCTGGATGAATATCGTTGAAAACAAACCCAATTTTTTTTGCATGCTGTCTTACCCACTATGGTCCGGTAAGGTTTGAATCTAAAGGGGAATTCACCTGTGATCTGCATGTATATTGAAAACGGAGGGGGCTTGTATGTACTGTCTCATCTTTTTATTCGCACCTGACTTATCCACAGAGATCCCATGCATTACACACTGGGAAGGATACTTTTCAACAATGTTATCAAGCCTCTTTGGATGACACATTTCTTGGTTTGAACCTTCTAACTAACTTAACAGGACGACACTTTTTTAGTTGATTATTGAACATTATTAGCGCTGCCTTTCACAGGACTTATATTGTGATCTTTTTATATTAAAAATAAGGGGTCTACTGTTTAAAATCCAGTAATACACTGTCTCATTCTGCTCTGCACATGCTCAGTTGCGCTCTATTTTTAGGCATTTTTTTAGCACTGCCAAGTTTATAGAGGCTGATCTGCTGACAGCCTTATGCCCCGTACACCCGATCCGAAAATTGGATGACAGATCGTCCAACTTTTTTCGCTTACTAGTCGCAAGTAGAAATTGAATAGGTTACTAAAGTCACGAAAATTCTCGTAAGACAGAAAAAAAAAATAAAAAAATCGGCAGTGATGTCATGTGTTGTAGTGGATTTGTATTGTATTTTCGGACGACAACTGTACTGACTAAAGGAAAATCGTGTGCTCTGGTATCGTACGAGGAAAATTTTCGTGCTTGCCGATCGAATAATAATGGATGAGCTGTCGTGATCGCCTCTCAAAAGCTATGTACCAACGATCAGATAATCATACAATCGCGTTGAAAGCGGTATTTTTAGTCCGTTTTTCGGATCGTGTGTACGATCCTTCAAAGCGGAATTAAACCCTTCTATCCTTTACAGCCAAAAAAAATGTTTCTGTGTGATCTGCAACTGCCATGATGCTGCACATGTGATCAGTTATGACACCAGCCATTTTATGGTTTGACAATTTGGTTGAGGACACAAGCAAATGTGACAGTTCGTAAACCATTCTAGGAAAGTAACTGTTTTTTGAAATTGTTAAATCGACGTGTTTATTCCGCTTTATGATTTACGGCTGGGGATTTGGGCTTCAGCAAAATGGCAGCCTCCAGCAAGAAGAAACAGGAGCAATACTGGAGGAAATGTACAGCACATACTCATTTTGGTAGCATAATTATTAACATGAAATGTGGGTTGCTTCCTAAGAACATTATTTTTTATCAAGTTGTTATGGGTAAAGTTCCACTTTTAACAATCCTGGGAAAACTGCAAGTCAATTTACCCTTTTTGCCAGATCACCCCGGAACCCTTCAAACTGCATGGGTGAGAATCCTTGAGTGCTCGCAACTGCTTTTTTTTGTCTCCCTTAAAGAGTCCACAACCCAAATAATGGAGACACATCTCCGAGCCAAGACCCTATCCTGTCAACAATGGGAAAAGTCTATCTTGACACAGTTTGTGCCTCATAGAATGCAGGGAAAAGAAAATCTCTGTGGTCTCCGCTACAAAATCAGGGTTTCCCATACTTTCCTACATAACGTAATATGTGATGATGTCATGAGCGTGGGCTCTGACATGGGCAGAGCCAATGCTCAAGATGTCATCACGTATTACGGAACCTGGAAGCGATTTGCATATTCCCAAGGATAGTTTAATTTGTACAGCTGTTTATATTTTTTCATACATGAGTAGTATGTTTGTTTTTTATTAAATATATGATATAATTTATTTTACACGTGGAGTGTTCTCATTTTTCCATGCGTATTCTTTCCCCTAAGTGGCTGCCGATATGTATGGTGGAGTGCAGTGGCAAAATCATATATCCAGGATTTAAACTAATCATTTTCAAGCGCTATATGACCTCTCATTTTGAGAGTCATAATGTTCCAGGAAGCCTCAGATTTGGGCACTGGTGTGGGAGCAAGGAGTTTTTTTCACCTGGAGGAGTTTTCCACATTGCTGTGAGGTCTCTTCTAGGAGAGATAATCTTCAAATAAATCTCAGCATGGTAGAGTTCTTTTGTTTGTGTGGACATTTTATAATAGATATACATGCATACATTTAAATACATTTCATTTTACAAGCACTGCATTTTAGTTTGGTTTATATGGTTTTACCATTTTTGTATCTAATGGTGTGCAAGCTGCTAATTTTTGGATTTTACCCTTCAGCTCAATTGTTTTATGTTAAAGTGTTGATTTTTACAGCTAATGGATGGCTTACTGTCTGTCTGCTGTTTGCTCTTTCAACTGCTTCATTTTCCTGTCGCATTGCATTTATAACTTGATACGCTGAATGGTCAGGATCTTGGTTATTTGAAATGTTTTTCTTGGATGCAGATAGTGGTCTTGCTTGTCGACTTCCTGGATCTAAAAACAAAGCACCATTTTTTATAAGAGTACAATTGAAATACACATTTTTTAAATTTTCATTTTAGATATATATAAGCAATGCTCATTTGAGTGGTAGTTTTTATTTGAGCATGTCATTTGTTTTGTGACATATCTAGTGTTTCATAATATTTTTCTGCTCACAATAGTTTTAGTATGGCTTTAGACAAGGGAAGTGGCAATATAACCTTTGACTGTAGCAGAGTGATGCAGACATCCTTGATGAGCAGTGTGCTTTGGCCCTGAATTGGCTTCACAATTATGGAAGATATAGTAGGTATTTTTGGAAACACCTTGCTCTATAGGAAGAGGATCTTAGATCCGCAGACCACATATAAAAAGGTACTGGGGTGGACTTATGAACTATAGAAATGTCAGGGATAAAATCCCTAAATACTTTGTAAGGAGCCTGTGTTTAAGGCTTAAAGCAGTAATAAATCCCAAACCAAAATGATATATTATTCCAGCTTACCAATCATTAGATGTGGCCGCATTAGTTTTCTTTTTTTTTTAGGCATTTTCCCTCTGTATTTACCTGGGGACCTGGCCAGTAACACACCGCTTGTTTTAGAGTGCCATCACTGTGGTTGAAGGAGCACAGGGGGCACCTTTGGACAGCAGCACTGTCAGCCTGGGTAGTGTTCGATGTACTAGCAGATTTATATACACTAACAAACTGAAGATCACTTCAGCGCACACGTTATAAGCAGTTACAGCAACCCCCCCCCCCCCCCCTTTAGGATAAAGGTTTTATTGAAATAAGTAAAAGCTGATCATTCTAAGCACCCCTGTCAGAAATAGTTTGCCTCAACCCTGTAACTGATACATCTGCAAGAGAGTTTGTTCTTTTAAACAACATACTTACTGGACAGATCACCAGATGAAAATAAAAGAAAGCAAGCCCAAAAAAAGAAAAAATGAAGAATACCGCTTTAACTAGAAAAAAAAACAAAAACATATATGCTTAAAAGCTGAATTCCAACTTTCTTTTCACTAGAACTGAATGGAATGGTCAGCCCCATCATAGTTCAAACCTCTGTACCATGTTGCTTTGTTGCCTGCAGATCCCCCGATATTCTGTGTTTAGTTGTGACTTTGTGTCATGTGACACTGTATATCCTGATGAGAGACCCTGTCTCTTCCATAGCCACTTCGTGCAGCAGCTAGAATCTGTGCACTCCCCTTTCTAGTCTTTCAGACTCTGGAAATGATGAAACTTCCTTCACAGCTGTGATGGTGGGTGGGATGGAATACATTAGCATCTAATCCCTCCCAGCCACAACTACAGGAAGAGTCCAGACCTTCCAAGTCCCACCTCACAGATCACAGCATTATTCAAGAAGGAAGCACCTTCATACACAGCCTGTTCTGAAAGCTAGCTTAGAATTTATTCCCACCCAGTTAAATATACCGACCAGTGTGAACAGGGAGTGTCCCACCCCTCAGAGCCCTGCTTTCTGTGAAGTGATTAATTTACATATGAAGGGAACACCTTCAAAATAACCTCCCATTGCCCTTCATCTGTAGTCTTGCGGTAAGCCATTATTCTTTGGCCTGCTGAAAGTCAGGAATGACACATTTACAACACACTCAAATATACAGAGCAATAAATAAATAAATAAATCTGATGATCTCTAATGGCCTATAGGGGGCAAATTGTATGTAGTTTCCTTGAAAAGACTTGTACCAGGCCCATATATTATACAATAGATTGATGGACTTGACTGCACAATGTTCTTGGCCCCTGTTGGAGAGCCAAAAGGCCATCTGAATAATAGTGGCTCAGTTCAGGTTCTAAGTGTGAACTAATAGAGTGGAGACCTCATAGTCTGTAAACAGATATTTATTAGAAAGCAGCAACTGTCCAGGAACAAAAATAAAACTACCAAAACAAAAACAAACTGTCCATAAAAGCAAAAACAAGGTGATGTAATAAAGGCAAGACAAACGGCCAGTTGTAAGGTGTAGGATAAGACAGACCTGTATGGATCGATCCCTCAGTCAAGACTTGGCCAGGGAGGTGAAAGAAAATCAAGGTAAATCGGGTGGGGGGGGGGCGGAGTCGGCAGCCGGAGTAGATGGCCGCGTGAGGAGAGAGCTCTCGGAGCACACACATTCCCATAGCGATATCCAGTGATGCAGGGCAACAAACCAGCCACCCATCACCCTCTACAGGTCGGCAAACACTCCCAGCACAGTATGGGGGGGGGGGAGAGAAAACTAGGAACTGGGCCCTACAAATTGACAGATTCTTTGGGTCAGCCAGGGCTCTGGCGATCCAAAATGGCGCCGGCAGCAGTAAGTCTCAGTTATCCCCGGCTTACGGCCCACCATGAGGTTCCCAACCCATGGGCAGCTGCAATTCATCAGAGCTGCAGAGCTTTGTAAATACAACCAGCAACTAATCTCTGATCTCCTGCCTGAAACTCCTAAGCGTGAATTAGTGGTCACTTACTGCTTACTTATCAGAGAATGTACCACGTGATGTCATAGCCAATAGGGTTGCACCAATACCACTTTAAGGCCCAGTACAAGTACCGATACCGATTACTGATACTTTTTTCTAATGTCATGTGACAGTGACACTAATGACGCGTGAACTGTATCAGTAGTTTTTTTATTTTTGTTGTTTTACAATTAAATGTTTTACAAATTTTTTTGTGCTACTTTTTTTTTTTCAATACTCTCTTTTTTTGGGGGGGGTGAGTGGACGGTGTCAGTGTGTTTTTTATGTTTTATTATTTTTACAATTTAACCTTTTAAAATATTTATTACAATTCTTTATTTTTTTCTTCTTTTTTTTCTTCCCTGTTGGGGGACTTTGGTGGCGATCACTGGCTCTGTTCATTCGGAAAAGAAAAGAACCGGTAAATGACAGATTCCCCCTGTATAGAGTTCAATAAAGCATCTGAAAGTCGCGGGAGGGAGAGGAGGAGAAGCGCCTGTCAGCTGCTTTATTGAAATCTATTCAGGGAGATCGGAGCTTGTAACTCCCCCACCGATCACCCCTGACTGCCCAGGTATCGGCGTATTTGCCCAAGAACAAATTCCCGGACTCATACCCCTCTTGCTGGCGTAAGTGTGATGTGTGTAACTTATTTAACATCCCATGGGATTGTAGAAGCTTGTGGAGCTTCTGGAATGGTGTGTTCCCCCTAATATCCAGAATCACCGGCTTCTTCAACTCACCATCTCCACTTAGCGCTGCTGAACCTGTCAATAGATCGAATCCCTGTGCAGTTCCGGGTAGTAATTTCCCACATATTAATAGCTGCTAGACTAACATATTGGAAACAGAATAATGCTCCCAATTTAACTGAAGTACTAAATAGGGTTAATGCAGCTTGTTACTATGAAAACATCTTTTACAATTACCTTGGGTAAAATAGCAGCCCATAAATATGCATGGAACTGCTGGGCTGGAGCGACCCATTTCCATCTAACCTAGTTTCAGAATACAGAATTCAGTACACTACCTTGGTGGCGAAACTCAAGGGTATATTACGGTTTTGTGGTGTTAGTTTGTCCGTTTTTTTATGTTTTGTTTCCTTTTTTCTTTTCTTATATAATTTGATACTACATATTCGGATTTGTACTTACTGCACGTTAGAATAACAAGTACCATATTTGATAGTACAGTGTTATTCTAATGAAAAGTATTATGACTTTATACCTATATTTTATATTTGGTTAAGCCTTCCATAACTTGACCTGTGCAAAATCTGTTATGTACTATGCACTTTTCTGCTTTAATAAAAACAATTTGAAAGAAAATCATGGCTATCTGGCTGGTGGAACAATCAAAGAGAATTAGAATGCCGCCCTCGGGGAGGAGGGTAACCGGACACCTCCGTAGTACTGATGCCTGAGACGGAATGTCAAAAGGTGGGATGGTTTTGATGGTCAGTCTCACAGAGAATCGATCCTGGGGCAGGGAGAAGTGTGAGGGCTGCCTGCTGTTATGCCAATAGCAAAGGAGCAGCAGAGCCAACAATGGTGGGATGGAGGGAGGGCCACCTCTGTGATACACGGCCAACCCACAGCAATTGTGGGAGCCCATAGGAAAGCGGTTTGACCGACCCATTGTAGGAGCTGCTCCCCAACATGTACAGTGTCAGGCTGTATCCATGGCAACGGCGCGTTTCAGGGCCGTGCCCCTTACTCAACATTTACACCTTTCACCACCCACATGAAAGACCAAAAACAACCACAGTAACCCTAGGACCTATCCACATCAACTCCCATAACTGGTATATTTGACTCCCATAGCCTGTCCTGCAGCTACAGAGGCTAAAAGAATCATGGGAGATATAGTATCAGGACTGGCAAGGGAAGGAAGCAGGAAGTCAGAGAACTCTGAAATTCAGCCAGGAGGAGGAGTGACATAACAGGCACAGAAAACTGCTGCGGGGTTGTAATTCATTTACATGCACAATGCATCTGTTTTGGTGAGGAAAAGCTGGAGTTCTTCTTTAAGTTTCAATTCTCAATAATTCCATCCGGTTTCTATAAAATTATGTGTACATAAGTCTTCATAAATACCTTAGAATAATTCCATAGATACCCATCTGCATTTATTTCCTTTATGCCTGCATCTACAATTCAATCTGCTCTTTCAATATTTCCCTTTGAACCCACCCATGCAGAGGCACCTATTTACCAGAACTTGACTCTGTTCTATATACAGTAGTCATTTTATTTTGTGCAAAATTTGTGACAAAATTGTCCCTTTGAAATACTGTCGTTCCAAGAGGGATGGTGGCAACTCCAATAATGTAAACCGGAGTTGCCACTCTGTTTCTCTTTTCACATGAACTTTTTTTTAAGATTTTTAGATTTGCATGTTGTTTATGGTTTAGATTAGGCGTGACCCCTTAGAGTTCCCAGAGCAGGAGTGATCCCTTAGATCAGTGCCCCTAAAAACCAGGCCTCCCCCTTAAATGTGCCAAGATTAGGCGTGCCCAAATCAGCAGCGACTCCTTAGAATGACCTAATTAGGAATGCCCTCTCAGAGTGCCCAGAGAAGGAGTATCCCCTCAGATCAATGCCCATATAGACCAGCCTCCCCCTGGGGGTACCTAGAGCAAGTAGAATGCCCCAGAGAGACCAGAGCAGGAATGACCCATGAGAGAGTGTCCAGAGCAAGAGTGACCTTTTACAATGCCCAGAGCAGCAGTGACCCCTTAGAGTCCACAAATTAGGAGTGTGCCTCCTCAGAGAGCCCAGAGCAGCAGTGTGCCTCCTCAGAGAGCCCAGAGCAGCAGTGTGCCTCCTCAGAGAGCCCAGAGCAGCAGTGTGCCTCCTCAGAGAGCCCAGAGCAGCAGTGTGCCTCCTCAGAGAGCCCAGAGCAGCAGTGTGCCTCCTCAGAGAGCCCAGAGCAGCAGTGTGCCTCCTCAGAGAGCCCAGAGCAGCAGTGTGCCTCCTCAGAGAGCCCAGAGCAGCAGTGTGCCTCCTCAGAGAGCCCAGAGCAGCAGTGTGCCTCCTCAGAGAGCCCAGAGCAGCAGTGTGCCTCCTCAGAGAGCCCAGAGCAGCAGTGTGCCTCCTCAGAGAGCCCAGAGCAGCAGTGTGCCTCCTCAGAGAGCCCAGAGCAGCAGTGTGCCTCCTCAGAGAGCCCAGAGCAGCAGTGTGCCTCCTCAGAGAGCCCAGAGCAGCAGTGTGCCTCCTCAGAGAGCCCAGAGCAGCAGTGTGTCTCCTCAGAGAGCCCAGAGCAGCAGTGTGCCTCCTCAGAGAGCCCAGAGCAGCAGTGTGCCTCCTCAGAGAGCCCAGAGCAGCAGTGTGCCTCCTCAGAGAGCCCAGAGCAGCAGTGTGCCTCCTCAGAGAGCCCAGAGCAGCAGTGTGCCTCCTCAGAGAGCCCAGAGCAGCAGTGTGCCTCCTCAGAGAGCCCAGAGCAGCAGTGTGCCTCCTCAGAGAGCCCAGAGCAGCAGTGTGCCTCCTCAGAGAGCCCAGAGCAGCAGTGTGCCCCCTCCGTGTGCCCAGAGCAGATGAGTGCCCCCTTAGTGTGCCCAGAGCAGGAGATTAACCCCTTAGTGTGCCCAGAGCAGATGAGTGCCCCCCCTTAGTGTGCCCAGAGCAGGAGAAAAACCCCTTAGTGTGTCCAGAGCAGAAGAGTGCCCCCTTAGTGTGCCCAGAGCAAGGGAGTGCCCCCTTAGTGTGCCCAGAGCAGGGGAGTGCCCCCTTAGTGTGCCCAGAGCAGGGGAGTGCCCCCTTAGTGTGCCCAGAGCAGGGGAGTGCCCCCTTAGTGTGCCCAGAGCAGGGGAGTGCCCCCTTAGTGCCCATAACAGGAGAATAACCCCTGGCTTTATGTACACAGGACATTTTTACAACCTCTCCTGAATGATTTAACTTGACAGATAGTAACCCACATTTAAAACGTCCATTTTGCAGCGTTTACATGCCGCATTTGCCGTGTTTCTAAGAAAAAAAATTGTTTTTTTTTTTTCTAAATGGCCAAAAACGAAAAGCGTGGGTTACCGCGTTTAGCGTCTGAAAAGTCGGAAACTTTGGCGTCTGAACCAATTTTTTTGCCTTCAAAAAAAGGCCTGTAAATGCAACTGCCTAAAAATGACAGTAAACAAACCCGCGTACATGTACACATAAGATAACATTGAATGAGTTCAGGGGCAGTTAAAAAGTGTCCAACTGCCTCTGAACGCCCGTTTAGCAGCAACAGTGTACATGGGGCCTTAATGTGCCCAGATCACAGGATTCCTCATATCCAGATCAGTGCCTGCCACAACCATAGAGGAGGACTGGAGTCACAATTCTTATCCTTCCTCCACTGAAAATGACTGGAGTCACTGTCCCTCCCCCCTCAGCAGCTCCATAATAAGAATCAGGGCCAGGCACGTGATGGTGAGGGGGTGGGTGCAGCCTACCTGCATTTTCAGAAGTAATCCTTCCTCCTCTGGGGCTGGAACAGGAAACTCTCTTGTCCTAATCCTGGCTCAGCCCACAGCAGCTCCATAGAAGCACACACAGCTCCTGTCTGCCTGGTGGTGACGAGGAGGGGTGGGCGTGGCTTTAATGCAGAGAGAGACAAATTCCTTCCTCCACAGCTAAGCTGAGCTGGGCTGGGCCTGAGCTGCAAGCTTCTCCATCTTCCATAGTGCGGCCGGCAAGTGCAGAGGCTCCACATGTCCCAGTGCCTTTAAAACCTAGCGCCTCTGCATAGCACTGGGTCTAGGAAGGGATCACTCCACCACTGATATGAGTGCACTAACCCAGCCCCTGCCGGGACTTACTGAAGGTCAGCAGCTTATGTGGCTGAGCTGCGATATCCCTCCTCTAAATAAAAGCATTCCCAGACCTTTTTTGTCACACAGGGCATGCAGGTAAAATATTCTTTAAAAAATTGTGTGACATTATATTGGTAATTCAGGTGTGTAATTTTTGGGGATGCTATGAGGGTGCTTAAAGAATGTTTGAGAAATCTTTAGCACACCCAAGCACCCACCTGGCGCCGCCCTGGTGGAGGGAGATTTCTGCAGCATATTTGGCAAGTACAGAATCGCAGTATATATAAAATAATATGCAATTGGTTGGAGTGAAGCTTCAGGATAGCAAAGATATTTTTTATTACAAATTATGTGAGCAGACTGCAGTTCCTCTTTAACTCAATACATTTTTATTAAATTTTCAATAACATGTTACGGACTTCAACTTTTGGGTGGAACTACATTTTAACTTCTGCTCGTTGTACTCCTTCCCCCCTCCGGTGCCACATTTGGCACCTTTCGAGAGGGAGGGGGGACAGGATACCTGTCTTTCACAAGTATCCTGTTCCCTTTTTCGGGAGCCTTAGCCGTAGGCATTGATGTCACCGCCCGGGCTCCCTCCTCCTCCTTCCCCAGCTGCTGGGCCAGTAGGAGAGAGGAGCGGAACCTCCCGCATGCGCAGTAGGGTTCCCCTGGCGTGAAGCCATAAGGCTTCACTGCCAGGTTCCCTTACTCGCAATGGAGGCGGCAGCACCCGACAGCTGATGAAAACCTCAGCTGCAGCACCGACATCGCTGGACTCCAGGACAGGTAAGTGTCCTATTATTAGCAGTATGTGCAGCTGCTGGCTTTTAATTTTTTCAGCGGTGGGCAGACCTCCACGTTAATGCAAATTTGCAGCTTGAAAATGATAATATACAGAATATTGAGTATCAAATTCTGTGTTTGAAAGACAATCCACAGATAACATGGCATATCAAATACACGTCAGCTTAATCAAAGTAATACAGCCAGTCACATGCTATACAGAAGTAAAAGAAAAAAGGGAGACAAGACAACACAATGTAAAAACTACTAACAAAACTACTCTTATCCTTAACCTCTTAGCACCAGCACCTCCCGGCCCTTTAAGAGGTTTAGTATGCTGGGAAGCGGGGTGTGACTTAAGATCATGTGACCGCCGTTATTCGCTGTCACGTGGTCCAAAAATTCCCAATCGCCAGCTTTCAGGTAGTCGATGGTAACTGTGCTGGGAGCCCACGCACGCTCTCAGCTCAAGTGCATAGGCAGCAATTCACAGAAATATGCGGCCCGTCGGCGCTAAGGACCAGGCGCCGAGAGGCCACATAAAAAAAAGGTAAAGGCAAAGGTAGCCAAGGGCACTTTAATTAAAGTTTAAGCAAACCCCCCTATCGTTTTCAGCCAAGGAAGCTGCCATCTTTGCCTCTGTTTAATCTTCAACTGCCATGATGCTGCACATGTGATCAGTTATGACATCAGCTATTGGATGATTTGACAGTTTGGTTGAGAGCACAACCAATGGGGGTGTTACATTTCCGGCATGTGCCGGAAATGAAACTGTTTTATGGATGGGTTTACTTCCACTTTAAGGTATATTCCTGAGATTAAACATGTTTAGCCAAGCATCCCATTATTTTCTTTAATACGCACCCCTGTCTCCAGAGAGGATGAAAAAATATTCATAGCTGCATTGTAAATGAACTCTAGATACGACTTTTGATACATTAGGCGCTGATGTATGTTTCCAGTTACTCATTATTGCGAGTCAAGCTGCTATTAAAACATGGATAACTATTGTACGAAATTGTTTAGGAAATTGGTCAGTCGAGATACTCAACATAGCTAGATGTGGACTAGGGGAGCGATAATGCCCATGATAGACGATATCAATACAAAAAAACGATCTTCAAAAACTGGTAATGCATTTAAATGACATAGAACAGGAATTTAGTTGCCTTTGTGTCTGCATATATGCCAGCATTCTGACGTCATGTAAGGATACATTGTCGATATCCTACAAGAGGTAAAATACCACCTGTAGGCTATTTTTAAAGTGTGTTCCCAATGGGAAACACAATGTGTCACCAAATAAAGGCACAACACCAAGCGCTCTCAGTAAATGTTTGATCCAGGTCCTCTTCCCACTTCAACACAGAAGGGGATTTAATTGCCTGGGGGGTTGTAAGTGGGAAAAGAACCAAAAATTACACCCTTCATTATAGAGGTCTTCTGATAATATTCCCAGACCTGAAAATGTGCGTTGGAGATGCTTGACCTGAAGCAAGTGAAAAACAGTCTTTGTTTGTATTTTCTACAGGGATTTCCGCTAAGGTAGTGTACCCTCTGTCTAACCAACATGAGGTAGAAAAGGATGGGATTAGAAATTTGTATACCTGCAGAGGTAAATCCTGTACTGGAATAGAAAGGGACACACTTTGGTAAGATAGTAGAAACTACCAAGCTGCTAATGTAGCCGAGATGGCAGGGACTTGGATAGGTAGTTGAGTAAATTTAGTTATGCTGGGTGGTAGCCAGCCTGGCTAACTTTTAGCATTTAATGGTCAAATGACTTCTGTTCTTAATCCTATTTAGTTGTGGCCTCTCCCTTGTCAGTAGGTGGCATTGTTGCCTTTGACATTAGTATGATAAGCTACAGTACATCCAAGCTATGGATAAACATACTTTTCTCAGCCAATCAGATTTGCTGCTATTAAATGCTGGGAGAAGCTATCTAATAGAAGAGAAGTCAGGTGATCAGGGTTAGTCTTCCCGCCCAGGGCTGCGCCCTGGGTGGATGTGTGCACAGTTCCTGGCTGCTAGGCCTGAAACCTGAGGCCTATCCAGGTGTTAAAGTTCCTGATGAGGAAAGCCTGCCAAAGATCCGGAAACTATTCTAGAGGAATGGAGTTCTGAGGAAGCACCAATGGTGACTCTTCATGAGCTGGAGGCTATGAAGAGGCTGTGAGGACTTCAAGACAGACCTCATCCAAGACAGAATCTGTGCATGAAGCTGTGAGTAAAGTTCAGTTACTAGAGGAGACAGCCTGTCCTACAAAGTACAGATGTGCTGGTTCTATTTAAAGGCTATTTTTCCTGTACTGCTGTCTACCTTATCTCACCTATTTTTGTCTAAGGAGTCTGTCAATCTGCCTGTTGCTGATCGTTATTAAGGATGTCCTGTGCCCGATCCCCTCTCTCCCAAATTTGTCCTGTTCAAGAAATAAACTTCACTTCGTTTAAAACATAAAAAAGAGACTGGCGCCCAATGTTCTTTCTTGTTTATCATCCACCATGCCCACAAACCTGCACCCTGAGAATGTATGTCAGTCCTCCCTACCCCCGGGAGTCAACATCAGGCTCCTGGAAAATCGGGGGGACGGTGCTACACAAGAAAGGTGAAAGCTACAAGAAGATCAGCAAAGCTTTACTTATCAGTCAGAATACTGTAGAAAAGTGATATAAACATTTTACAAAGTGTAACCTGGGGGACAGGTAGCAGGTACAAAGCTCCCTGGGATGAGCAGTCTTTCAGGCACAGATACCAAATCCAGTGGAATAGTGACAAACAGTGCGGTGTTTATTTGTGATATATACAAGTCTATATACAGGTGCTGTACAGTGTTCCAAAGTGTTCCAAATAGGAACCAAAAATAGCCAAAACAAAACCTAGCCGTGTCTCGGCACTAACTAAACAATATTTACAAATCCTAACTGTCAGGCTGAGCAAGCCTACAGCTTGTCAGCTTCCACATACCTTTTTGCTCTCCTACACAGAAGCTTGTCTGAGTATCCCAGGCCAAGAGCAAGGGCTGTCTGCTCAGGTGAGCTTAAATTAGCCTGGGGGAGAGGACCAAGACCTGAACCGGACCATGGATCAGAGATCCCTGAACCTGTATGAGAGGAGCCTGGGAGATGAATAAACCCCGAACAGGACTTTTCCTGGCTCTCTCTGGGACGCTCTGCTACATATCCTCCCCCTTGTTTCAACCCCAGGGTTGGAACACCTGTAGCCCAACAGGAGTGAACACGGGACAGGGCATCTACATTCCCCATCTCAACACCTGGCCTGTGTTTTACAGTGAAGGAGTAATCCTGTAGAGCCAAAAACCACCGGTTCACCCGTCTATTAGTCTCCTTCTTTTGGGCCATCCATTTCAGAGGAGCATGGTCAGTTATTAAGTCAAACTGGCGCCCTAACAAATAGTACCTGAGTGCGTCCACGGCCCACTTTATGGCTAAACACTCCTTTTCAATGACTGCATACCTTTGCTCATGGTCATTGAGCTTTCTGCTTAGGTACACCACAGGGTGTTCTTCCCCATTGTGTACCTGTGATAGTACTGCCCCGATACCAACATCAGACGCATCCGTCTGAACCAAAAAATCTTTGGAGAAATCGGGGGAGTACAGTACTGGCTGTGCACAAAGAGCCTTCTTCAGGACTTGAAAAGATTCCTCTGCTACTGCGGACCATTTCACCATTACAGAGTCTTTCCCTTTCGTAAGGTCTGTCAGTGGGGCAGCTATAGTTGCAAAATTTGGGATAAATCTTCTATAATACCCCGCAATGCCAAGAAAGGCCCTGACCTGCTTCTTGTTTGCAGGACGTGGCCATTCCTGGATGGCTTCTATTTTATTCACTTGAGGTTTTATGACCCCACGCCCAATAGTGTAGCCCAAATACTTGGCTTCCTCTAGACCAATGGCACATTTTTTTGGATTTGCTGTAAAACCTTCTTTGAAGAGGGAATCAAGGACAGCCTGGACACGGGGCAAGTGAGACTCCCAGTCAGTGCTATGTACCACTATGTCATCTAGATATGCTGCTGCATATTGTCGGTGGGGTCTTAGAGTCCTGTCCATGGCCCTCTGAAATGTCGCGGGGGCATTTTGTAACCCAAAAGGCATTTTTTTGTATTGAAAGGAACCCTCTGGGGTCACAAATGCGGTCTTCTCTTTGGCGCTACCAGTCAGGGGTATTTGCCAATAACCTTTTGTTAAGTCCAAAGTGGTCAGATAGCGAGCCTTGCCAAGTCGGTCTATAAGTTCGTCCACTCTGGGCATTGGGTACGTGTCAAACTTTGTCACTGCATTAAGCTTCCTGAAGTCATTACAGAACCTCCAAGTGCCATCCGGTTTTGGGACTAACACGATGGGGCTAGACCAGTCACTATTGGATTCCTCAATGACATCTAGCTCCAACATTCTTTTAACTTCCTCGCTGATGTCCTTTCTCCTCGCTTCAGGAATTCGGTATGGTTTGAGCTTGACACGGACCCCAGGTTCAGTAACAATATCATGTTGAACTGCTGATGTCGTGCCAGGTAACTCTGAAAATCTCTCTCTATTTCTTATCAGGAATTCTCTAGTTTCCTGCTTTTGGGAATATGACAGGGTGTCTGGAATCGTGACCTCTGGGATCAGAAGGGACTCAGTACCCTTAGGCGTTACCGGGAGGGACCTCGCAGTTAACGCCAGTCTATCCTTCCAGGGCTTTAACAGGTTTATATGGTAAATCTGTTCGGGCTTCCTTTTCCCTGGTTGATATACCTTGTAATTGACCTCCCCAACTCTTTCAATTACTTCAAAGGGACCCTGCCACTTAGCCAGGAACTTGCTCTCAACAGTGGGAACTAACACCAGGACCCTGTCACCAGGTGAGAAAACACGGAGTTGGGCCCCCCTGTTGTATATCCTCTGTTGAGCTGCTTGGGTCTGCAGTAAGTGTTCTTTTACCATCGGCATGATTGCTGCAATCCTGTCCTGCATTTGAGCGATATGCTCAATGACACTTTTATGGGGTGTCTGCTCCCCCTCCCAAGTTTCTTTGGCTATGTCTAAGAGTCCCCAAGGGTGTCTCCCATACAGCAACTCAAATGGAGAGTACCCCGTGGAGGACTGGGGAACCTCCCTGATGGCAAACATCAAGTATGGTATCAGGAAGTCCCAGTTTTTCCCATCCTTGTCAACAACCTTTTTTAACATGCTCTTTAATGTCTTATTGAAGCGTTCCACCAAGCCATCCGTTTGAGGATGGTACACCGAGGTTCGCAATTGCGACACCTTAAATAACTTGCACAGCTCTCTAGTTATTCGTGACATAAATGGGGTGCCCTGGTCTGTAAGGACTTCTTTAGGGATTCCAACTCGACTGAACACCATAAACAGCTCTTTGGCAATGTTTTTAGCAGACGCAGTGCGTAAGGGAATGGCCTCAGGGTAACGAGTAGCATAATCCATGATTACAAGGATATGCTGGTGACCTCGGGCAGACTTGGGGAGTGGACCCACAAGGTCCATGGCAATCCTCTCGAAGGGCACTTCAATAATGGGCAAGGGCACTAAAGGACTTCGGAAGTGTTGTAGTGGGGCTGACATCTGACACACAGGACAGGATTGACAATAATTCGCAATATCCTTCTGTATCCCGGGCCAATAAAACCTGCGCAACACCCTTTCAGTAGTTTTCTCAACCCCTAAATGACCTCCTAGCAAGTGCCCATGGGCAAGTTCCAACACCACCCGTCTGTATGGCTTAGGAACCACCAACTGTTCAACCACTTCATCATTTTTTTTACATACACGATACAGTAAATCCTCATTGCTGCTAAAATAAGGAAAACAGAGCCTGTCCCCTGATTCGACAGGTACATCATTAATCACCATTACATTTTCCCAGGCCCTGGCAAGGGTTGGGTCTTTTCTCTGCTCGGTACCAAAATTTTCCTTGTGTACATTAAAGGTCAGCAAACTCCAACGTAGGCTCAGATTCAGCAGATGGCTGTCCAGCTCCACTGGTTGTGGGGACCTCCTCAGGCTCCTCCAGCTCTCCTGCCATAACTGAGAAAGGAAAACCTGGGGAGCCCTGAGAAGAGTCCCCTGAACCCATATTGTCAGCAGCGGCCAGGAGTTCTGGCTCTGTCACTGAGTCAGCTACTGCGACCGGGTCGGGACGATCCCACAGTTCCCAAAACGTAGGGAAGTCCCTACCAACGATGGCCTCGTGCACCAAGTGGGGCACAAGTCCGACCGGATGGGTCACCGTACCTAAGCCAGTTTTAAACTGAACAGTGGCTATAGGATACTCGCGGGTATCCCCATGTACACAGATCACAGCAATTTTTTTAGCATGCAAATTCACAGTTTCAACCATCTCAGCTGTAACCAAAGTCACTAGACTTCCAGAGTCCAGCAAGGCCGTAATAGGCTTATTATTAACAGTCATTTGGCAAATGTGTTTTCCCATACTTGGTGCTGCAGCACATGAAACAGCAGCAAACATAGATTGCCTTCTAATAGATAGATCACACTGCATTGGTTCATCTGTCAATGGACAGTTTGCTGCAACATGTCCCAGTTCTTGGCAACGAAAACACCTGATGTTTCCCCAGTTTGGTTTGCTGACAGGCAGTAGCTTCCCTTGTTTGGGACGCCAAACTTCAGTCCTGGCACCAAAAATCCTCCCCCCTATTTCCTTGCCATGCTTACCACCCACTTCCCCTGGAACAGTCTTACCGGTTGCCTGGGGGGACCGTGGCTTTGGGCGGAAAGTCCGTGCGGCTGTAGGGGTGGTGACCAGGTTCTCTGCAGCAAAGTACCTTTCAACAAGTTCCACGAGGTTGTCCGCCGAGTTGGGGTCTCCTTGACTCACCCACTTCTGCAGGGGAACTGGTAGTGACCTCAGGAACTGGTCCATGACCACACGCTCCACTATTTGTGGCCCAGACAGGGACTCCGGCTGTAGCCATTTCCTCACCAAGTGAATTAGGTCGAACATCTGCGATCTTGGGGGCCTCTCGTCTTTGAAGAACCAGTTGTGGACCCGCTGTGCTCGAACTGCCAAGGTGACACCAAGTCGCGCCAGGATTTCCCGCTTGACCTTTTCATAGTCTCCTGCTTCTGCTGACTCCAAATCATAGTAGGCCTTCTGCGATTCTCCAGACAGCAAGGGGGCGACCAGTCCTGCCCACTGGGTTTTGGGCCAACCTTCCCTCTCAGCGGTACGTTCAAACGTTAAGAGAAATGCCTCTGGATCATCATCTGCAGTCATCTTAGAAAGAAAGCGACCCACATGGATGGCTGAGGGCTTGTCTCCAACAACATTAACTTTAGCAGGTGACCACTGTGCTAGCGTCTCCACAACCGCAGCCAGAGTTTTCCTATCCTCTTTTGCATCAGTGGCTAGCTGTTCAAACAGCCTCTGCGATAACTCATTTGTTTGTTGCTGTGTAGCATTTGCTCATTGCTGTGCAGCATTGGATTGTTGCTGTGCAGCGTTGGATATCACCAATTGTTTTAGGATTTCCTCCATGTTTAGTCACTCTAGGTACTGGCCTTTTAAGTAGTAACTTACTACAGCTGGTCACAGTCTCCACCATATGTAACCTGGGGGACAGGTAGCAGGTACAAAGCTCCCTGGGATGAGCAGTCTTTCAGGCACAGATACCAAATCCAGTGAAATAGTGACAAACAGTGCGGTGTTTATTTGTGATATATACAAGTCTATATACAGGTGCTGTACAGTGTTCCAAAGAAAATAGGAACCAAAAATAGCCAAAACAAAACCTAGCCGTGTCTCGGCACTAACTAAACAATATTTACAAATCCTAACTGTCAGGCTGAGCAAGCCTACAGCTTGTCAGCTTCCACATACCTTTTTGCTCTCCTACACAGAAGCTTGTCTGAGTATCCCAGGCCAAGAGCAAGGGCTGTCTGCTCAGGTGAGCTTAAATTAGCCTGGGGGAGAGGACCAAGACCTGAACCGGACCATGGATCAGAGATCCCTGAACCTGTATGAGAGGAGCCTGGGAGATGTATAAACCCCGAACAGGACTTTTCCTGGCTCTCTCTGGGACGCTCTGCTACAAAAGATGGAACCTGCAACAAAATCACAGAGAGGTCCAGGCCGTCCACGGAAATTAACACCTCGACAGAAGTGTCTTCTGATGAGAAGGGTTGAAGAAAATAGTCATGCAAGTTCACTGCAGTGAGCAGAGAAACTGGGGTGAGTGTTTCCTGTGACACAATAGGGCGTACACTGCAGAGCAATGACATGCATGAATTTACCAGGGTCCATGCTGAAAAAAAGAAAACGACTACTGGGACTCTGCAGTGCTGAGACCAAGATAAATGTTTTTGAAACCGATGGCTTCAAAACTTTATGGCCTTGCAAACTTGAGGAGTACAAAGAAAAATGCATCGTGCCTACAGTGAAACATGGTGGTGGCAGTGTCCTCCTGTGAGACTGCATGAGTGCTGCTGTTGTCGGGGAGCTGCATTTCATTGATGGTATCATGAATTCACAGATTTACTGCTCTCAATTGAAAGAGAAGATGCTACCATCAATCTGTGCCCTTGGTCGTCGTGCACATTTTGAACATGACAATGATCTAAAACGCACATCTAAGGCCATTGTTGCCTTTCTGAAGTAGAACAGGGTGAAAGTGATTCAGTGGCCAAGTATGTCTCCTGATCTGAAACCAATCGAACACCTATAGGGAATTCAAGTAGACAAGTTAAGCATCACTCCCCATCCAGCACCCAGGCTCTAAAAGAGGTCGTTCTGGAAGAATGGAAAAAGATAGATGTTGCAACTTGTCGCCATGCCTAGAAGACTTGGTGAGGTCCTTACAAATCACGGAGGTCATACAAAATACTAGATGAGTTAGTAGTTTTTTTTTGTGGGATGTATTTATTTTTGCACTGAAGATTTTGTAATCTAAGTTGTATTATTACCTTACTTTCATGTAATCGAGCTTAAAATAAAAAAGTTCTATAAAACTAAATTTTGTCAAAATTTTGGAAATTGTTCTTGTATTGATTGAGATTTTAAATAAAATCTTACTTTTCAAAAGGGGTGTACTCATTTATGCTGAGCACTAGCTCTCTCTATATCTATCTATCTTATTTTCATTCCACCCATTGTTATACTTTATCATGTTTATTGTGTTAAAGGGAGCAAGCCCACTTCCATTTTTTTGTAACTAAAGAATACAACCACAATAGGAACCATTCTCTTTCTGCAATGTTATACATTAATTGCTCTTGACACTAGTACATGTGTCCCCAGGGGGATATTTTTCCATCTACTCCAGTTCTGGTGACTACTGCAAAATGTTAATTTTCTCGTCACCTTCTGTCCTGCTAATAGCTGTCACAGGGCCATAAAAAAAAAGACAGCAATACAATCCTTTAACATACAGCCTATACTAAAGCTTTCCTATTATAGCCAAAACTAGTATAAAGGTCTCATGCCCTGTACACACGGTCGGATTTTCCGACGGAAAATGTGTGATAGGACCTTGTTGTCGGAAATTCCGACCGTGTGTGGGCTCCATCACACATTTTCCATCGGATTTTCCGACACACAAAGTTTGAGAGCAGGCTATAAAATTTTCCGACAACAAAATCCGTTGTCGGAAATTCCGATCGTGTGTACACAAATCCGACACACAAAGTGCCACGCATGCTCAGAATAAATAAAGAGATGAAAGCTATTGGCTACTGCCCCGTTTATAGTCCCGGCGTACGTGTTTTACGTCACAGCGTTCAGAATGATCGGATTTTCCGCCAACTTTGCGTGACCGTGTGTATGCAAGACAAGTTTGAGCCAACATCAATCGGAAAAAATCCTAGGATTTTGTTGTCGGAATGTCCGATTAATGTCCGACCGTGTGTACGGGGCATTAGAGTTCTACTTTAGGACTCACAGGAGCTAATAGGTATTTTTAGCTCTTGAACTTTACCCATATTTCTCATGCCCATTAAATACATTTGTAAATCTAAATGTAGACTTACCTTTAAGTTCAAGCACAACTAAGTTTCCTGGTGGCTGTCTTTGTTGGCTGACAGCTAAAGATACTGGCCTTAATTCAGTTAAACTTCTGGAAAGTGCATGTGTTTCATCTTCAAGGACTTCTTCAGTGTTGTCATATTCATCAGCTGAGCTGTCACTGTTGCCATGCTTAAAGCACAAACTCTGCTCCAAGATTTCCCTTAAAGCCTGAAAAAACAAATTTTCCATTGCTAGACATCAGTTCCAGTACCAAGATTCTAAAGTAAGGTGTGCTGTGAGATCTGGAAAGGTAAGCAGATTTAAACCTGCTATTCATAACCATTTTTCACAATTTTTGTATGCATTCTGTAACAAAAAGTGTGTATCAAACAGCTTTAAAGATGAACTCTGGGATAAGCAAATATTGTCTAAATACAAAAAGGCGTGTGTATTCTTCCTTGATTCTTGTGTTTTGTGTAATTCTTGTGATGTGTGCAGTAATCCAGTGTGAAATATTGTCTTTGTGCAGAAGCTTATTGTAATACAACTGGTTACTGTTGATCTCTCCTGGCGCATGGTGACTGGTCTTGTATCTGCCCCTGCTGTGGTATGCTGCAGGCAACCTCAAGCTCTGTGCGCAGGATATGTACAACCCATTAACCACTTGCTGACCACCCTATAGCACTTTTACTGCTACAGGGCGGCAGCTGTGCACAGGATCATGAATATATACACGATTCTGCACTTCTGCCTGCAGGGGGCGTGCACATGCTGCCGACAGGCCCCTTCTGCTGTGATAATTCACAGCAGAAGCTGATCTGCGGGTCCCAGGGACTCTTATGTCCTCCAGCAACTGCTGATCTTCAGTAAAACAAGGCATATCTCAGTTCTGACAAGGGGGGGGGGGGGGGGGGACCGATCCTGTGTCTCTGCAAAGCAAAACAGGGACTAGAATTGATCTCTTCCCCTAGTAAAAGCAGCACACTGTGTACACAAAAACACTGGCTAGGCACACAGTTAACCCTCTGATCACCCTAGATGTTTAACCCCTTCCCAGACTGTGTCATTAGTACAGTGACAGTGCATATTTTTAGTAATGATCACTGTATTAGTGTCGCTGGTTCCCACAAAGTGTCAATTAGTGTCCGATAGTCCACTGCAATATCGCAGTTAAACAATAAGTCGCCGATCGCCAACCACCACTAGTAAAAAAAAAAAAAAAATATCCAGAAATATACAGTGTATTACCAAAAATATGGGGACGCCTGCCTTTAAACGCACGTGAACTTTAATGGCATCCCAGTCTTAGTCCGTAGGGTTCAATATTGAGTTGGCCCAGCCTTTGCAGCTATAACAGTTTCAACTCTTCTGGGAAGGCTGTCCACAAGGTTTAGGAGTGTGTCTATGGGAATGTTTGACACTGATATTGGACGAAAAGGCCTGGCTCGCAGTCTCCGCTTTAATTCATCCCATAGGGGGTTGAGGGCAGGACTCTGCAGGCCAGTCAAGTTCCTCCACCCAAAACTTGCTTATCCAGGTCTTTATGGGCCTTGTTTGTGCACTGGTCCAAACCATTTGGTGTGGGGGGATTATGGTGTGGGATGAGCAAGTTTGGGGTGGAGGAACTTGACTGGCCCCTATAGAACACCTTTGTGATGAATTAAAGCTGAGACTGTGACCTAGGGCTTCTCATCCACATCAGTGCCTGACCTCACAAATGCGCTTCTTGAAGAAAGGTCAAACATTTCCATAGACACATTTCTAAACCTTGTGGACAGCCTTCCCAGAAGAGTTGAAGCTGCTATAGCTGTAAAGGGTATAGAAAAGAGAGACCCCCAATGGGACTTTAAAGGCAGTAGGTATTAAGGTAACCAGAGTAAAAAATATGAAAATTTTATTACAAAAGGTTAAAAAATGGTAGTCAGTTTGTACAATGGTCAATAAAAAATTACCATACAGAAAACCATATACAGTACTCTGAACTGAGCAGGGAACCCTAGCTCGGTCCCATGCGAATATGGACCCAAGATAAATAAAGGTTCACCCGATTCCCAACATGTTTCAGAGATAAAGGGTTGATTCCTTCATCGGGGAGAATAGAGACAGGGTACAATCCTAGCGCGTGGTTGCTTAGCATGCAGAAATGGCAAAATGACCCATAGGCATGCACCCCCTCACATCAGTAACCATGGATGAGCCACCCATGTTTGTAAGCGGGGAATGGTGGTTTGTTTCCCAGGACCCGATGGAAAGGGAAAAGTGGCTGACTGGTAAGCATTATCCAAATGGTGAGGGGAAAATTGCTCACAAGGACCGCATATAGGCGGAACTGCTAAAAATTAACATAGCACATAGCCTTGTGTGGATCCCAGCATTTGAAAATCAATGAGTGTGGTTTGCTTTGGTTTAGGAGTGTGTCTATGGAAATGTTTGACCATTCTTTCAAACTCAGCCTCCTCCTACCAGAGACTTGCTGCTGACGGCTTCCTCCTGCACCTCCCCCATCAAGCCCGAGACACCGCAACCACCAGCGCCGCCAGGTATGACGACATCACGCCTCCTTGATGCCGCCCTGGATCTTTGCAGCCCCTTGGCTGACTTTTATTGATGTGCCCGATATCCCCACTTTCTAGTGAGTCCATTACTTTGAACTAAACCTGTTTTATGTTTACTGCTACACTTAGATTGGCGCTGCTCTTTCTCCTCCTTGTGTATAGAATAAATGTGTATGCATTAGTATGCCATCACTGAATGTGGATCTGAACTCAAAAAGCAAAAGGTTTGCTATCCGTTAGGGAAAACTTACGTTTGCTAACTGTGCCTAAGCAGTACTATGAAAAATGTATCTTTTGTCTGAAATTCCTCCTGAGCTTCCCAGCATGTTGGTGTGCGCAATTAACCTATGTACCTACAGCCTCATAGACTGTTTATCTACAGTATGGACTACATATAGACTAGCTATTTATACTTGAAGATAAATTTCTATAATCAGTTTAATCCTGGTAACAAAGAGTCCGGTTTACATTTAGCACTGCTCATATTTTACTTCATACCAGCTAAAACAAACCAAAAGGTAAATTGGGACACAGAATGCTCAAGAAATTAGAGTTGTACGTGATTTATAAAAGGTAAGTACTAATTTCATGTCAGAGGTAGCTTCCTAATCTACACTTTAACTACGGCTTTTCTTACAGATTATGTGGATGAATATTTCTTCAAGAGTTCATTGAGTAACAGAAGATTTTAATTCTTCTACAAACAGGTTATTACTCCTTCCTCTGGAAGGTTTTGACACTGTAAAGCAGAAGTCTAGTGGCCATGCCCCAACCCGTGCACTCCAAGCTCAGTAAAGTTTGGCAAGACGTCCTTCTACAGACAGGTTCAAAACTCAGTCTAAGGAGGTGACCATTCTTACTGCCATCTCTTCTACAATGAGGATTTTTAAGTTGTATTGTAAGGTACCCTTCTTTACCCTTCATTGGAACAAGGTTGTTTCTTTCTGGAACATCACGGGACACAGAGCCACAGTAATTACTGATGGGTTATATAGGGTATCACTGGTGATTGGACACTGGCACACCCTATCAGAAAGTTCAACCCCCTATATAATCCCTCCCCTTGCAGGGATACCTCAGTTTTTACGCCAGTGTCTTAGGTGATGGACGTGTAAAGATGTCCTGTGCTGAGCTCCAAAGGGAATATCCTATATCCTATACTGGGGCAAGCCAGGCAAACCGGATCCATCTCAAAGTGTCCTTTCGTGGCCGAATTGGATGGTACCCGGGCCTCGTGTCCGAAGAAACAAGGTTTTACCTGTAACGCTTCTCTTTTTAGAGAGCTGGACCCCGCATATTAGAAAATGGTTTTGTAGTCTAATTTCTAGCTGGGTGCTTTACAGGTCCAGAACTGCAGGATCCCCCTATTCGTAGGGGGCCCCAGTCTCTGACGGTTTTTTCAAACGGAGCCCACCGTGAGAGGTGAAGATTGGGTCTGTGTAAACAGAACCCTGCGGCTGGATAAGGTAAGGGGAGATTCCACAGAATTTTCTAATTTTAGTAGGTTTTCTCCTTTAAAGGTAAATGCATGCTATGCCTATTGTGACCACCGGGGGCTGCCAAGAGCACATACCTTGTCATGCTGATGTCTGTCTCAAGTGTTTATGCTTCACAGCGTCTCCGGCTCAAGGTAGGATGGATGGGGGATTTCTCATGTTTGAATGTTCCCCCCAGGCTAGGGGGAGGCCACAGGGGTCTAAATAGCGGTTATACCGCTCGGTCTCCGCCGCCTCCGCCGTTTTCAGGCAGGCCATTCACTACCGGCCTCTCTCCCTCCCCCAGCCTTCCTCCATGTTATTTCCGGAGGGTCAACCAGCGCGGGAAGCGCTCGTTTTTTTCTAAATTCGAGGGGGGGTGGGGGGTGGGACATCAGCACAGGCGCTTAGACTCCCACTCAGGCCAGCTGCAGGCTAGTAAAGCACTCTGTACAGGTGTACGCAGCCTTTGGAGGGACACAGAGCTGACGGTCGCATGTAAGGTGGGACACAGGCATTCTTCTAGGCTGCATTTACTAAGGTAACACCAGACTGAGCATTGGGTAGCAGGGCTTTTAGCCAGACTACATCGCTCAGTAGGCAGTGTTCATTTTGGATACCTCACACCTTGTTGCTTTGCACTAGGGGTAGAAGAGGTTCAAACACCCCCAGAACCAGAGACACTAGGGGATCTCGTTCGGGTTCTGAGGGCCCCCTGTCTGCAGCATCCTCCCCCCCTGAGGGGCCAGGGACGGCTAGCCAGGGAGAGCCATCGGGGTCAGGGGCTATACCTGCTTCTGGCACTTCAGCCCCTGTATATATTACACAAGAGGTTTTTCCTCAACCATTAATGGTTTAGAGGAAAGATTATTGGCCGTGATTACAGCTTCACTCAGTGGAAGAAAACGCACTAGGCCTTCCTCTGTTCCCCAAGACCCTCAGGAAGAGGAGCTCAGGATAAAAGGAGATGAATCCCTTTCAGAGGATCAGGATGGGACAGATGATTCCTCTTCGGAGGAATCAGGTGGAGAGGGACCCTCTGCGTCTTCCCAAGAGGAGAAAGTCTTAGTGCAGATCCTTACTGGATTGGTCCGCTCCACATTTAAAGTTGCCCGTACCTGAATCAGTTAAAGAATCCTCTTCTGCTTTGGGGTCACTGAAACCTTCTCAAGCAGCACAGGCTTTTCCTGTTCATAATTTACTTGGAAAGCTCATTTATTCTGACTGGGATCACCCAGACAAACGTTTTTTTCCGCCGAGAAAGTTTTCAACACTTTATCCGATGGAAGAAAAGTTTATTAAAATGTGGGGAATACCGGCCATTGATGCTGCCATTTTCTCCGTAAATAATAGTCTGACTTGTCCGGTAGACAATGCTCAGATGCTCAGGGATCCTGTAGATAAAAAGATGGAATCCCTATCGAAGGATGTTTTCTCCTTAGCAGGTTCAGTGGCTCAACCTGCAGTTGCAGCGATTGGAGTGTCAATACTTAAGAGACCATGTTAAGCAGGCCATCAAAGTATTACCTGAACATCAGGCCCAGGGGTTTGCTAACCTTCCTGCGGCCTTATGTTACGTTGTTGACGCCATCAGAGATTCTATCGTGCAAACCTCTCGTCTTTCTCTGGGGTTGGTGCACATACCTAGAATCCTATGGTTGAAAAATTGGTCAGTCGAAGCACCATGTAAGAAGCTCCTGGCGGGGTTTCCATTTCGTGGTGAAAGGTTGTTTGGAGAGGACCTGGATAACTATATCAAGAGAATCTCTTGTGGGAAAAGCACTCTCTTACCTGCTAAGAAGAAGAGTAAGTGTCCCTCTTTCAAACGGACTCTTTCCCCAGCGCCGGGGGCTTCAGCCTCCAGGCAGTCTGGACGGCCTCCTCCATCTGGGTCCAGAGACAAGAGTCAACCCCAGGGACAGAAGTCCTGGGGGAAGAAGCCTATTAGGCAAAACACTAAGACCTCGGCATGAGGGGGCGCCCCTGCTTACTCGAGTGCGGGGAAGACTGCGACAGTTCTCAGGGCTCTAGCAGGAGGATTTCCAGGACAGATGGGTAATCTCCACGGCAACCTTAGGGTACAAGCTGGAGTTTCAGGAGTTCCCTTCTCCCCGTTTCCTCAGGTCAAGTGTCCCCAGAGATCCAGAGAAGAAGCAGTCGCTCCTTCTAGTGTTAGAGCGACTTTTGTCGCAGGAGGTCATTGTGATAGTTCCCGCAAAGGATCAAGGATTGGGCTTCTATTCCAACCTTTTTACGGTCTAAAAACCAAATGGGGATGTCAGGCCCATTCTGGATTTAAGGGATCTGAACCGATTCCTAAGGATTCAATCCTTCCGCATGGAATCAATTCGGACAGTAGTCTCCACCCTGCAGGGAGGAGAATTTCTGGCATCGATAGACATCAGAGATGCATATCTGCATGTGCCCATTTTTCCTGCTCATCAGAAGTTTCTGCGCTTCGAGATAGGAGGGCGCCATTCCCAATTTGTGGCTCTGCCTTTTGGGATAGCCACTGCACCTCGAGTGTTCACAAAGGTCTTGGCTCCTCCTCTGGCCAGATTAAGGGCTCAGGGTATAGCTGTCACAGCATACCTAGATGACCTGCTCCTGATAGACCGGTCGGTAGCCTCCTTGAATGGAAATTTGAGGACCACAGTCAGGTATCTGGAACACCTGGGTTGGATCCTCAACCTAGAGAAATCTTTCCCAAAACCAGTAAGAAGACTGGAATATTTAGGTCTGATCATAGATACAAGCCAGGAGAAAATATTTCTACCTCAGGCAAAGATCACTGCTTTAAGAGAGCTGATTCTGTCAGTCAGGACCAAGAAGGGTCCCTCTGTCCGCCTTTCTATGAGGCTACTAGGGAAGATGGTGTCTTCATTCGAAGCAGTTCCCTATGCTCAGTTTCATTCAAGAATGCTGCAACACAGTATTTTGTCGGCCTGGAACAAGAAGGTTCAGGCATTAGATTTTCCGATGCACCTGTCGCATGCGGTGCGTCAGAGCCTCAATTGGTGGCTCATACCCGAAAACCTGCAGAAAGGGAAATCCTTTCTACCGGTCACCTGGACGGTGGTAACAACAGATGCCAGTCTGTCAGGTTGGGGAGCAGTTCTGGAACAGTCTGCGATCCAGGGGCTATGGTCCAAGACCGAGAGGACCTTAGCCATCAACATTCTGGAGATCCGGGCGGTATACATAGCCCTAAAAGCCTGGACTGTCAGGCTACAGGGTTGCCCGGTCAGGATCCAGTCCGACAATGCCACAGCAGTGGCTTATGTCAATCATCAGGGAGGCACCCGGAGCCGAGCTGCTCAAAAGGAGGTGAACCAGATCTTAGTCTGGGCAGAGATGCATGTGCCATGCATATCGGCAGTTTTCATTCCAGGGATAGAGAACTGGCAGACAGACTATCTAAGTCGCCAGCAGCTACTCCCAGGGGAATGGTCTCTACATCCCGACGTCTTTTGGAATATATGCCAAAGATGGGGGGTCCCAGATGTAGATCTTTTTGCATCCCGATTCAACAAAAAGATAGACAGATTTGTGGCAAGGACGAGGCATCGGTTCTCACTAAATTATATATTCCCACCTATTCTGCTACTGCCACAACTCCTTCGCAGGATCAGGCAGGAAAAGAAGTCGGTACTTCTAGTGGCCCCCGCTTGGCCCAGAAGGACTTGGTATGCAGAAATAGTAAGGATGACGGTGGGTTCCCCGTGGACCCTACCGGTACGCCCAGACCTGTTATCTCAAGGTCCAGTGTTCCATCCTGCCTTACAAACGCTAAATTTGACGGTTTGGCTATTGAGACCCACGTTCTGAGGAGTCGTGGGTTTTCAGGTCCTGTCATATCTACCTTGATCAATGCAAGGAAGCCAGCTTCCAGAATGATTTATCATAGAGTCTGGAAAGCTTATGTTTCCTGGTGTGAATCCAGGGGTTGGCATCCCAGAAAATATGTCATAGGTAGAATTCTTGATTTTCTACAATTAGGATTAGACATGAAGCTGGCCTTGAGTACCATCAAGGGGCAGGTCTCTGCTTTATCAGTATTATTTCAGCGGCCACTTGCTTCGCATTCTTTGGTCCGAAATTTTATGCAGGGGGTGATGTGTCTTAATCCTCCGGTTAAAGCGCCCCTAAACCCCTGGGACTTGAACTTGGTCCTGGCTGTGTTACAGAAACAGCCTTTTGAACCAATAAGTCAGATTCCTTTGGTCTTGTTGACAAGGAAGTTAATTTTTCTGGTTTCAGAACTAGCAGCCCTTTCCTGAAAGGAGCCTTATTTGATTATACACAAGGATAGAGTGGTACTGCGCCCTCATCCTAGTTTTTTACCAAAGGTTGTTTCTGATTTTCATTTAAACCAAGACATTGTTCTGCCTTCCTTTTTCCAGATCCCTGTTCTCCAGAAGAGATATCTCTACATTCGTTGGATGTAGTAAGAGTAGTCAAGGACTATCTCGGGGCAACTGCTCAGATTCGCAAAACGGATGTTTTGTTTGTGCTGCCAGAGGGTCCCAATAGAGGACAGGCAGTGTCAAAAGCTACCATTTCTAAATGGATTCGACAGTTGATTATCCAGGCTTACGGTTTGAAACAGAAGATTCCTCCGTTTCAGATCAGGGCACATTCCACAAGGACTATTGGTGCTTCTTGGGCGGTGCATCACCAGGCCTCTATGGCTCAGATCTGCAAGGCCGCAACCTGGTCGTCAGTCCATACATTCACCAGATTCTATCAGGTGGATGTGAGAAGGCATGAGGATATCGCCTTTGGGCGTAGTGTGCTACAGGCAGCGGTACAGGGTCCTCAGGTCTGATTGCACCCTACTTGGTCGTGGTTCCCCCCCCCTCAGGTAGTATTGCTCTGGGACATCCCATCAGTAATTACTGTGGCTCTGTGTCCCGTGATGTTCGAGAAAGAAAATAGGATTTTTTAAAACAGCTTACCTGTAAAATCCTTTTCTTTCGAAGGACATCACGGGACACAGAGGTCCCGCCCCTCTTCTAATACACTATATTGCTCGGCTACAAAACTGAGGTATCCCTGCAAGGGGAGGGATTATATAGGGGGTTGAACTTCCTGATAGGGTGTGCCGGTGTCCAATCACCAGTGATACCCTATATAACCCATCAGTAATTACTGTGGCTCTGTGTCCCGTGATGTCCTTCGAAAGAAAAGGATTTTACAGGTAAGCCGTTTTAAAGAACCCTATTTTTGGAAGCCTCAGCCCTCTTTCTTGCCAGAGATTGTGCCTTCCCTTCACTTGTATAAAGGACATATTACTTCCATCCTCTTTTCCATTGCTTGCCTATGTTGGCCTTAACCCTATTTTCAAAGACTAATTCTTTGTCATCACAGATGGTTCCTATTAGGGGTCTACAACATCCAGAGTGATCATTACCAATTGATTATTCAGGTCATGTTTCAGGCTTAATCACTGAAGGGATGGAATCGTCTGTTCCCTGTCACCGCTCATTCTACTAGTACAGTAGGAGGCAAGGCTGCCAGCTGGTCTTCTGTCCACAATAAAGTGGTTATTACACCAAAAAAATTTTAAAAAAATCATGCTCCTGTCCCTTTAACCACTTCCATACTGCACGAATTCCAGCACTCCTCTCCTACATGTAAAAATATATTTTGCTAGAAATTTACTCAGAACCCCCAAACATTATATATCTATATTTTTACCAGAGACCATAGGGAATAAAATGGTGGTCATTGCAACTTTTTATGTCACACGGTATTTGCGCAGCAATTTTTCAAATGCGATTTCTTTGGGAAGAAAACAATACTTACATGAATAATAAAAAAAAAAGAAAACAGTAAAAGTTAGCCCACTTTTTTTGAATAATGTGACATGTTATGCTGAGTAAATAGATACATGTCACACTTTAGGCTAGGTTCACACTGCTGCAGTGCGGGAACGCAGCGAATTTACTGCGGGTTCCCGCATCGCATTAACTCGCACGGCAGTTCACACTGCCATATGCGAACTTCTGGGGAGTGTCATACAATGTTAACGACACCCCCAGTTCAGCTCGCATATCGCACTGCGAACTGACAATTCGGACATGTATCGGATCGCATAGGTGTGAACACCCATGCGATCCGATTCTGGTCCGAACAAAAAAAAAAGGGTCCTGTGCAAGTTTGGACCGAATGCGATGCAATATCAGCCATACTATCTGTATGGCTGATATCGCACAGCACAGACATCGCATGTGATGTGAACAGCAGTGCGCTGCGAATCACATACGATGTCTGCCACCGCAGCAGTGTGAACCCAGCCTTAAAATTGCACACACTCGTGGAATGGCGCCAAACTTTGGTACTTAAAAATCTCCATAGGCAACGCTTTAAAATTTTTTACAGGTTACCAGTTTAGAGTTACAGAGGGGGTCTTGGGCTAGAACTCTTGCTCTTGCATTAACGTTGGCGGTGATACCTCTCATGTGTGGTTTGAACGTCATCTACATATGCTGATGCGACCTACGTATGCGTTCGCTTCTGTGTGTGAGCGTGCGGGGACAGGGGCGCTTTCATTTTTTTTTGTTTATTTTATTTTTGTTTTTTATTTTTACACTTACCCTTTAAAAAAAATCTTTCACCACTTTTATTCCTATTACAAGGAATGTAAACATCCCTTGTAATAGGAATAGTGCGTGACAGGTCCTCTTTATGGAAAGGTGTCTATAAGACCCCACATTTCTCCTCCAGGCTGGAAAGCCTGAGATAAAAATTAAATAAAATTAAGGATCTCAGGCTTTCTAGCCGAGTCCACGGCATGGTTTACTTCTGCCAGGGATCATCTGGCCTCGGTTTTCTCTATGACCAACTTGTGGCGCCAGCGGATTCCTTCTCCGACTCGCTGATCGCACGGGCGAGCCGGTAGAAGCGCCGGAGGGCGGCGGGAGGGGGCGTCCTCTTCCGCCGCCTGTAAGAATGATCAAGCGGCTGAACAGCTGCTATGATTCTTTCTATGGTGAAGGGAATCACCGGCTGAAAAAAAATGATATCTGAAAGATGCCTGTAACTGAAAGCCCAGGACATCATATAACATTCTGCGGTATGGAAGTGGTTAAGGCACAAGCTATAGCATAGTGCTTTTGCCTAGTCAATAGCCCCTTTGTATCTCCTACAGTACCTGATTGATTCTGCCTGGTCCTGACTCCCCACTGTGAGCTGACTACGTTTATCATGGCTGCTGAGCCAAGAGAACGTGGTCAGGATACTGTCACAGTACTACTTACAGTGAGCCCACAGGTGAGCAGGTGACACGGGACTCCCCAGGGCATGGAGTCTAAGGGCCAGCCGGTATTCTGCCAGGGACCCCCTCACGAGGGTTTGGGCTTAGCTGCATGCTGACCCCAGGTCACGGCCCCTCCTCTCTTCCTGTCAGCTCTGTAGTGTGTAGTGAGAACATGATTTCACGGCCCCTCCCCTATCCTACAGCCTTCATTCACTGACTATACAGTTTACCTAAAAAAGAAGGGGAGTCTCGGACCCTCCCACTTGGCTTTTTTAGATGGAGATACAGAGCAGACAGAGGAGGTGACCATGAATGAGCACAAAAAAAAGGTATTTAGGATTGAAAAAAACAAACAAAAACAAACCACACTGCACTGCTTAACGAACAAACACATGGAGACAAGATCAATTTTAGCCATTTACAACCACTTTAAAACCGCTTTCTTAATGGATGTCATATTTGGACATAAGGTTATGGAGGCCCCATAATGTCTCGTTTATACTATTATTCCTAATGCCCCGTACACACAAGCGTAATTTCCGTCTGAAAAATCTTGGATGGTTTTTCCCGACGGAATTCCGCTCAAGCTTGGCTTGCATACACACGGTCACACAAAAGTTCTCTGAACTTTCGACCGTCAAGAATGCGGTGACGAACAACACTGCAACGAGCCGAGAAAATGAAGTTCAATGTTTCTGAGCATGCGTCAAATTGTTTCCGAGCACGCGTAGGAATTTTGCAGGTCGGAATTGGTACAGACGATCGGGATTTCTGATTGAAACTTTTTCCGACCGAAAAATAGAGAACCTGCTCTCAATCTTTTGCTGGCAGGAATTCTGCCAGCAAAAGTCCGATGGAGCATACACACGGTCGGAATTTCCGACCAAAAGCTCACAGCGGACTTTTGCTGGCGGAATTTCCGATCGTGTGTACGGGTCATAAGGGTTACCATGACATATTTGCTTTTTTGTTATGCCCATTCCTCTTTTTAGGACTCTTTTTGGTTGTCTCCATTCATGGAAGGATTTAGAGTCCAATGTTTTCTCCAAAAAACACTGGGTGAAAATATTATTTTTTGCACTGTGTAAAATTGTATTTTGTTTTATTAGTTCATTGGGACACAGCTCACTCCTCTCACGTGGGTATCTTTCATTTGACGGCTTGTTGTCACAGTTGCAATGTTATTTTTGAAGGGTTCCCTTCCGTTCCTATATTTTGCTCAGAGCTTGCTACTCCTAAACTTGTACTGTATATACAGGATATAGCTATTAGGTGGGGCAGTGCCTTTTCTACTTTATGTAGTGTCCCAACCTCCTAGAGGCGGGAGCTAACTCGTTCTTAGAAGAATTTAAGTCCTTTGCCTCCAATTAAACTACTAGAGAAAAGGATTTTATGGTTAGTACAAAAAAAAAAAAAAATCATATTTATTCATAAGCCAAGAATGAAGGTAAGCATACCGTATATTACCAAACGTGATTTGTTTTTAAATTTACTTCCTCTATGGCATTTTAGTTCTAGTAAGCAAAATCATGAAGACCTGCTATTCCTTTTATCAAGGACACACACTGGCATCACACGAAGGTTCCTTAAAGCAGAACTTTACTCACCTCTACTCCAAGCACCTTCTTCTACAGGTCTTCTGGGTTTCAACCTTTGGCCATTTTGATTGGCTGGGCTGACATCACTCCAGCCCCTGCACAGGAGTTTATTCATCTTGGCAAATGCTGAAACTGAACATGAGGCTGGACATGCGCAGCTCAGTGTACATTGCAATCAAACAGATAAGAATACTTTAATGCAGAATAGACATAGTATGTACCTCCTCTGCAGTAAAAATCCTTCCTGTTTACAATTATTTGAATGGGTTATGTTTTTTGAGCGGTACTGCCCACTGAACGCAACAGCAAGGATAATTTTTGGTGTACCACAATACAAAGCATCATAGTCATGGCGTACAGCCGTGGCATCATTTTAAAATAATTACATTTTGTTGCTTTGCAGCCTGAAATGAAGATGGACACAGTTTTTGTTTTATCCAGTTATATTTACTAGTGCAACTTATAACATCCAAGTGAAAGATATAACACCAAAATATCTGAAAAAAATAGAACATTTCAAAAACAGAAATCACCAAGTTAGAAAAAGCATCACCCCCTTATACAAGTATTTTTTGGATCACCATTTGCTTTAAATTACGGCCTTTAGTCTGTTGGGATATGTCTCTACTAACTTTGCACATCTACACTTTGCAATATTTGCCCACTCTTCTTTGCAGAACTGCTCAAGTTCAGTGAAATTTGATGGTGACCGTTTGCAGGGCTGGCCAAAGACATTGTGCTGCCTGGGTCCATAATGAAATGGCCCCCCGCCCCCCCCAAAAAAATATATGACATACCATTATGTTCAATTCCAAGGGGCGGGCTAGGGCAGTATAGGGACAGGCAAGGGTAGTATATAGACAGGCTAGGGCAGTATAGGGCGGGCTAGGGTAGTATAGGGGCAGGCAGGGGGGCCGGGCAGTTGTCACCATGATACACAAAACTGCTGGAAAAAAAAAAAAAAAATCTTGGTTGTCAATTTGCTGGGTAAATAGAAGAGAAAGAAGCGGCCGTGGTTCAATTTGCTGCCCCTCTCAAAGTGCTGGTAGGGCCGGCCCTGACCGTTTGTGGACTGCAGTCTTCAAGTCATTCCACAGATTTTCAATGTAATTTAAAGTGTTACTAAACCCAGGACCCTGCATTCACTATATCTGGTCTCCCACAGTACACAGAACATGGAAATGCAATTATTTTAGTAAACATAAACAGCTAAATTCCTTTTCTCATCAGCAGTGTATAGCAGTCTTCGATTTTGATCAGTTCCTGGAGAAGCTTGTAGCAGGAATTTTCATGCTGCACTGAGCTGTCCTATGAGGCTGCAGGGATCCTGACCCTCTGTCTGGACATGTCTGAACAGTGATAATTGGCCCTGTGCTTATCACATGCACTCTCCCACACTACAAACTGAGCATGTGCACCCTGACTCTAAAGGTTGTCTTATCCGGACATGTTCTGGAGTCAGTGGAAGAAGAAGAGGATCAGTGCATACAAGATCAAACAGCCTTTTTACATAATGCAGAGGATTAACCCCTTAGGTTCCACAGTGAGTATAACAAGCATGCTTTACTGCATATACAGACTGATTTTAAGTTTGGGTATTGACTAGGCAAGGACATTCACCCTTTTCTCCTTCAACCACCGAGCGGTCATTTTGTGTGCTTTGGGTCTTTGTCATGTTAGAAGGTAAATAGGGTTGCCACCTCATCCCTTTAAACCAGAACACATATTCATTACACAGGTTCTGAGGCTAATGTAATGCAGATAAGGCACTAAGTGAGTTTAATTACCACCTAAATCAGGCCTGTGTAATTAATATGGGTTTGGTTTTAAAGGGATAACCCTAAAGGTAAAACTTCATTCCATTGACATCTTTCTGGCAGAGGGAAGCAGATTTCCCTCAAAAATGTTATGGTATTTTTCCCTATTTTTCTTATATCCTGACAACTGTCCCAGTCCCTGCTGCAGAGAAACACTCCCAAAACATGATATTACCACCTCCATGCTTTACTGTAAGAATGGTGTTATTGGGATGTGAGCTGTATTGGATTTCAGCCAGACATAGCTTTTGATAATGAGGCCAAATAATTCAATTTTAGTCTCATCTGACCATAACACCATTTTTCATGTGGTCTCACAATCTTCAAGGTGCATTTAAGGTGGTAAGATGAGACTAAAATGGATTAATTTGGCCTGAACACCAAATGAAATATCTGGCGGAATTTCAATGCAGCACACCATCTAAATAACACCATTCCTAAAGTAAAGCATGCAGGTGGTAATATACTGTTATGGGGTTGTTTCTCTGCAGCAGGGACTTGAGCACTTGTCAGGATAGAAGAACAAATGGATGGGGCAAATACCATCAAATTCCTGAGGAAAATCTTTTGCCCTCTACTAGAAAGTTGTCAATGGGAAGGTTTACCTTCCAACATGACAATGACCCAAAGCACACAGCATAAATGACCACAACGGCTGAAGGAGAAAAAGGTGAATGTCCTTGCATGGCCTAGTCAGAGCCCAGACTTAAACCCCATTGAAAATCTGTGGAATGACTTGAAGACTGCAATCCACAAACAGTAACCATCAAATGTAACTGAACTTAAGCAGTTCTGCAAAGAGTGGGCAAATATTGCAAAGTCCAGATGTGCAAAGTTAGTAGAGACATATCCCAACAGACTAAAAGCTGTAATTAAAGCAAAAGGTGGTCCAGCAAAATAGTGACATAAGGGAGGGGGTGATACTTTTTCCAACTCAATGATTCGTTTTTTTAATTTTCTTTCATGACATGAACCACTGTATGTACACACACCCCCTCCACTGCCTTTACAGCTTAAGGGAGAGCAGTGGGAGGAGGTAAAACAGCAGCTCAAATGCTCGTCTTTTCTGCCTCCCCAACTGCAACCGTAAACTAGGCTTAAGGTAATCATCTTTTGGTGATATTTTACCCCAAACTCACAAGACATAAAAATGAATGGAATAGCATTACCTGTTGTTCATGTTCATCACTCTGATCAGAATGCCCATCGTCATCAGTTTCAAAATCTTCTGAGTAATTCACATTTGGAACAATATGAACAGCTGATCCACTTTCGGATTTAATGTTTATGGAGCTCTACAAATATTACAAATAGTCATTTGTAACAATATCATCAACAAAGAACATCAATGACAGTTTTAGAGGACCTTAGCTTTAACAAACAAACCCTGATTTTTTATGAGTAGTAGTAGATCTGGTTACATAAAAATATATCCATTAGATAAGTAGGAAAAGTAGATACTTGACCTTTGATGATGCAGGGGGCTAAGGCCCCTTTCACACTGGGGCGGTAGGGGGCGTCAGCGGTAAAACAGCGCTATTTTTAGCACTGTTTTACCGCGGTATTCGGCCGCTAGCGGTGCGGTTTTAACCCCCCGCTGGCGGCCGAAAAAGGGTTAAAACCCCTCGTATAGCGCGGCTATAGCCGCGGTATTACCGCGGTATAGCCGCGCTGTCCCATTGATTTCAATGGGCAGGAGCGGTATAGGAGCGGTGAATACACCGCTCCTTCCCCGCTTCAAAGATGCGGCTTGCAGGAGATTTTTTCTTCTCCTGCCAGCGCACCGCTTCAGTGTGAAAGCCCTCGGGCTTTCACACTGAACAAACAGCGGAGGCTGTTTAGGGGCGGTTTGCAGGCGCGCTATTTTTAGCGCAATAGCGCCTGCAAACCGCCCCAGTGTGAAAGGGGTCTAAATGTTGGTGTACTGAAGAAAGGAAAGCACACAATGCACCTAAAGTCCCATGGAGACACCCCAAAGTCTGAAACCATCAGCCTTCCACATTTGATAATAAATCTGCAGGCAGTAGATTTTTGAATTTTACTAATGATTGTAAACTCTTTTTTTCATTTTGTTTTAAATAACATGCAGGTTTGTACTGTTCATAATGCTCTGTACAATGGAATGGCCTCAAACATCCTCTTTATGGGTTACAGCACTCTTGGCTCCTCCTCTTCTTGATATAAGCAATAACAGTGTAAAAAAAAAAAATCCCTGATCATCTTTCCCATTTCCATTCAAAATTTTTGAGAACATACAAAATGTTGAGAACCTTTAAATCCAGGATGGAAGAAATGCCTCCATTGGGATTAGGAACTGTAAACAGGTTTTAAAAAAAAATTTGAAACAATAATTAGGAACAATAAATTTCCCGATCCCAAATCATTGAACGGCTGGAAAAAAAAAGGTCCAGCCAACACTGCTAAGACATAAAAAGATGTGAAGCAGGAAAAAAAATAAAAAAATAAAATAAAATAAAAGGAGGGGGGTGTAGGTGGAGACAGACAAAATTATATCTTGTAACCTGTTGAGATCAGCTCTTGCATCCAAGCATTGGGGTTTCCCAGATAACTTTGAAAGCAATCAGACGTTCCCCCAAGTCAGGAAACTGGAACTGGTGGGGGCAGACCATCTCAGAGAAGCAGATTTTTGGGGGGTTTCATGTTCTTGGATTGCCATGGATGATGCTGTGGAGGTGACAGACGACTTGCAAGTCTGGGAACTGTAACCTGACCGCCAGAAAGAAAAGGGGTATTTGAAGGGTAGTTGTTGACTTGTGTCACTGAACTATGAGGAAGAGGGCTTGCCCCTCAAATGCATAAGCCTACTTGCACGTATTGCATTCTGTTGTGGTGCACTGAAAAGGTATTTTCCATTGGTCATCAAATGGAGACTCTGATATTTGATACATGCTTGGGTTTTTAACACTTTTGTAAGTATTTGAACATATTATATTAATAAAAGGTGTCTGAGTTACTGCATTAGACCGATGAGCTTTATATCTGCACATCTGAGGTAAGAGCTCACTCTTAAGGGCTTCCCCGATTCCAGGGCTGGGTAGAGAATCCAAAACGAAAGGTCTGACCTTGGGGGGGGGGGTCAGATGCACAAACATCTGTCCCACACTGTCAGAATGTTGCGTTGCAATGGTCTGGCGTGAAACTGGATTGATGGCACAGCCTCAAAAAGGCAACCTCTAGACCCAAAACGCTCATGCAGGCATTAAAGGAGTTGTAAAAGGCAGATGTTTTTTATCGTAATGCATTCTATGCATTAAGATAAAAAGCCTTCTGTGAGTAGCAGCCTCTTAATGCATTCTATGTATTAAGATAAAAAGCCTTCTATGTGTAACAGCCTCCCCAGCACTCCCTATGACTTACCTGAACCCCCTCTCTGTCCAGCAATGTCCACGAGTCCCTCGGCTGTCCCTGACTCGCTCTCCTGATTGGCTGAGACACAGCAGCGGCGCCATTGGCTCGGGTGCCCCCATAGCCAGCTGCTTGCTGTGGGAGCACTCAACAGGAGGCAGGGGCCAGGAGCAGCAAAGGGTAACCCAAGAAGAGGAGGATCCAGGCTGCCCTGTGCAAAATCACTGCACATAGGAGGCAAGTATAACATGTTTGTTATTTAAAAAAAAAAAAAAAAAAAAAAGACTTTACCATCACTTTAAGTAAGGGCTTCCCCTTGGCCCAAAGTCCTAGGCATGTGACTGGAGTGACAGGATTTTGTCCAGAGGCAAGAAGATATTGGACATGGTGTTGTCCAACATCAGGCCCAGGTGCTTCAATATGTGAGATGGGTCCAACGACGACTTCCTCAGATTGAGGATCCAACCTCAACCTCTGCAGAGTTGGCACTGTCTGCTGAATGTTAGTCAACAGAGACAGAGAGAAAGTTCTTCAAGAGATTATCAAAGTACTCTACAACATAAATCCCTGAGCAGAGCCAAGCCAGAGAAAGCACCTTGGTGAAAACTTAGGTGGCTGTGATAGGCCAAAAGGAGAAAGCATTAAATTGGTAATGCTGATAACCCACTGCAAAATGCGGACAGCACTGAAGTGGAAACTGCAAGTGTCTTGGACGTCTACTGAGGCCAGAATATCATCCAGAAGGAGCGATACAATGACTGACCACGTGGAAATTTTAAATCTGTAGGAACAAGCTGAGAGTCTTTAGATACAGACTCCTCCGTTTTGGAACCATACAAAAGGTCAACAGATGTTCCCTCACACTACTTAGAAGTAGGGGCTTTCCATCAATGGGAAAAGAAGCCTTGGAACCAGGCTGGGTTGGTTTGAAGGGCTGTGTCTTCTTACAAAAGTACTGTATGTTCCTGCCTTAGATTTGGAACTTGAAGATTGAAAGGGATGAAAGGAACCTTCCTTCCTTCCTAACCTCAGGTGAAGTCCCACTGGAAGATGTGAAGTGATGAGAAGTGTACTTTTACCACCTGTAATCTCTTGTTGTACTTATCTAAGGAGGTACCAAACAGGTATTCACCTTCTAAGGATAACAGCTAAAGTTGCTTTTTGCATGGAAGCTCAGCTGATCAGCATTTAAGCTGATTAGCAAGGAATCCTCTATATGTGAATGGAGAAGACTCATCCTGGAGATCTTACCAATTGTGTCACCAACTCATTTATGCAGTAGTGTAAAGACTCTTACACACAATGCAATTATTGGCAGGGGATTGTCTGTTGACAGACTGTTGTCCTAAAATCTGACCGTTAGTACGCTCCTTTTGACAATTGTTGTTCAACTTTCTGCCAACAAATGTTGGATGACATGCTAGTAAATTTTCGGCAGACAACAGTTGGTTGTCAGATTTTCTGATGGTCAGTACACAAGTCCATCACACATGCTCGGAATCAATGCTCAAACAAAAAATTAGCAGAAGGGGCTCAAGAGCTGAAATTCCTCATAGTACGTCACTATGTTCGTGCTTGTTGCACGAAAATTGTGTACCGTTGGTATGCAAGACAAGATCCAGGCACATGCCCTTAAGACAAAAATCTGACACTTGGTTGGCCAACAATTGGATCCTGTATACGAGGCTTAAGGCTGTAGGTAAAAGATCTAACAGATTGTGGATTGAGGCATCCATCGAGATAGAAGATTTTGAGTCTTGCATTTAGTCCAGACAGCAACGATCTGGCAAACTGCCATAGAAGAACCATAGGTTGCACTGTGGGCCTTGTCATAGGAAAACAAATGAAAAAAAAACTTTAAAAAGAGGGCCTCTAGCCAGGTCCTTGACCACTGGCTTATCCAGGGTCATAGGCCTGGATAATGGCCTGACGAATCCACCTAGAGATTGTAGAACTAGCTGCTGCCTGTCCTTTCTTAGGACTCTCAGGCAGAACAAGAAAGGAGTCAGACTTCCGAAAAGGGGCCGACCTATCCAAGTAAACCTTAATAGCTCTCACCACATCCAGTGAATGGAGCAATCTTTCCTCCTTAGATTTAGGGTTAGGAAAGAAGGAAGGTAAAATGATATCCTGATTTAAAGTGGTGTTCCGGCCGAAATTATACTTTTTAAATAAAAATACCCCTATAACACACAAGCTTAATGTATTCTAGTAAAGTTAGTCTGTAAACTAAGGTCTGTTTTGTTAGTTTATAGCACTAATTTGTTATTTTATAAACTTACAGCAGGCAGTGGCCATCTTAAGTGTGGGCATCTGAAGCCAGACTGTATTTCTTCTGGGATCTCATTCTTGCAGATCTCGCACATGCTCAGTGCAGCACAAGCAGTATAATAGGATTCAGGTCAGGTTTCCATAGCAACGGCAGGGTGTCAGAGGAAGTTGCTGCCCCTTCCCAGAAGGCATTGCAAACAGGAAATGATGCGATGGGCCACAGCCAGGGAGGAGGAAGTGAAAATGAATACAGCAGATATACAGTAGGTGCTGAGAAAAAAAATAAAAAAATATCCAATTTATTTACAGTGCAGTGTTTATTGAGGGATGCTGAAGAGTTGTAAAAGTGGGTGGAACTCCACTTTAAGTGAAAACTGGAAATCACTTTGGGTAAAAACTCCGGACGGGGCCGCATTACCACCTTGTCCTGATGAACAAACAGAAAAGGCTTCTCACAAGAAAGGGCGGCCAACTCCGAAACCCTTCTTGCTGAGGTTATAGCCACCAAAAAAAACTATTTCCTAGTCAATAGGATCAAAGGAATATGCTTAATAGGCTCCAAGGGTTGACTCTGTAGAGCTGAAAGTACTAAATTCAAGTCCCATGGGCACAAGGGCGGTCTAATTGGTTGCTTCACATGTAGGAATCCCTTGATAAATGTTCGTACCAACGAATGAGACGTAATTGGCCTCTGGAAAAAAAAACGATAAGGCCGAAATCGGTCCTTTAATGGTTCCTAAGGACAAGTTTAAATCAATTCCTGCTTGCAGGAAGGCAAAAACCCTCCCAATTGTATACTTGCGAGGGTGCCATCTTCTCTTCTCACCCCATGAAATGTATGACTTCCATACTCTATGGTAATTTTCCTAGACACTGGCTTTCTAGCATTTATCAAAGTAGCCAGCACAGAACCACTGACACCACGGTCTTTTAGTACTCTGGTCTCAATAGCCATGCCATCAAATTCAGCGACCGTAAAGAACGATGGTATATTGGACCTTGGGACAATAGGTCTGGGCGCAATTGAAGACAGCATGGGTCTCCTACTGCCATCCTCACAATCTGTGAATACCAAGACCTCCTTGGCCACCGTGGGGCCACCAGAATTACTGTTTTCTGCTCTATCTGTATTCTGCGTAACAGGTGCGGCAGCATCTGGATCGGAAGAAAGGCGTAAATTAGAGAATACAGATCCCAGGGAACCACTAATGCATCCGTCCCCACGGCAAGTGGATCCCTGGTTCTGGAAACAAAGCTGTCTACCTTGGCAATGAACCTGGATGCCAGGAGATCCACCTCTGGCATCCCCCAACGCTGGCATATTTGAAGGAAAACTTTGGGGTGAAGGGACCATTCCCCTGGCAACAACTGCTGACGACTTAGGTAGTCTGCCTGCCAATTGTCCACCCCTGGAATATAGACTGCTGACAGATATGGCACATATCTCTCTGCACAATTCAGTATGTGATTTATTTCTTTTTGGGCTGCCCAGCTCCAGGTATCCCCTTGGTGGTTGATGCATGCCACCACTGTGGAATTGTCGGACTGGACTCTGACCGGAGACCCCCGTAGCCTGGCCGTCCAGAATATGAGGGCCAAACGAGCCGCTGGGATTTCCAACAGATTGATCGGTAAGGTTTTTTCTACCTGGGACCACTTTCCCTGTACGGAGGCCTCTTTCAATACTGCTCCCCAGCCGAGACGACTGGCGTCTGAGGTTACCACCTTCCAAGTTACTGGTGGAACGGACTTCCCATTTTTTAAGTTGCTGGTCTTTGACCACCAAGAGAGGTCCTGCTTTACCTTTGGGGATAGAGATATTGGATGATCCAAGGTTAGGACAGACTTGTCCCAAGCCTCCAGGATCGTTCTCTGGAACAACCTGGAGTGAAACTGCGCATAAGGAACTGCGCTGAAAGATGACACCATCTTAACCAGCATTCTCATGCATAATCGAATTGAGGGTCTTTCTTCCCTTTTGATTTTCCTGACCAGCTCCACTATTGAGCTGACCTTCACGGGGGGTAAAAACACCCTTTCCTGGGTCGTATCCAGGATCAAGCCTAGAGATATCAAGATTTGAACTGGATGAAGAGCTGATTTGTCCATATTCAGAATCCAACCTAGGCATCTCAGAACATGAACTGTAGTTGAAACGTTCTCTATCAGGGTGGAATAGGACTGGTCCTTCAACAGAAGGTCGTCCAGATCTCCTATCACCGATATCTTCTGAGACCTTAGAGAGGCCAATACCGGAGCCAACACCTTTGTGAAGACTTGAGGGGCCGTAGCCAGACCGAACAGTAGTGCTACAAACTGGAAATGACACTCTTCCACTGAGAAGCATAGAAACCTTTGATGTTGTCCGAAAATCGGTACATGCAGGTATGCAACCTTGATGTCTATGGATGCTAAATAATCCCCTTTTCTTAGAGATGCTATTACTGAACAAACCGATTCCATCCGGAAGGTTCGGACTTTTAGAAAGGAATTGAGGGATTTGAGGTCCAGAATGGGCCTTACTTCCCCATTTGGCTTCAGCACTGTGAATAGGTTTGAATAAAACCCCTTGAACTTTTCTTTGTGCGGAACCTGGATAATCACCCCTTGCCTTTTTTAGCTGTTCTAAGGCTAGGAATAGGCTTTTCTTCTTTTGTAGATCCGAGGGAACTGTTGATCTCAAATCGATTTGGGGGAAAATCGCGGAACTCTATTTTGTAGCCCTGCGTTATAGTGGAGATAACCCACTTGTCCTGCACCCACCCTGCCCAAGCATCTGCGAAAACCACCGCAGTCTGCCGCCTACTTGTAAGAGTGGGGGCACTCCTTCACAAGGAGGACTTGGCATTGGCCTTATTCGGCTTCTGAGTCCAAGTTCTTTTCTGACCTTGAGGTCTTTTAAAAGGCAAGTGGTTGAGGCCGTCGATACTTCTTGGGAGAAGATGCGCCTGGCCCAGGAGCATTTGGAATCTTAAAGGAAGGCTGCTTATTCCTTCTTTTCACAGGAAGCAAGGAGCTTTTTCCTCCCGAGATTTTCTGGATATACTTATCCAGATCTTCTCCAAACAAACGTTCTCCATGAAAGGGAAAAGCCGCAAGTAGCCTTTTGCAAGGCATCTCGGCTGACCAGTTTTTTAACCACAAAACTCTGCGCATATGCACTGAGAGTAGCGCAAAGCGAGACATCTGTTGGATTGAGTCTTTTAATGCGTCTACTGCAAAACACAAAGCGCGAGGAAGTTCTTTCAATTCATCAGAATATTCCTCCTGAACAGGTAGATTCCTGACCAGTCTTTTAAAATGGTCTTTTAGGGATTGACAGATCCCAATAGCCGCAACAGCTGGTTGTACTGCTGACCCGGCCACCGCAAAGGAGGCCTTAAGCAAAGCAAATCTGCTGGGTCTTTAAACCCTTGGGCATTATCCACTGGACAGGTTAAGCTTTTATTTACTGACGAAATAGCAGCATCCACTAATGGTGTATCCCACCTTTTTTTTAACTTTTCCTCCATCGGATACAAAAAAGAAAACCTTTTAGGAGGTAAGTATATTCTGTCCGGATGTTCCCAATCAGCGTAAATCAATTGCTCCAATAATGGATGCACAGGGAACGCCTGAGAACCTTGCAAAGGTCGCAAGGACCCCAATGTAGAACATGAAATTTCTGGCCCTTGTAGAGAGGGCAACTTAAAACCTGCTCTTACCATTTCGGTTAAAGACTGGATAAACAGCTTTTGGGATTGCGAAGCCGTCAACAGTTCCTCCAAACCTGAGTCCCCTGCAGAGGACTCCTCTGCTTCGGCATCTTTATCCTCTATGGCCACCTCCTCAAAATCCTCTGCCCATTCAGGATCCAGATCACAAGAACCCATTTGGCTAAGGGAGTCCTGGTGCTCAAGAGACTCAGCACTGGGACCAGGCTCAGGAGAGGGAGATCTATTTCGTTTCTTCCCTCCCTGCATTACTGAGGCAATCATACCCGCTATTTTGCCTTCAAGACCAGCGAGAGCTGACGTTAAGTCATCCTTAGTAACATAAGCCGAAGCAGGGATATTGCTGGTGGCCACAACGCCTGACAAATGCAATGGCTCAGCCAGGTCAAATGCCACAGGCCTTTCAGGAGAGACAGGTGCTGCAATAGCCTGAGGTTGATCTCCTGTTTTTGAAGGAGTCACTTTACCCTCTGGATTAATCCTGCTCCCTGCACCTCGTTTTCTGGAAGACATGCTTACAAGATTAGAGGCAACTTACAGTGCTATATGGCTGTAAACAGCCTACTATAGCCTCCTTACAAAGTTTGCTAACGCCCGACTCACGTGCCCCGCTCTGTGTCCCAGTGCGACCGGCTCCCGGCTCTTCTGAGCCTTAACGAACAGTACTGACACACGCAGGCGCCTGAATTTCTTATGCGTGCGTCGGCACGTGACGTACGCACGCCCGGGACTTACTGCGCATGCGCACACCCGCGGCCTCGGCGCCATGCCGCATGCTAGAGCGCGCGCAGGAGAGCGCGAGCTGCGCACGTGCCGTCTGCACGTGCGCGCCACCCGCCTGCACGTGCCCCACGCGCGGTCCCAAATACAGGAATCTAGTCTGTGCAACTGTTTCTCCGGAACCCCCCAGTGGACACAAAAAGGCACTACATCTGGCATAGACATAATATTACTTATACATATATAAGGTAATAAAATGGGGCCTCCAAAGGAAGCACTCACCGATCCTTGCAGCAGAGCCTGAAATAGGCCCAATCTTCCCCATCACCGCGGGTACGCCACTGAGGACCTTCAGAGACCGGGTCCCCTTTTGTTAAGGGTCCACACCCCTGGACCTGTAAAGCACCCTTTAGGTTTCCTTGGGCAAATAAAAGACCAGGAATACCATATCACAAGGGTCCAGCTCCATAAGGAAACATTACAGGCAAGACCCTGTTCTTCAAACAGGGCTCGGGTACCATCCACTTTAGCATGATATGCCATTCGAATGGATCCGATTATAACATCGTCACTGGGACATTTATCTGAAGCAAGAGCTTTCACAGCCGTGACCATCACCTTCAAGACACTGACAAAAAAAAAAAAAAATACTTCCTGTATGGGAGGGGTTATATGGGAGGAACCTTCTTACTATTGGTTGGCAGTGTCCAATCACCTAAAAAGGTAGCATATAAACCCACATAGTCATTACTATGGTGCTCTGTGTCCCGTGATGTACGATAAAGAATTTATATATAACTATATATAACAGAAGGACATGGTTACAGTGTTGGGGGGGCCTGAACGAGGTAGAAGGAAGTTAAAAATCTTCCTACTTCCCACTCAGATCCCCCCAGATTCTCTCTTAACTCCCAGATTCTCTACCACGGAGCTGGTGAATCAGGGAGTGTGAATTCTGACACAGATCACCAGTGAAGCGCTGAGATCGCAGCTTCATAAACTGGACGTTTCCGTATCAGTCAATGAGGATTCTCACTGTGCGGTTGTCAGATGCACTCCATAGGAGTCAGGAGTAGTGGACCCTAGGACTGACTGCTGCGGGTTGAACCCTGGGAGGTTCAGGAAGCAGGTCTACTAGATCACTAACACAGATCCCAGTGGGAGCTAGAGCATAGATTCCCCAAAGCGCGGAGGCCCCCAGAGTCTCAAAGCTCACGCTCACGGTAGACTACAGGAGATAGAGGAAGAAAGCAGCAGGCTGGAACAACAAGAATAGTAAGGGGATAAGCCAAAGTCAGGGCGACTAGCAGACAAGGACAATGGAGTACACGCCAAAGGTTCAGGGTCACAGGCAAACAGGGATAGTCGGGGACACGCCAAAAAGGTCAGGGTCACGAGCAGACAGGAATAGTCGAGAACGCGCCAAGGTCGGTAACAGAGACAAAATGTAGAGCACACGGCAAGCAGGAAACAGGAAGCCAAAAAACACAATGGTTGATCAGCAAGGTTGGCTTGCAATGCCCAGGTAAATATAGTGTTCCTAATTAGAGATCGGGGTGGAGCTATGCTGAGGGAAGATTATTAAAACATTCAGGTGAGAGTGGCTGGTCTCTAAAGAAACACATGGAGGAGGTAAGCTGACAGACACACATCACTGCATAACCATGACAGCGGAGATCATCGGTGGGAGAACATGTTCAAACACTTCTCCCTCGATTATCTCTGTTTCATAAACTGTTTATGGACTGTGATCAGCGGCGAACCTGGGGATCACCGCTGTTCACTGCTTCATAAACGAACACCTATATATACACACGACGTATGTAAAACAAAAAAATGGAAAAGCAAATTTGTAAAAATGTGAAAGTCCTATAAAAAGATATAAAGGTAAAAACACATCACTACTTTCTCTTTAGAGCCAATTCACACCAGAATCGCACAGGAACATGGAGCAAGTGCAATTCAGTGCTATGCGAGTTTCAGCCCATCCATTGGAATGGGCTGAAATCACACAATCGCACCAAAAGTAGTGCATGTACTACTTTTAAAAATGCACTGTAAGCGGATTGCATGGTACTGTGGTACCTTGTGATCCGGTGCAAGCAAACGTACTGCTTTTGCGATCAGCATTTGGGGTGTCGTTGGGATTACACTGACACTTGCAGCAGATTGCACACTCAATGTGTTTTGAACCTGGTGCGGTAAATGCACACAATGAAGTAGGAATGAGGATCAGATTATATGGCCATGGTTATGTGTGTAGTAGGGCTGATTTAGAATTCTACATTCCTATTTACTATGAAAGAATATTTTGTACGTGACAGGCTGTGAATTGGCAAATGAACACTTCCCCCTTTAGCAAAGCCATCTGTGCTTAAGCTTAGCACACTTTTCCTGTCCAGGATGTGTCAAAGGCCAGTCAGCTGATTAAGGAAGTAACCGCAGAGCAAGGCTTGGGCAATGCTTGTGAAACGATATGCTTTGGTAAGTTGCTTGCATTAGTAGAAGTAGGTGAAGGGTCAGAATATTTTGTAAAGGAAATGTATCATCTGTGTGCTTGTGACGTAATGTGATAGAGTTATATGTACAATGAATTGCCTGTAAGGAATACTCTGACGTGTAGACACGAGTCGGGCCAGGAGTGTTCATTCTTGCTAGCTAGAAGAATGAAATAAAAAACTCGCATACCAGAAGTTCATTGTCCAGCAGTCATATACTGTTATTCTCCTACCTCAACGGAACGTGGGTTTTCACGCACCACATTTTAGTGTGAAAGGGCCCTTAATGAGAATAAGCTAAACAAAAGATGCTAGTTTCCACTATGTGTACACTGACAAAGCTGGAAAAAAAATTTACAATGGCAACACTAAACCATATAATAAAAAAAAAAAAAAAAGACATTTTGTTACCTGCACCCATGCTTTTCTTTGTATCTTGCCTGGAGCTGTATGATTTCTCCTCCCAACAACAGTTATTCCATCATCTAAAACTAAACAACCCAACATAGATTGTTAAATAGCTTCAATACTGTTGAAATTTAAATTCAGCTATTCAATTGAGCCACGATTTAGGGAAAAAGCATTGCCTTGGACCACAAAAGCTAGAGGAGGGTTTAATAGTGCTGCTACTTATTGCACATACTAAAATCAATATGAGGTTAATTCTTGCAATTTCTGACTCCAATGCTGGGGTAAGTAATGTGTCCACTGACACCTATGCTGTGGGTTATTATTGTGACCATTGACACCAATCCTTGAGACTATTATTTCTGCCACTGACACCAATGCTATTGGTTAATAACACAGCCACTGACAATGATGCTGCGTTAAATATTGTGGCCACTGACACCAATCCTGGGGGTAATTATTGCATCTACAGATACAAACGCTCTGTGCTTTTGCTTACTGTCACGGACACCAATGATGGGGCTTATGTTATTACCACTTTCTATTCAGTGTGTGCTGCAGTACACTACAAAAAAAAAATGCAGCAGGACTGAAATCTTTGGGCGTTGAGGTGGATTACAGTCCAATCATTTTGAATGGGCTGCCTAACTTGATGTAATGTACCTCAATGCCTGAAAACACACTGCTATAGTGCGAACCCCTCAAAGCGCTCTATATTTTTTTAAGTTCACCACCACTGGTCTAGAGGAACATTCAAATCTTAATTCCGTTTCATTAGAAGGTCTTGGTGTTAACTTTGGATTGATGTTGTAGATCTTAGATATGAACTCTATAGGAGTAAATTTTTCATTTCACGTAAACAGACCGAGAGGTGATACATGCAAATGTATCCCTTAAGGTTTAAAGGTTCACCCTTAAGAGAACATTACACTCGTATTTAGGGTGTAACATATAACATGCTACTATATACTCACATCTCGCCACCAATGCTACCCACTCTGTGACAGCGGGTGTGTGTGTGTGTGTGGGGGGGGGGGGGGGGTTTGGATCTTCTCCCAGCGCCCACGGTCACAATTTAAAAACGGCGCAGCTGTGCTGGGCTCTGCCCACACAGCCATGTAATTCATTCACAGTTTTCTGTGAATGAAATACAAATACCATTGGTTTCCCTCGGCACGGTTCTCAATAAACTGCAAGGGTGCTAGCGAGCACTCTCGTAGTCCATTGACTCTTTCTCTAGTTCAGTAGCTGTCTGACCGTATGGTAGGTATGGCCAGACAGCTGACAGTCTGCAGAATCCTGGCACTGCACCTATGATCAGCTGATGCTGTACAGGCTGTAGTGTAAAAAAAAAATAATTTTAACCTGTAAAAATATGTGCATTTATTTATTTTTTTTGAAAGATGAACTTATCCTTTAAAATAATAATAGTTGGATTCTTAATGGAGCCATACTGTGAAGACTGGCAAAATGTGCCCTCTGGGGGCTTCAGGGTATGAGGAAGCATGTGACCCACTTTCTTTTGACAGTGCTGAGATCTAGCAGCCAAGTGCTTGACACACAGTGCACGCTTAAGCAAGGTCACATAACAAGAGAGGGATATCACTGTTAGCCCCGGTCGTCAATAGGCTGCATGTGCATATAAGGGTCCGGTATGGAGTTTTGCAGGGGACCTCATGCTTTTTTTTTTTTCCTCAAATTTTGTAAGGGGTTTCCTTTAAAATCCATACAAGACCCCAGATACTGCATATCCCCTGTGTCCTTAATCAAGGGCAGGGAGAAGCTGCCATGTATAGTAGCAGAAGTAATACTGCTTTTATACATGGTGTTCACGTCCCACCGAAGAGATAAATGTTCAGGCGTTTGAATGCCCAAAACAGCCAAGGTTCAGTCTGATCAGACCATCCCTACTTCTCACGGTAATCCCTGCTGGAGGCTCTCACATAAGAAAGCACCACCATGCTACTACCAAGATGGTCATGCCCCCACACAGAGACACAGAGCAAAACAAGGCATGGCAAGTCAGTAATGTGGAAAGATCAGCTGCCGGGAGACTAGTCCTTTGCAGTCTGCTTACTTTTTTTGGGAATAGCATCCAGAATGCAGTTTTTCTTTTGCCAGAGTTAACTGCCCAATGCAGTTTTGGCCTTTGAAAATAAGCAAATAAGCAGCAGGGATCTAAAGGGGCGTCAAGAATAATCTGAATGCAGGTTTCTTCATACAAAGAAAACTGTGAAATAATATATTAATTCGCAATAGTGTCAAAGAATCCCACGATTAAGTCGATGTGACTGTACAGCAACCATCTGAGGTAGTGTGTGACGTAGGATTTGCTGAGCCGAGTCAGGAAGTGGAGATCCAAGCCTGAGGAGCGAAGGGTAGCTGGAGGTGGTGAGACTTTATCCGCACACCTTGGGTCCGCCGTGACCATATTGCATTGATTTTGGGCATACACTAGAAGTTTTAATGTGATATTGCTGTGGTTTTACTGTTCATTTTTAAAGAGATTCATGCGAGTGCAATGATTGAAGTGTACAGATATATAACACATATCTATACACATTTCTAGTTGGTGAGTGTTTCATCTGACGGGAGAGGAATCACTGACACCTGGGGGTGGTGGATTATTTAAGAAACTCTGCACAGAACCAACGTTCTCATCAAATTTCATGTTTTTTTTTGCACACACACACACATACATATACATACATACATACATATATGTGTGTGTGTGTGTGTTTTTGTTTTCACTATTGGCACAGGGCGATTTATGTGATATTATTGTTATAAGTCTGTGCAAACAGACACTTACTGCATCACGTTTGAAGTGTCACTATAGCGCTGCTTATATTAGTTTTCTTTGACACTATTGCAAATTAATATATTATTTCACAGATTCTTTATTTAAAGTGGCAGCTTCTTCATATTGTTTTATAAGCGCAGTGGTGAGAACCCAAGAAGGGTGGAATTTGCTTGGTTACCATAGTTTTCTTCATACAATTCTTCATTCATGCACAGCAGCACCAAGTTTACTTTAGGAACATTTTAGGGCCATGTCAGCAAAACGTATGAAAACTACATTAAGGCTGAATTCCACCCAAAAGTGGAACTTCCACTTATCTGGCGTGTCCTGTTGTAGAATCTCATATTAGCCAATGTATTTCATATTAGTCATATTGATTTGCATATATTTGATTATTATTATTATTATTATATAGTAGTGGTTTTATCAATATTATTATTCAATAAGTAAAGCAACAATTATTAATTTTTAATAATGTATACTGTGTTTTCCATAGATTTAGAAAGTCTTCATTTTTAAATGCTGAACTTTGGATGACCTCTCTGCTTCTTTCTTATACTTTTATAGTTTACTGGGTGAAAGTTCATTAGAATAGATTCAAGTTATATAGAATTGTCTCAAGTCTGAAATGCATATAAATCAGACAGATAAGATAAGAAAACAGGTGGTTAAAATAATTAGGTGGAATACAGGAAAGTTATGTACAGAACATTAATTAAGTTTGACAGGGTCGAACAAAGGTCTTTTGAGCCCTCATTAAAACTGTTAAAGTACATTGAATAAGGAAATACATGTGTGTATGTATTTGTATATATATATGTATGTAATAATTAGACAATATTGAATTAGAAATTGGCTATGTGTGTGTGTATATATATATATTTTTTTTTTTTTTTGATACAGTACTTTTGCATATAGGATTATATAGTAACACATATAGACACATCTGGTGGGGTTATTGAAAGTTCATTGTCTCAGTCGCAAATCTGCAAATCCTTGAAGCTAGTATCAAGATTAGAAGAGTTTGATAACACAGCTGGGTGCCAGACTGTCTCTACACAGGTGTTTTTAATTGGACAAAAACAGTTATAAATCACTTTAACCACCTCAATACAGTGCACTTACACCCCCTTCCTGACCAGACCAATTTTCAGCTTTCAGCGCTCTCACATTTTGAATGACAATTACTCAGTCGTGCAACACTGTATCCATATGAAATTTGCGTCCTTTTTTTCACACAAATAGAGCTTTCTTTTGGTGGTATTTAATCACTAGTGGGTTTTTTATTTTTTGTGCTATAAATAAAAAAGACCGTAAATTTTGTGAAAAAAATGCCTTTTTCTTTGTTTCTGTCATAAAATTTTGCAAATTAGTAATTTTTCTTCATAAATTTTGGCCAAAATTTATACTGCTACATATCTTTGGTAAAAATAACCCAAATTAGTGTAAATTATTTGATCTTTGTGAAAGTTATAGAGTCTACAAACTATGGTGCCAAGCACTGAAAATTGATCACATCTGATCACACAGATGTACTGATGGTCTATCTCATTTCTTGGTACACTAACAAGTCAGAAAAGTACAAATACCCCCTAAATGACCCCTTTTTAGAAAGTAGACATTCCAAGGTATTAAGTAAGTAGCATGGTGAATTTTTTTAAGTTGTAATTTTTTCCCACAATTCTTTGCAAAATGAAGATTTTGTTTTTTTTTTTTTTTTTTTTTTTACAAAATTGTCATATTAACAGGTTATTTCTCTCTCAGAGCATATGCATACAACAAATTACACCCCAAAATACATTCTGCTACTCCTCCTGAGTATAGCGATACCACATGTGTGAGACTTTTACACAGCCTGGCCACATACAAAGGCCGAACATTGAAGTAGCATCTTCATGCGTTCTACGAGCCTAAATGACGCATCTCATTTCTCAACCACCATTTACACTTTTGAAGGCCCTGGAGCACCAGGACAATAGAATTGCCCCCAAACTGACCCCATTTTGGAAAGCAAACACCCCAACGTATAATCTATGAGGCATAATGAGTCTTTTGAACGGTTCATTTTTTTCCAGAAGTTTTTGGAAAATGTGGAAAAAAATGAAAACGCATTTTTTTTTTACACAAAGTTGTCCATTTATCAGATATTTCCAACACATAGCATGTACGTAGCAAAGATGACACCCCAAAATACATTCTGCTACTCCTCCTGAGTATAGCGACACCACATGTGTGAGACTTTTACACAGCGTGGCCACATACAAAGGCCCAACATTGGAGTAGCACCATCAGGCGATCTACGAGCATAAATGACACATCTCATTTCTCAACCACCTATTGCATTTTTGAAGGCCCTGGAGCACCAGGACAATGGAATTGCCCCCAAAATGACCCCATTTTGGAAAGCAAACACCCCAACGTATAATCTATGAGGCATAATGAGTCTTTTGAACGGTTCATTTTTTCCAAAAGTTTTTGGAAAATGTGGAAAAAAATGAAAACCCATTTTTTTTTACACAAAGTTGTCCATTTATCAGATATTTCCAACACATAGCATGTACGTAGCAAAGATGACACCTCAAAATACATTCTGCTACTCCTCCTGAGTATAGCGATACCACAGGTGTGAGACTTTTACACAGCGTGGCCACATACAAAGGCCCAACATTGGAGTAGCACCATCAGGCGATCTACGAGCATAAATGACACATCTCATTTCTCAACCACCTATTGCATTTTTGAAGGCCCTGGAGCACCAGGACAATGGAATTGCCCCCAAAATGACCCCATTTTGGAAAGCAAACACCCCAACGTATAATCTATGAGGCATGATGAGTCTTTTGAACGGTTCATTTTTTTCCAAAAGTTTTTGGAAAATGTGGAAAAAAATGAAAACGCATTTTTTTTTACACAAAGTTGTCCATTTATCAGATATTTCCAACACATAGCATGTACGTAGCAAAGATGACACCCCAAAATACATTCTGCTACTCCTCCTGAGTATAGCGATACCACATGTGTGAGACTTTTACACAGCGTGGCCACATACAAAGGCCCAACATTGGAGTAGCACCATCAGGCGATCTACGAGCATAAATGACACATCTCATTTCTCAACCACCTATTGCATTTTTGAAGGCCCTGGAGCACCAGGACAATGGAATTGCCCCCAAAATGACCCCATTTTGGAAAGCAAACACCCCAACGTATAATCTATGAGGCATAATGAGTCTTTTGAACGGTTCATTTTTTCCAAAAGTTTTTGGAAAATGTGGAAAAAAATGAAAACGCATTTTTTTTTACACAAAGTTGTCCATTTATCAGATATTTCCAACACATAGCATGTACGTAGCAAAGATGACACCCCAAAATACATTCTGCTACTCCTCCTGAGTATGGCGATACCACATGTGTGAGACTTTTACACAGCCTGGCCACATACAGAGGCCCAACATCAAAGTAGCACCATCAGGCGTTCTAGGAGCATAAATGACATATATAATTTCCTGGCAACCTATCATTTTTGAAAACCCTTCATATTTCTAACACATAGCATGCACATACCAATAATTACAATCCAAAATAAATTCTATTGCAGAAAGGGTAAAAAAAAAAGCATTACCTGTGCTTTTAGTAGTATCCACAGAGGAGAGCACTGATCCAGGCAGCAGGCAAGGAGGTGCTTAGCGACAGCAATATTAACTATCCAGGCAGCAGGCAGGAATATTGTCTATAGTCCGCACAAGGATATTGTCAGCACATCACAGTCCATAGAAATTGTCCAGGCAGAGACAGCCAGCACAGCCATAATATGGTCCTGGTACACTGTTAACTGCAGACACTCATTATTGTACCGCGACAGGCATGGGCATGGTGGCAGTAAGTCAGCAGCAGGCTGAGGGCCACAATCAGGTAAGACCTGTGCACAGGGGCACAGGGGTAGAGGCTTCGACCCACCCAAATCTCTATGAAGCCTCCGGACTCCAGACCCTAACTCCGAAACCCGGAGAAAACAAAAATAATTGTTTTCTCCAACCGGAAAAACAATTCTGGAGCCCCTCACATATGTGAGACCTCTGTGTACTACAGTAGCAGGGCAACAGATCAGTCCAAGCGGTAGGCAAAAGCATAGTCCATAAAACAGGCCAGGGTCGGTTCACATGTAAGCAGTCCAAGCGGTAGGCAGTAGAGTAGTTGATAAAACAGGCCAGGGTCAGTTCACGTGGAGGCAGTCCAAACGGTAGGCAGAGGCATAGTCACAAAACAGGCCAGGGTCAGTTCACATGAAAGCAGTCCAAACGGTAGGCAGAGGCATAGTCAAAAAACAGGCCAGGGTCAGTTCACATGGAAGGCAGTGGCATGGTAATTTGGGAAAGAATGGAAAATGGTCAGCACAGATGGTGAAAATGGGGAAATGGTTAAAAATATGGGCTAATATTTTATGGATGTGTGATAAATTTGGAAGCATTCACCAATGCAAAGGCCAGGTTGGGAGGGACACTGGGGACAATGGTAGCTGGTATCTCTTCTAAATCCTTTTTTGGTGCACACGCGACATTTTTTTTGCCGTCTTCGGCCTGCTTCAGATGGTGGAATGCTGAAGAGGAAGTGGCGCTCATGGAGTCGGCAAACAGCCTCAGAGCGAAGGTCTTCTTGGGGGGGTCTTTGGTGATAGATGAGGGACGCGACAACTTCTTCTATGAATTTTAGGAAGGGGGCGGGGCTTTCAATGGATTTGGTGTAGACTACGTAGGAATTGTAAATGGCCAAATGGATGAGATAAATTGCTACCTTCTTATACCAGAATCGGGACCTCCTTATTGACAAATAGGGCTGAATCATTTGATCGTTAAAATCTACCCCCCCCATGTAGAGATTATAATCTTGGACACATGTTGGCTTTTCAATGGGACCTCGTCTTCTTTGTACCACAATTGCAGTGTCTTCATGGATGGTGGACATCATGTGCACGTCCCTCTTATCCTTCCACCTCAAGGCCAGCACTTCGTTGCATCTCAATGAAGTTCTTTCCCCCCTTCGCAGCTTTTTATTCGCTAAAGATTGTGGGAAGCCCTTTCTATTTTTTCTGGAGGTTCCACAGGCCAGGGTTTTTGCGATGTATAAATGTTTGAAAAGGGGCAGGCTGGTGTAAAAGTTGTCAACGTAAATGTGATATCCTTTGTTTAGAAGTGGGTATGCCAGGTCCCATACAATCTTTCCAGTTGTGCCCATGTAGGCCGGGCACTCAGGGGGCTGGAGCTGGGAATCTTTTCCTTCATATATACGGAATGCATACAAATATCCTGTGGCTCTCTCACATAGCTTATATAACTTTACTCCGTATCTGGCCCTTTTGCTAGGAATATACTGCTTTATTCCTAGCCGGCCTGAAAAGGGTACCAGGGACTCAGACGCAAATTTTCTGATCGGGGACATAGAGTTCTGCAAATTGTTGAGAAAAGAAATTTATCAGTGGGCGAATCTTGTATAACTTGTCGTAATTTGGATGATTGTGGGGAGGGCACTGGGTGTTGTCGCTGAAGTGAAGAAAGCGCATTATCATCTTGTATCGGGACCTTGTCATTAGGGCAGAATAAATGGGCATACTGTGGATGGGGTGGGTGGACCAATAGGCATGTCCTTCATTTTTTTTTGTAATCCCCATGTTTAGGGTGAGGCCCATAAACACTTTGAATTCCTCCAAATTCAGATCTCTCCACTCAAAAGGACGGGCATAGGATGATTGGGGATTGTTGGCAATATATTGCTGGGCATACAAATTTGTCTGGTCCACAATAAATTGTAGCATGGTGTCGGGCAAAAACATATAAAAGAAATCAATCTCTGAGAAATTTTGGGTGTTGGTCTGCACACCTGGCAGTGCTGTGAACGGGGGAATAATTGGCGATGCCGAGTTGGAAGGCAGCCATATTGGGTTGGCAAGACCATCTGGCATGTATGTAGAGGCCCTGGCTCTTGGGGGGTGTGACACTCCAGTAGTTGGATTGGAATTTCCTGTGCTGGTACTCAGGCGTGATGTGGCAGGACTGGTACTGGGTCTGGGCATTTGTTCCTGGGGCCTATCGCCGGCGGCAGCGCTGGTACTGGGCATTTGTTCCCGGGGCCTAACGCTGGCGGCAGCTCTGGTACTGGGCCTGGGAATTTGTTCCTGGGGCCTATTGGTGGTGGCAGCGCTGGTACTGGGCATTTGTTCCCGGGGCCTAACGCTGGCGGCAGCGCTGGTACTGGGCCTGGGAAATTGTTCCTGGGGCATATTGGTGGTGGCAGCGCTGGTACTGGGCCTGGGAATATAATCCTGGTTTCCAGAGTGCCGTGCCCTTTTGGGAGGGACCCATTCTTCCTCCGAATCATTTGCCGATTCACTATTTGGTTCAAATGCCGAACTTGAATCAGAATCCAAATTAGAATCTGATGAGAACTCCCCGTTGCTCTCATCGGTCATGGAGAGGATCTGGAACGCCTCCTCACTGCTGAATACTCTTTTGGACATGACGCGGTGTGACAGGTGGCAGGTGACGGTCACTGATGGGCTGTGCGATAGGTGGCAGCTGACGTTCACTGATTGGTGATGACGGTGTGACAGGCGATGGTCACTGATGGGTGACAGGCCACGGACAGTTACTGGTGATGGGTGACGGTCACTAAAAGATGACAGGTGATCGGTGATGGCTGACGGTCACTGATGGGTGACAGGTGATGGGTAACGGGTGATGGCTGGCGGTCACTGATGGGTGACGGGTGATGGCTGGCGGTCACTGATGGGTGACGGGTGATGGCTGGCAGTCACTGATGGGTGACGGGTGATGGCTGGCGGTCACTGATGGGTGATGGCTGGCGGTCACTGATGGGTGACGGGTGATGGCTGGCGGTCACTGATGGGTGACGGGTGGCGATCACTGATGGGTGACAGGTGATGGCTGGCGGTCACAGATGGGTGACGGGTGATGGCTGACGGGTGACAGGTGCACCGCTGATGGTCACCGATTTGTGACGGGTGACAGGTGCACCGCTGATGGTCACTGATTTGTGACGGGTGACAGGTGCACCGCTGGCGGTCACTGATGGGTGACGGGTGATGGCTGGCGGTCACTGATGGGTGACGGCTGGTGGTCACTGATGGGTGACGGCTGGCGGTCACTGATGGGTGACGGGTGACGGCTGGCGGTCACGGATGGGTGACGGCTGGCGGTCACGGATGGGTGACGGGTGACGGCTGGCGGTCACGGATGGGTGACGGGTGACGGCTGGCGGTCACTTATGGGTGATGGGTGACGGCTGGCGGTCACTGATGGGTGACGGGTGACAGGTGCACCGCTGATGGTCACTGATTTGTGACGGGTGACAGGCGCACCGCTGACGGTCACTGATGGCAGTCCCTTATGTGACAGGTGCACTTTATTGGGTGACACTGGTGACTGTTGGGTGACAGATGACAATTGGGGGGGGCGATGGGACAGGTGTGGTGTTGGTGCAGACACTACAGAACACAGATCGGTAACTCACTGCTTCTGGCTCTTCTCTCCTCACACTGGAAACGGTGTGTGAGGAGAGAAGAGCTGGTAACAGCTAGTTACCGCTCTGTGTTTACATTTATGATCGGCTGTGAATGGATCACAGCCGATCACGTGGGTAAACAGCCAGCCAATGGCTGTTTACCGGCGTCGGTGACGAGTAGTGTTCCCGGGAACACTCCGTCACCGACGTGCACGCGCAGCGCGCTCGCGATCGCGCGCATGCGCCGTGCACAATGGGGTGGACCTATTTGTGATCGGCCGTGACTTCATCACGGCCGATCACGTGGTAAACAGCCATGTCCAATGGCTGTTCACCCCCCTCGGCGGCGAGCGGTGTCTCCGTGACACGCCGCCACCGAAGGAACAGGGATGCGCGCGCACGATCGCGCGCATTCCCTGTTTAAATGGGAGGCCGTCATATGACGCCCTCCCGCAACGAGAGCCGCGCCGCCTGGCCGTCAATTGACAGCCGGCGGTCGGCAAGCGGTTAATGAACATATAGGAATTTTGGGAATAATTAAGTTTATCTGGTTGTAGAACAAGTGTCAGATTTATGGTTGGTTACTTTGAGGTAGATCTTAGTGACCAATCATATGTAAGAGAGATAGTTGAGATAAGACTTGTAAAATGGTATATAAATGCAAGCTCTGCAATTGTTAGACAAGTCAGATAGGAGCTCATAAGGCTGAACTCTGTGTATGCTGCCCTATTGCACGGGTCATAGAGGTCAGAACCAATGGGCAAGTATCTGTCCATAACTTGTCTCCTTGTACGAGTCAGAGAAGACTTCTTAACTTGTTCCAGAATGGGGTCTCAGGTGAATTTCCCTCAAGAACTTGGTCGAGCTGGAACCCAGAACTCTGTGAAGGGACCAGACCACCGGCAGATTGACTGGTCCCCTTTTCCCACTTCCGGAGATGGCGCCACGGTGCAGTCCCTTGGAAATTCGGCCCCCTTCCTCCTTCGTCTGCCGCCGGGCCAATTAGAAAGCGCAGCTCACTTTGCGCATGCGCAGTAGGGTACCGGCTGTGAAGCCGAAAAGGCTTCACTGCCAGTTTCCCTTACCAGGAACGGCGGCAGCACTGCCCGACAGCCGATCCAAACATCAGCTGGGGTGCCAACATCGCGGAAACTCTGGACCGGTAAGTGTCCTAATATTAAAAGTCAGCAGCTACAGTATTTAACTTTAAATCTTTAATTCATCTTAGCCTGGTTTTACACTGCTGAGCTGTGGTTTGGCAGTAGCACTAGTGTATCTGTAGTTTTCAGCGCGGCCCTATAAACTTTTTATTAGGCTGCACATTTTTGGTGCATTTTCTGAAAGCATAGCAAAAAGTCCTGCATGCTGCTTGACTTTAAAGTGGTTCTAATGCCTAAAGTTTTTTTACCATAACGCATTCTATGCATTAACCACTTGCCAACCGCCCCATAGCCAAATGACAGCTGCAGGGCGGCTGGATAACTTTGGGATCACATCATATGACGCGATTCCAGAAAACTGCTCCCGGGAACATCCGTGACCGCTGGGTCCAGAGGACCCGGCGCATCACGGATCACGGTAAACGGCCGCTGATCGCGGCCGTTTACCATGTGATCGCTCCGTCAAATGACGGAGCGATCACATGTAAACAAACCGGCATCATGTCATGACGCCGGTTCCTCCCTCCCCTCTCTGTACCGATCGGTACAGAGGGGGAGAGATCGGATGGGAGCCGCGCTGTGGGCTGGATGTGTAGTGCCCACAGCGCAGCTCAGTGACATGTACAGTCACATCCATCCATCCATGCTCAGCCATCCCCCCCATGCTCTGCAATGACCCTGTGCAATACTCTGCAATGATCCTGTGCAACCCTGTGCAATACTCTGCAACCCTGTGCAATACTCTGCAATGATCCTGTGCAACCCTGTGCAATACTCTGCAATGATCCTGTGCAACCCTGTGCAATACTCCGCCATGCCCCGCCATACTCCGCCATGCTCCGCCATGCCCCGCCATACCCCGACATACTTTGCCATACTCGGCCATGCTCCGCTGTACTCGGCCTCTGTATGTGGCCAGGCTGTGGATGTCTCACACATGTGGTATCGCCGTACTCAGGAGGAGCAGGAGAATCTATTTTGGGGTGACATTTTTGGTATGTACATGCTATGTGTTAGAAATATTGTATAAATGGACAACTTTGTGTTAAAAAAAAAATGTGTTTTAACCACTTCCTGTCCGCCGGCCGTCATACGACGTCCTTGACTTTGTGCGGGGATATTTGAATGATGGGTGCAGCTACAGGCATCATTCAGATATCATCTTTTTCAGCCGGCGATTTCCTACACCATAAGAATGATCATAGCGGCTGTTCCACTGCTTGATCATTCTTACGGGAGGCGAGAGGGGACGCCCCCCCCCCCTCTCGCCGCCCTCAGGTGCTTCTACCGACTCACCGCTACGATCGAAACCAGGATCTTTTTTTTTTTTTTCAGGCTTCCCAGCCTAGAGGTGAGATGTGAGGTCTTATTGACCCCATATCTCACTGTAAAGAGGACCTGTCATGCCATATTCCTATTACAGGGGATGTTTACATTCCTTGTAATAGAAATAAAAGTGATCAAAAAATTAATTTTTTGGAAAAAAGCCTCAAACTAAAATAAATAAAGTAAAATGAACAATAAAAAAAAAAAAAATTTCCCCGTGTCCCCGTGTGCTCGCAGTCAGAAGCGAACGCATACGTAAGTTGCGCCCACATATGAAAATGGTGTTCAAACCACACATGTGAGGTATCGCTGCGATCGGTAGAGTGAGAGCAATAATTTTGGCCCTAGACCTCCTCTGTAACTCACAACATGTAACCAGTAAAATTTTTTAAAGCGTCTCCTATGGGGATTTTTAAGTAGCGAAGTTTGGCGCCATTCCACGAGCGTGTGCAATTTTGAAGGGTGACATGTTCGGTATCTATTTACTCGGCATAACTTCATTATTCACATTATGTAAAAACATTGGGCTAACTTTACTGTTTTGGTTTTTTTTCAAGCACAAAACAGTTTTTTTTCAAACAAAACGTGTTCGAAAAATTGTTGCGCAAATACCGTGCGAGATAAAAAGTTGCAACGACCGCCATTGTATTCTCTAGGGTCTTTGCTAGAAAATATATATATAATGTTTTGGGGTTCTATGTAATTTTCTAGCAAATAAATTATGATTTTTACATGTAGGAGAGAAATGTCAGAATTGGCCTGGGCACTCCAGAACGCCTGATGGTGTTCCGTGCATGTTGGGCCTCTGTATGTGGCCACGCTGTGTAAAAGTCTCACACATGTGGTATCGCCATACTCAGGAGTAATATCAGAATGTGTTTTGGGGTGTAATTTGTGGTATGCATATGCTGTGTGTGAGAAATACCCTGCTAATATGACAATTTTGTGAAAAAAAAAAAAATCTTGATTTTGCAAAGAATTGTGGGAAAAAATGACAACTTCAAAAAACTCATCATGCATCTTTCTAAATACCTTGGAATGTCTTCTTTCCAAAAAGGGGTCATTTGGGGGGTATTTGTACTTTTCTGGCATGTTAGGGTCTCAAGAAATGTGATAGGCCGTCAGTACTTCAGGTGTGATCAATTTTCAGAGATTGGCACCATAGCTTGTGGACTATAACTTTCACAAAGACCAAATAATATACACCGATTTGGGTTATTTTTACCAAAGATATGTAGCGGTATACATTTTGGCCAAAATATATGAAGAAAAAATTACTAATTTGCAAACTTTTATAACAGAAACGAAGAAAAATGCATTTTTTTTTTTTTACAGAATTTTCGGTCTTTTTTCTTTTATAGCGCAAAAAATAAAGAACCCAGCGGTGATTAAATACCACCAAAAGAAAGCTCTATTTGTGTGAAAAAAAGGACAAAAAATTCATTTGGGTACAGTGTTGCATGACTGAGTAATTGTCATTCCAAGTGTGAGAGCACCGAAAGCTGAAAATTGGTCTGGTTATTAAGGGGGTTTAAGTGCCCAGTGGTTAAAAGGTAAAAAAGTTTCTGTGTCACATGATCCCCCCCAGCCCTCCTTATACTTACCTGAACCTGATCTCGATCCAGTGCTGTACATGGGAGCAGCAGCTTACTGCAATCTCTTTCTCCTTACAGGAAAATCTGAAAGCAGCGGGAGCCATTGGCTCCCACTGTTGTCAATTAAATTCTGTTACAAGGGAGAGAGGGGAGAGAGGGGGTGGGCCCGAGCCACGCTGCCTGTGTCAATAGATGCAGACACGGTGTGACTTGGGAGCAAGCCTGCACGAGTGCCTCCATAGAAACTGTCTTCCTATAAGGGCAGTCGCCGAAGAGGAGGAGCCGGGAGCGCCGGTGGCGGACCCCAGAAAAGCTCGACAATGGCAATAGGTAAACAGAGTATTAAATATGTCTATTTAGAGGCGCTCAACACAGCATTATTAAAACAGGAACCAAAAAAAATCACCAATCTAGGAAATTTTGGGATATTGGTATTTAAAAAGTATCCTTTTCATCTATTTCTTTACCTTTTTTGAGTACAGTATATCTAAATTATTTTCATTGATCCTTGGATCAATCTAATTTTATTTTGGGAAAGGATTACCAGATACAGTTGTGCTCATAAGTTTACATACCCTGGGCAAATTTATAATTTCTTGGCCATTTTTCAGAGAATATGAATAAGAACACAAAAACTTTTCTTTCACTTCATGGTTAGTGTTTGTCTGAAGCCATTTATTATCAATCAACTGTGTTTACTCTTTTTAAATCATAATGGCAACAGAAACTACCCAAAATGACCCTGATCCAAAAGTTTACACACCCCAGTTCTTAACCACTTTAAGACCAGCCTCGTTTTGGATTTTAGGTGTTTACAAGTTTAAAACAGGTTTTTTTGCTAGAAAATTACTTAGAACCCCCAAACATTATATATTGTTTTTTTTCTAACACCCTAGAGAATAAAATGGCGGTCATTGCAATACTTTTTTTTTGCACCGTATTTGCGCAGCGGTCTTCTAAGCGCACTTTTTTTGGAAAAAATTCACTTTTTTTTGAAAAAAAAAAAATAAGACAACAGTAAAGTTAGCCCAATTTTTTTTTATATTGTGAAATATGGCAAATGTGGCACCTCTCCCGCCGCCGATAACGGTGATCTCGCGGCGAACCCGCCGCAGAGACCACCATTATCATGTACGGAACCGCTCACTGAAAAGATGGATACCTCGGTTGTGGCAGCAGCTGCTGCCGTTACCGAGATATCCATCTTCAAAAAAATGACGTATATATACAGTGAGCGGTCCGGAAGTATTGCCCCTTTTAACATCAATGACAGCTTGAAGTCTTTTGTGGTATTTGTGGATTAGGCTCTTTATAGTCACAGATGGTAAAGCTGCCCATTCCTCTTGGCAAAAAGCCTCCAGTTCCTGTAAATTCTTGGGCTGTCTTGCATGAACTGCACGTTTGAGATCTCCCCAGAGTGGCTCAATGATATTGAGGTCAGGAGACTAAGATGGCCACTCCAGAACCTTCACTTTATTCTGCTGTACCCAATGACAGGTCGACTTGTCCTTGTGTTTTGGATCATTTTCATCCCAGGCGCAGCTTTCTGGATGAGGAATGTGAATGTTCCTATAGTATTTTTGGATAACATACTGCATTCATCTTGCCAACATTTTTGACCAACTTGCCTGTGCCTTTGTAGCTAACACATGCCCAAAACATCAGCGATCCGCCTCTGTGTTTCACAGTAGGAATGCTGTACCTTTCATCACAGGCCTTGTTGACTCCTCTCCAAATGTAGCATTTATGGTTGTGGCCAAAAAGCTAAATTTTGGCCTCATCACTCCAAATGACTTTGTGCCAGAAGGTTTGAGGCTTGTCTCTGTGCTGTTTGGCGTATTGTAAGTGGAATACTTTGTGGCATTTGTGTAGTAATGGCTTTCTTCTGGCGACTCGACCATGCAGCCCATCTTTCTTCAAGTGCCTCCTTATTGTGCATCTTGAAACAGCCACACCACGTTTTAGAGAGTCCTTCACCTGAAGTTATGTGTGAGTTTTTCTTTGCATCCCGAACAATTTTCCTGGCAGTTGTGGCTGAAATTTTAGTTGGTCTACCTGACCGTCGTTTGGTTTCAACAGAACCCCTCATTTTCTATATCTTGATTAGAGTTTGAACACTGCTGATTGGCATTTTCAATTAATTGGATATCTTTTTATATCCCTTTCCTGTTTTATACAGTTCAACTATTATTTCCAGCAGATGCTTTGACAAAAATTTTGCTTTCTCCATGACTCAGAATGCAGAAACATCAGTGCAGCACTGGATGAAAGATGCAAGGGTCTGTCAGGAGTCCAGAAACTCATTGACTTTATACACACACACTAATTACAAGCAAACAAATCACAGGTTGCGGATGGTTACCTTTTAATAGCCATTCAAACCACTTAGCGTCACCTGTGTGCATGTTATCAGGCCAAAATCACCAGGGTATGTAAACTTTTGATCAGGGTCATTTGGGTAGTTTCTGTTGCCATTATGATTTAAAAAGAGTAAACACAGTTGATTGATAATAAATGGCTTCAGACAAACACCAACCACGAGTGAAAGAAAAGTTTTGTGTTATCAATTCATATTCTCTGAAAAATGTCAAAGAAATCATAAATTCTGCCAGGGTATGTAAACTTATGAGCACAACTGTATGCTTTGCAGGTACCCTGGACAGAGGCAGGAAAAGTAAGGGAGTGCAGGCAAGGAATGTACAAGAGGATTGAGGGGGGCCTGTTTGCAGAGACATAGACAAGCGACAGAGGGGTTGATTAACTAAAACTGGAGGGTGCAAAATCTGGTGCAGCTCTGCATAGAAACCAATCAGCTTCCAGGTTTTTTTTTGTCAAAGTCTAATTAAACAAGCCCAAGTTTGAAGCCGATTGGCTACCATACACAGCTGCAGCAGATTTTGAACTCTCCAGTTTTAGTCAATCCCAGTATGTCTAAGTTAGATTTTAGATTTATTAACCCTGAAACTATGCTGTATTACTCAATTTACAACTTGATTGACAAAGAATGGCTTATGCCGCGTACACACGAGCGGACATTACGGCGGACTTTGCCCGGCGGACTGGATTTCGTCGGACAATTCGATGTGTGTGGGCTCCAGCGGACTTTGTTTTCTCAAAAGTTTGACGGAATTAGATTTAAAACTTGTTTTAAATTTATCCGTTGAAATCGAGTCCGGTCGAAAAGTCCGCCGTCTGTATGCTAGTTCGACGGACAAAAAGCCACGCTAGGGCAGCTATTGGCTACTGGCTATGAACTTCCTTGTTTTAGTCCGGTCGTACGTCATCACGTACGAATTCGACGGACTTTGGTGGATTGTGTGTAGGCAAGTCCGTTCATTCACAAAGTCCGTCGGAAAGTACGTTGAAAAGTCCGCCGGGCAAAGTCCGCCGTAATGTCCGCTCGTGTGTACGCGGCATAACACAAAGGAATCATATGAAAGGCATTCATATTTGCTCTTGAAAACAACACCCACCTTTCTCTTCTTGTGATTTTAAATCATCTCTTGCTAAATTGTGTGTGCTGTAATGTTTTCTCAACTCAGCATTTGCTCCATTTATATAGACAGAAAATCCTTGTTCCAGATGTTCCAATTTGACTTGTGTAGGATCCTTTGCTTTGCTAATGTTCTGTACCCTACAAAATAAATGCATGAGTAAAGCTTTGATCACCGAATACAAAAACAACAGAATTAATAATAACCCCCATATCACTAACATAATATAATACTAATCAGGCATGTCAGAGAAGAAAGTCACCCTGTACCTCTTTACAATCAGGCAACCATGATGCTGGCTTGCTTTAAATTAATACAGCGCAATTCATTGAATTATTTGAGATCAGAAGCTTGTTTACATTCTTTTACTGTTACAGGATTTAAGCAAGCAAATTCATAGGTATCCTAAAGATCTTACATGGCCATAGAGAAGCAGCAGCCACTCAGAGAATGACAGTTAGGGAGACAACTGCCAGCCATTTAGTGCACTTGGACCTGCTGATTACTGTATTGCGTAGCCTAACTTGGTCACTACCTCCTTTCCTTTGACTAGCCTCAGAGAAGCAGCTCAGAGATTTTACAAACCTCTTTTGACCACTTAAGGACCAGCCACTGTCATTATACGGCGCTACTTTGAAGTTAAATACCGTTATTATGACAGCAACTAGCTGCCATAACCCCGGTATTTTTAAAAAATGACGGACTATCCTCTTTAGGTTAAAAGTGGTCTCAGTGGCAGATTCGTCTCCCCCCCCCCCCCACCACATTCCAGTCGTCTTCCAGTCCACTTACCAGAGCCGTCACTAGCTGCGGGGACGATCGCGTCTGCTCCCCCCACTGCTTGGATTCCGAGTGAGGGAAAGATGGCCCCCGCTCGGCTCCACAGCATTGGAGGGCAGAAGCGAAGTCAAACGTCACTTCCGCCCAATGCTCTTTAACTGCCTCAATACAGGGCACTTACACCCCCTTCCTGCCCAAGCCATTTTTCAGTTTTCAGCGCTGTCACACTTTGAATGACAATTGCGCGGTCATGTTACACTGCACCTTAATTAAATTTTTTGCATTTTTTTCCCCACAAATAGAGCTTTCTTTTGGTGGTATTTGATCACCTCTGCGGTTTTTATTTATTGCGCTATAAACAAAAGAAGAGGGACAATTTTGAAAAAACACAATATTTTTTACTTTTTGCTATAATAAATATCCATTTTTTTTTTTTTTTTAACAAATTTTTTCCTCAGTTTAGGCCGATATGTATTCTTCTACATATTTTTGGTAAAAAAAAATTGCGATAAGCGTATATTGATTGGTTTGCGCAAAAGTTATAGCGTCTACAAAATATGGGATAGATTTATAGCATTTTTATTATTTATTTATTTTTTACTAGTAATGGCGGCGATCTGCAATTTTTATTGTGACTACGATATTGCGGCGGACACATCGGACACTTTTGACACATTTTTGGGACCATTCACATTTATACAGCGATCAATGCTATAAAATTGCATTGATTACTGTGTAAATGTGACTGGCAGGGAAGGGGTTAACACTAGGGGGCGCTCGAGGGGTTAATGTATGACCTAAGGAGGTGATTCTAACTGTGGGGGGAGGGGACTGACTGGGGGAGGTGACCGATCGGTGTCCCTATGTACAAGGGACACACCATCGGTCTCCTCTCCTCTCTGACAGGACGTGGATCTGTGTTTACATTCACAGATCCACGCTCCTGCTCTGTTACCCGGCAATCGCGGGTGCCCGGCGGACATCGCGGCCGCCGGGCACGCGCACCGGGTCCCGAGTGACGCAGCGGGCGCGCGCGCGCGCCGCCGGCGGCGCGCGCGCGCCCCCTAGTGGCTCGGGAGTGCGAGGACGTCATATGACGCCCACTCAGAACAATAGGCTTACCGTCCGGCCGTCATATGACAGTGGGCGGTAGGCTAGTGGTTAAAGGGGAATTTAATTTTTTTTTTTTGTAAAAAAAAAAAATAAAAAAAAAATATAAGACATTTATTTAATTTATTTATTTTTTTGCATTTTAGTGTAAATATGAGATCCGGTAAGGTCGGAGGTCTTTTTGACCCCAGATCTCACATTTATGAGGTCCTGTCATGATTTTTTTCTATAAAAAAAAAAAAAAAAAAAAAAAAAATTGGTCACTTTTATTCCCATTACAAGGAATGTAAACAAGGGATGTTTACATTCCTTGTAATGGGAATAAAAGTGACCAATTTTTTTTTTTTTTTTTTTTAAAGGACAAAAACACCCCATCTATATATCTATATACATACATACATATACACACACACTAAATTGTCAAAAGTAGTGGCTCGCAGTCTCTGCTCTAATTCATCCAAATGTGTTCTATCAGGTTGAAGTGTAGGCCAGTCAAGCTCCTCCATCCCAAACTCGCTCATCCATGTCTTTATTGACCTTGCTTTGTGCACTGGTGTACAGTCATGTTGGGACAGGGAGGGGCCATCCCCAAACTGTACATATGGGTAGCAGATAATGTGACAAATATACATAGGTCAGATAGTAATATCAAGCATAGTCTTTAATAATGCTATCTGACTTAAATTTACAACCCCTGAGGACACTAAATCAGAAAAGATTGTGTTTAATCAGCATCTAATCCCAAAAAGATCTGTAGACTGTCTATTCATATAAAGTTGTAATTAATAAAATGCTATAGTTTGGCTTACTCCTGGCCTTTGCTACCATAAAAAGGGAGGATTCTTTATCAAGGATCTGGCAAACACTATTAGAATCGCTAACTTTTGACTACCGAATCATGTGCCGAGGAAACTAACAGAAATTAGATTTTCCCATGATTGATGATTAAAGAAAATCTTTTCAAGTTTTATTGAGTAATCTTTGACAGAAAATATGGGAAGAGAGGAGTTACATTTCTATCTCATTGTGTTGCGCTTTTAAATTTAAAGTAGTAATAAACCCAAAACTAAAAATGTAATAGGTTGAAGTTTACCAATGCTTGGGATGTGGTGGCTGCATTCATTTTCGGTCGTTACGCTTTTTTCCTCTGTTTTTACCCTGTAATCTGACCAATAACTCACCCCTTTAAAGTGCCTACCGCTCTGGATGAAGGAGCAACAGAGACACCTTTCAACAGCAGCATTGACAGTCTGGGTAGATGGACTAGCAGGTTTAGAGATTTAGATACACTAAACAAATTGAAGCCAAACTTTAGCTAACACTTTTTAAGCAGTTACAGCAACAGTTTTGTTCCTTTTGGGATAAATGTTTTACCCAAATAAAGAAAAGGCTGATCATTGTAAGTGCCTCTTTAAGCTTGAGCTACTGAGCTTTGCAAACATGGTTTTCCTACAAAGAAGCCAACGTTCCTTTGTAAAATTTGAACAGCATAAAGTGTTCAGTGTACTACAATGTCATTTGTTTACAAGTATCAAGGTAATAAAATGTAACTGTTTATCTTGCTTTCAGCTTTTTAAAGTGGTTCTAAAGGCAAAAGGTGTTTTACTTTATTGCATTCAGCTCCCCCAGCTCCTCTTTTAATACTGAGCCTGATCGAAATCCAGCTCTGTGCCCATTTGCAGCAGTGCTGCTCTTCTCTCCCTTCTCTCCCAGGAGGCTCCTCAGCAGCCGATCAATCAAACCTGTAAGCAGAGAGCGGGGAGCGAGGCTGGGCTGCGTTGTGTGCGTTTGTTATTTCAATCACTTCCCACTCGGGCCTACAGCAAAATGGCAGCCAGACGGGACTTTTGTCAATGACCGTGCGATCTGTCATCCACTGTGTCCCGTAAAGAACTGATCAGCCTACCGCTGTCAGTACCATGTGATCGCTGTGACCAATCAACCAGACTTGAAAACAGGAGGTTATAAAAGGAGTCTTCTGGCCGATAAGTAACATCTGAAATTTCCTGTAAGTAATATTAATTTTGTAACTGGGATAAAAAGTGCTAGCAAAGTTGAAAAATGTGTGCAGTGCACCGCATGTATACAGTAAAGGAGCAACAGTTCCACGATGGATATCGCTGCGACAAATGTGAGCGGGTTGCCCTTCTGGAAGCTCACATTAGAGATCTGGAGGAGCAAATTGCAACACTGTGCAGAACCAACAACCTTGAAAGGGGTCCTCTGCTCACTGAGCAGATGGTTAGTGGGGTTGATGTGGAGAATGGAGGGGTAAGTCAGGATTAGAAGATCAGATGGGTTAGTGTAGATAGAGGGAGAGGTAGGGGCTCACAGAAAAGGAAGACCAGCCCTGGGTTTGAGCACTCTAATGCCCCGTACACATGGTCGGACATGGATCCGACATTCCGACAACAAAATCCTCTATGGTAAACCGCCGCCCCCGGCGGATTCATTCTCTGGCTCGGTGATTGAACGGGCAAGCCGAGAAAAGCACCAGAGGGCAGTGGGAGGCATCCCCTCCCGCCGCCTAAAAAAGGAATCAAGCGGCTAAACAGTGTTGCCGGCTGAAAAAAGATATCTGCAGATGCAGGCATCATTCAGATATCTCCACTCAAAGTCCAGGACGTCATATGACGTCCTTGGTTGGGAAGTGGTTAAAAAAGGCCTGGCTTCTTTCCTAAATGTACATAATATAACTAGATACTGACATGGACATTCACTGTACTGTTCATTTAAGCACAAGAGACTCCATTTTGTTCTCACTGTTGAAATGTGTTCTGTAACCTTCACCTAACACACAGACACTTCTACTAAACGCCCTCTACTCCCCCCTCCCTTCTCAAGGTTTTACTTTTGCAATTGTTCTATTCGCTAGTTTTTAATAATATATTTCTATTTGTTAGCTTTTAATAACATATTGCTATTTGTTAATTTTTAATAACAGCTCACACCACCCCTTTCTTATCTATGTATAAAATAACATGTACTAATAAATTTTAACTGAACGGACATTTTAAACACAGTGATTGAGTCCTGTGAATCTGTTCCTGCAGCTGCAGTATTAACTTTGTTTTAGAGTCCCAATCAGAAATCATTCATATCAATACTAACATTTTTAGGGAAAGTTGATCCAGAGTATATCTGGTTCCCTCTCGAGGGGGGGGGGGGGGGGGGGGGAAATCAGGAAGAAATTTTTCCCCTGCTGGAGTAAATTGGATCATGCTTTGCTGGCTTTTTTGGCCTTCATCTGGATGAATTGTGGGTATAGTATTTTGTGTATAGGATTGTAAAATGTATTTACCGTATTTATCGGCGTATAACACGCACCCCAAGTTTAGGAGGGAAGTTTAAAGGAAAAAAAACGTACATTTAAATGTCCATCAATGCAGCCTTATCAGTGTCCATCTGCAGCCTTCCCCAGTGTCTTTGCAGCCTTGTGTCATTATTGCAGCCTCCCATGTGTCATTGCAGTCTGTCTTTGCAGCCTTCCTTGTGTCAAAGCAGTCTGTGCCTTTGCAGCCTTGTCTTTTTTTAAAATTGGCGCCGATCGGAGGAGAGAAACGAGCGCCGCACAAAGCCGAGTGTACTTCGGCTAGACTCGGCTCTGCTCAGAGTCAGGGGCGGGACTGCGAGAGGAGCCGAGTCCAGCCAAAGTACACTTGGCTTTGTGTATGTCGGCGCTCGCTTCTCTCCTCTCGCAGTCCCGCCCCTGACTGTGAGCAGAGCCTAGTCTAGCCGAAGTACACTCGGCTTTGTGTATTTCGGCGCTTGCTTCTCTCCTCTCGCAATCAGTGGAGATGGGCGGGACTGCGAGAGGAGCCGAGTCCAGCCGAAGTACACTCGGCTTTGTGCATGTCGGCTCCGCTCGCTTCTCTCCTCACAATCAGCGGAGATCGGCATACCCACAATATTCCCCTGATTTTAAGGGGAAAAAATAGGATTTTTAAAACAGCTTACCTGTAAAATCCTTTTCTTGGAGTACATCATAGGACACAAAGCCTCAAGTAATTACTTGGTGGGTTTTGGGCCTACCTTCAGGTGTTGACACTGGTATAACCAATATAGGAAGTTGACTCCCCTATATAACCCCTCCTCCTTCCAGGAGTCCTTAGTTTTTGTAGCCAAGCAATATAAGCAATATACTCTCACCCCATAAAACAGAGTGGCGGGAGCTCTGTGTCCTATGATGTACTCCAAGAAAAGGATTTTACAGGTAAGCTATTTTAAAAATCCTATTTTCTTTATCGCACATCATAGGACACAGAGCCTCAAGTAATTACTTGGTGGGATGTCCCATAGCAATGCTACTTGAGGGGAGGGAGACACAATCCATAGGGCACTCCCAGACCTTGAGGAATTATACTGCTGCCTGCAGCACACTGTGCCCAAAGGCGATATCCTCATTCCATCTTACATCTACTTGATAACATTTTGTAAATGTATGCACTGAAGACCAAATCGTGGCCTTGCAGATCTGAGACACGGAGGCCTGGTGACGCACTGCCCAAGAAGCACCAACCGCTCTGGCAGAGTGTGCCTTAACTTGAAAAGGGGGAATCTTTCCCTTTAAATCATAAGTTTGAATTATAACCTGCCGAATCCACTTAGCCACAGTGGATTTTGATGCTGCCTGCCCTTTTTTTAGGACCCTCTGGCAGAATAAATAAGACATCAGTCTTACGAATCTGAGCAGTTTTCTTTAAATAGATCTTCACTGCTCTCACCACATCAAGACAATGTAGTGACTTTTCTTCTTTGGAACATGGTTTTGGAAAAAAATGATTGCAGGACAATATCTTCATTCAGCTGAAAGCCTGAAATCACTTTTGGCAAAAAGCCTGGGCGAGGGCGTAACACCACTTTGTCCTCATGAATTACCAACATGGTTTTGGAAAAAAACGGCAGGACAATATTTTGGTTCAGGTGGAAACCTGAGACCACTTTGGTAAAAAACCTGGACGATGGCCCAAAACCACTCTGTCCTCATGAATTACAAAATATGGCTCTTTACAGGAAAGAGCAGCCAATTCTGAAACCCTCCTTGCTGAGGATATAGCAACCAAAAATATCAGCTTCCTAGTCAGAAGGACTAAGGAAACATGCTGTAATGGTTCGAATGGCAGTTTTTGTAACACTGACAAAACTAAATTCAAGTCCCAAGGGCTTAAGGGTGATTTAACTGGCGGATTAATACGCATCACTCCTCGCATGAAACCCCGGACTAAAGAATGCGTAGCAAGTGGTCTTTGAAATAAAATTGATAAGGCTGAGACTTGGCCCTTAATAGTACTCAGGGCCAACTTCATCTCTACGCCTACTTGTAGAAAGGCAAGAATTCTGCCTATAATATATCTCCGAGGGTGCCAACCCTTGGATTCACACCAGGAAACATAAGCTTTCCAGACTCTATAATATATAGCTCTAGAAACTTGCTTCCTAGCATTAAAGTAGAAATAACTGCCCTGGAAAGCCCACGTCTTTCAGAATGTGGGTCTCAATAGCCAGGCCATTAAATTTAGCATTCGTAAAGTAGGATGGAAAATCGGCCCCTGTGAGAGCAGGTCTGGCCTTAGAGGAAGGGACCACAGATCCACCACTGTCATCTTTACGACCTCTGCATACCATGACCTTCTGGGCCATGCTGGTGCTGCCAGAATTACCGGTTTTCTTTCCAGCTTGATCCTGCAAAGAAGTCAAGGCAGCAACTGAATAGGGGGAAATGCATAGATCAGTAAAAGCTGATCCCACAGTATCATCAACGCATCTGTTCTGCATGCGAATGGATCCTTTGTTGTGGACACAAAGTTGACTAACTTTATGTTGCACTGGATGCTAGAAGATCTACATCCGGAGTCCCCCATCCTTGACAAACAGCCCGAAACATGTCGGGGTGAATAGACCATTCCCCTGGGAATAATCTGCTGGCGGCACATGTAGTGCGCGTGCCAATTCTCTATTCCCGGAATGAAGACTGCCGGACGGGCACGGAATATTTCTTTCTGCCCAAGTTAGAATATGGTTCACTTCTCTCTGCACTGAGAGATTCTTGGTGCCTCTTTTGGTGATTGATATAGGCCACAGCTGTGGCATTGACAGATTGGATCCTGTCGGGACAATCCCTTAACCTAGAAGTCCAGGCTTTTAGAGCCAGACGCACTGGCCGAACCTCTAAGATGTTGATGGGCAAGGCTCTTTCAGTTCTTGAACACTGTCCTTGGACAGTTGTCTTCTCTGTCATTACCACTTTCCAGATAAGTGGTCTGAAGGATTTACCCTTTAGGACATTCTTTAGTAACCACCAATCAAGGCTTTGGGACACCCTTGGGGACAGCCACATTGGCAAGTCCAAAGCTTAGATCGTTTTGTTCCAAGCAAATAGAATACTGTTTTGCAACAGTCTCGAATGGAACTGGGCAAAGGAAACTGCTTCGAATGAAGCCACCATCCTTTCTAACAACCTCATGCAAAGGTGAATGGAGGGACCTCCTTTTGACCTGACCATCCGCACCAACTCTTTTATAGAGTGGTGTTTTTTTTGTTTCTGGGCAAGAAGACCCTTTTTCTGGGCTGTATCTATGATCAGACCAAAATACTGCAGCCCTTTTTTAGGGATTTTAATGGAGACTTTACTAGGTTGAGAATGCAACCCAGACATTTCCAGGTAACTGGTTGTAATGCGTAAACCTTACTCCGAACAGCGATTGGTCTATTAGCAATAGATCGTCTAGGTATGGCAAGACTGTTTAAGCCCTGTGCCCTTGACCTGGCTACAGGTGGGGCTAGCACCTTTGTGAACACTCGAGGTGCTGTAGCTAGCCCGAAGAGCAAGGCTATAAACTGAAATGCTGCTGTTCTACTTCGAACCACAGAAACCTTTGGTGAGCGGGAACTATATGGGCATGCAGATATGCATCCCTGATGCTGATAGGCGCTAGAAGTTTTCCACCTTGCAGGATAGAAACTACTGACTTGATCGACTCCATAGAAAGGAGCGGATCTTCAGGAACTGATTTAGATTCTTTTAGATCTAGAATGGATCTGTTGAATTTCTACGTGGCTCTGTAGATGTACAGGAAACGCATGAAAAAGGCAGTGAAGGTTACAAGGAACCTAAGAAAAAACAGAACTATCAGCTGACTCTACTAGAGGTAGCTTGAAAGAGGCAAAAAATCATCTCTGTAAGAGATTTGTACCAGCAATTTCTCAGATTGCGAGGCTGAAAAAAAGTTCAACTCCAGTTGTCTCCTCTGCAGAGGAGTACTCGGTTTGCCTTTCTTCCCGATTACCTGAGGGTAATCCTTCATCCTCTACCCACTGTTCCCTTGATAAGGGATCTCAGGTGGGGGAGGGGATCTAACACGCTTCCCATTCTTGGATAGCGGATGCGATTAAAGTCGCTAATTTTCCTTCTAGGCCCTGCAGGGCGGAGGAAAAACGCATCTTCAATCATGTATACAGGGGCTGAATATTTTCTCCTCTTAGGCTCAGTTTCCACTATTGCAGCCCCAAAGTTGCGTGATTTTACCGTGATCCTTTGCCGCCGAGAATACGTCGGGCGCGATTTTGATGCGACAGGAAACAATGCCTGTGTATTCTTGAGGTTTATGGACCTCAAGTTGCATCAAAGTGGTACCAAAGTAGTGCAGGGACTACCTTGAAGTCGCACAGATCTGAACAGTATTTCTTGGAAATCATGCCCTAGAGTCTGACGGTGGAGGCCGTCACCGCTGCCTAGAGGCAGCTGCCCCTGCGCAGGGGAAGGAATCTGTTTAAGTGACTTGTCCAAGGTCACAAGGAGCCAACGTGAGGACGAGGTTCCACGTCTTTCAGGAAGCCTCCCATGGCTACGCTGGCCGTCAGAGTAGTTAACCTGTGAGGAGTGGCTCCTTTACTAGTGAACACCGACATGTGGATCTGAACCCATGTCTGTCAGGAAGTCTCCCATGGCTGCACTGGCCGTCAGAGTACTTAACCTGTGAGCTGTTGTGGCTTCAGTTTAAATAAAAGGACATTTAAACCTTCTACTGGACAAAAGAGCTTTACTGCTAGAAATCATTTGGATGTATTTCACCAAACCTTCCCCAATGAAAAGGGAAACTAGTCCGACACCCTTTTTTGCAAGATGCTTCGGCTGACCAACCCTTTTAACCACAGGGTCCTAAGCATGTGTTTTAGCACAAGCGCAAGGCGAGACGCCTGGTGGATAGGGCCTTTTATGGCATCTATGGCGAAACATAGCACCATTGGTAGGAGGATTTTAACAAAAAAAATTCCAACTCCTTACCTGTTGGATGCTTAAGCAATTATGCATCTTGATGCTGGAAATCGCAGCGTCTACTGCTGGTACTTTCCAACCTTTGTGAATTTTTCCTCCATGATAGAGAACTGAAAAACTCTTTGGAGGGAAAAAATGCTTATCCAGATGATCCCATTCAGCATAAATAAGCACTGTAAAAGGTTTTTTTTTTTTTTTTTTTAAAAACCAAAGAAGGGACCTGGACTTTCAGCTTACTCTGTTAGGAGTAGTATAAAAAGTGGAATGAACCATCTCTGTAAGAGTTTGTACTATAAATCTGTCAGATTGTGAGGTTGCATAAGGTTCATCAACTGTTTCCTCCGCAAAGGAAAAATTGGCTTGTTTTTCCCCGTGATCACCTGAGGATAACACCTCATCCTGTGCCCACTGTTGCCTTGGAAAAAGGGGTTTGAGGTGGGGGAGGGGAATCTAGCATGCTTCCTATCCTCTTGGATGGAGAATGCGATTAAAGCCGCTAATCTTCCTTCTAACCCCAACAGGGCAGAGGAGAATGCATCTTCAGTCACATACACAGGGGGCTGAAGTGTGAGAAGCAGTTGCACCACCAATTGCTTCCAATGACTCACCCTGGCTTGCCATGTCAGGTATCTCCGGAGAGGATGACAGTGTGGAGGCATGACTGGAGTTCCCAGCGCCTGGGGGTGGAATCCTTGGTACCTTTGTGGTACACTGGAAATCAAATGTGCTAAGCACAACAGCAGAGGCACTTTAACAAATTATGGTATTTGCTGAACAATAGTTTTAGCAAAAGAAAACAATGTCACCATAAGGATCAGCCCTTGATGCTGAGTACCATAATATTTCCTGTGCTGGAAATGCCTGTTTACACACCTTTACATGCCCAGCGCTCCTGTGTCTTAGTGTGACAGACTTCTGTCTTCAGCATATGAACTGAGAGCGTCTGTGTTAAGCCTCAGGTGAGAACCTGATTACACATAAGTGTCAGCTGTTACCGCACCTCTCCAGGAGAAGAGGGGAGGGGAATTTTTATCAGCAGTGTTTGTTAAGCTCCTAGTTTTAAAGGAAGACTTCACCTTATACAAAAAAATGCAAATGGCTGGTTTTGTATGTTCATAAACTACTGCTGTAACCCCTTTAGATCCCTCGGAAGAGGAACACCATCTGTTCAATTAAGAACTCCCCTCTGGCTGCAGGGACCACACCCGCTGCTATAGCCAGACACAGAGCTGCTGAAAAAGGCATCGTACTAGGTAAGTGTAATATACTCCCTCTAGGGGAGACATTTTAAGGCATACAGTATATAGATAGATAGATAGATAGATAGATAGATAGATAGATATTTTTTTTTTGGAGAAAAAAGGCATAGGTGGACTTTACAGTTCCTAGGCTTCTCCCCTTACCTTATCCTCGCTGCAGGATACTGCTGATTTAACAGACAGATCCAACCTTCACCCATCACGGCGGGCAGCGTAGTTAAACCTTCAAAGACTGGGGCCCTTTTTAAAAGGGGTTCCGCTCCTTTGGACCTGTATAGCACCCCTCAGGAACAACTTTAGGTAATATGAAAAACCAAAAAGAGTCCTGGTTCCTAGGGTCCAGCTCTCACAGAGAAGCTTACTGACAAAACCTTGTTCTTCAATGCGAGGCCCAGGTACCATCCTATGGCCTCAGTGGCGACGATGGATCCGGTTGTGGACGTTTTTTAAATACAGCATGGATCCCTCCCTGGAGCTCCTCAGAGCACATCTTCACTCGTGACCGACACAAAAAACTGAGGACTCCTGGAAGGAGGAGGGGTTATATAGGGGAGTCAACTTCCTGTATTGGTTATACCAGTGTCAACACCTGAAGGTAGGCCCATAACCCACCAAGTAATTACTTGAGGCTCTGTGTCCTATGATGTACGATAAAGTGCGTGTTATACGCCGATAAATACGGTAGTTTTTTTCCCTTTTATTGGTTGAACTAGATGGACTTGTGTCCTTTTTCATCAAAAATAAACTATGTAGTAACTATGACAATTGTAAAAAATAGGTTGTTTCTAGTGATGCACCGAATTTTCGGACGCCGAAACATATCGGCCGAAAATAGCCTTTTCGGCAAAATGCCGAAAAGGAAATCTCGCCGATAACTGCGCCGAAAATGGGGGCGGGGCCCCGTCCCTGGTGCTGCCCATTGCGGGGATGTCCTTCTGGCGTGGCGCGCCACAGACCTCTCCTCTCTTCTCCTCCATCCCTCCTCGCCGCGATCTCTGTTGTGTCACGGAGCTTAAAGTGGAGTTCCACCCACTTTTACAACTCTTCAGCATCCCTCACTAAACTGTGCACTGTAAACAAATTGGATATATTTTTATTTTTTTTCTTAGCACCTACTGTATATCTGCTGTATTCATTTTTCACTTCCTTCTCCCTGGCCGTGGCCCATCGCATCATTTCCTGTTTGCAATGCCTTCTGGGAAGGGGTGGCAATTTCCTCTGACACTGCCGTTGCTATGGAATCCTGACCTGAAACCCATTACGCTGCTTGTGCTGCACTGAGCATGTGCGAAATCTGCAAGGATGAGATCCAGGAAGAAATACAGTCTGGCTTCAGATGCCCACACTTAAGATGGCCACAGCCTGCTGTAAGTTTATAAAATAACAAAATACTGCTATAAACTAACAAAAATAGGATTTTTTAAAACAGCTTACCTGTAAAATCCTTTTCTTTCGAAGGACATCACGGGACACAGAGCCACAGTAATTACTGATGGGTTATATAGGTATCACTGGTGATTGGACACTGGCACACCCTATCAGGAAGTTCAACCCCCTATATAATCCCTCCCCCTTGCAGGGATACCTTAGTTTTGTAGCCAAGCAATATAGTGTATTAGAAGAGGGGTGGGACCTCTGTGTCCCGTGATGTCCTTCGAAAGAAAAGGATTTTACAGGTAAGCTGTTTTTAAAAATCCTATTTTCTTTCTCAAACATCACGGGACACAGAGTCACAGTAATTACTGATGGGATGTCCCAGAGCAATGCTACCTGAGGGGGGGGAACCACGACCAAGTAGGGTGCAATCAGACCTGAGGACCCTGTACCGCTGCCTGCAGCACACTACGCCCAAAGGCGATATCCTCATGCCTTCTCACATCCACCTGATAGAATCTGGTGAATGTCTGAACTGAAGACCAGGTTGCGGCCTTGCAGATTTGAGCCATAGAGGCCCGGTGATGCACTGCCCAAGAAGCACCAATAGCCCTTGTGGAATGTGCCCTGATCTGAAACGGAGGAATCTTCTGTTTCAAACCGTAAGCTTGAATGATCAACTGTCGAATCCATTTAGAAATGGTAGCTTTTGACGCTGCCTGTCCTCTATTGGGACCCTCTGGCAGCACAAACAAAACATCCGTCTTGCGGATCTGAGCAGTTGCCCCTAGATAGGCCTTAACTGCTCTTACTACATCCAACGAATGTAGAGATCTCTCTTCCGGAGAACAGGGATCTGGAAAAAAGGAAGGTAGAACAATGTCTTGGTTTAAATGAAAATCAGAAACCACCTTCGGTAAAAAACTAGGATGAGGGCGTAGTACCACTCTATCCTTGTGTATAATCAAATAAGGCTCCTTACAGGAAAGAGCTGCTAATTCTGATACTCTTCTAGCAAAAGAGATGGCCACCAGAAAAATTAATTTCCTTGTCAACAAGACCAAAGGAATCTGACTTATTGGTTCAAAAGGCTGTTTCTGTAACACAGCCAGGACCAAATTCAAGTCCCAGGGGTTTAGGGGCGCTTTAACCGGAGGATTAAGACGCATCACCCCCTGCATAAAGTTTCGGACCAAAGAATGCGAAGCAAGTGGCCGCTGAAATAATACTGATAAAGCAGAGGCCTGGCCCTTGATGGTACTCAAGGCCAGCTTCATCTCTAATCCCATCTGTAGAAAATCAAGGATTCTACCTATGACATATTTCCTGGGATGCCAACCTCTGGATTCACACCAGGTTATATAAGCCTTCCAGACTCTATGATAAATCATCCTGGAAGCTGGCTTCCTTGCATTAATCAAGGTAGATATGACAGGACCTGAGAGCCCACGACTCTTCAGAACGTGGGTCTCAATAGCCTAACCGTCAAATTTAGCGTTTGTAAGGCAGGATGGAACACTGGACCTTGAGATAACAGGTCTGGGCGTACCGGTAGGGTCCACGGGGAACCTACCGTCATCCTTACTATTTCTGCATACCAAGTCCTTCTGGGCCAAGCGGGGGCCACCAGAAGTACCGACTTCCTTTCCTGCCTGATCCTGCGAAGGAGTCGTGGTAGTAGCAGAATAGGCGGGAATGCGTAAATCAGTGAGAACCGATGCCACGGAATCACCAACGCATCCGTCCCGCATGCAAGAGGATCTTTTGTCCTTGCCACAAATCTGTCTATCTTTTTGTTGAATCGGGATGCAAAGAGATCTACATCTGGAACCCCCCATCTTTGGCATATGGCCCAAAAGACGTCGGGATGCAGAGACCATTCCCCTGGAAGTAACTGCTGGCGACTTAGATAGTCCGCCTGCCAATTCTCTATTCCCGGGATGAAAACTGCCGGTATGCATGGCACATGCATCTCTGCCCAGACTAAGATCTGGTTCACCTCTTTTTGAGCAGCTCGGCTCCGGGTGCCTCCCTGATGATTGACATAAGCCACTGCTGTGGCATTGTCGGACTGGATCCTGACCGGACAACCCTGTAGCCTGATAGTCCAGGCCTTTAGAGCTAGATGTATCGCCTGGATCTCCAGAATGTTGATGGGTAAGGTCCTCTCTGTCTTGGACCATACCCCTTGGACCGCAGCCTGTTCCAGAACTGCTCCCCAACCTGACAGACTGGCATCTGTTGTTACCACCGTCCAGGTAACCGGTAGAAAGGATTTCCCCTTCTGCAGGTTTTCGGGTATGAGCCACCAACTGAGGCTCTGACGCACCGCATGCGACAGGTGCATCGGAAAGTCTAATGCCTGAACCTTCTTGTTCCAGGTCGACAGAATACTGTGTTGCAGCATTCTTGAGTGAAACTGAGCATAGGGAACTGCTTCGAATGAAGACACCATCTTCCCTAGTAGCCTCATACAAAGGCGGACTGAGGGACCCTTCTTGGTCCTTACTGTCAGAATCAGCTCTCTCAAAGCAGTGATCTTTGCCTGGGGTAGAAATATTTTCTCCTGGCTTGTATCTATAATCAGACCTAAATACTCCAGTCTTCTTACTGGTTTTAGGAAAGACTTTTCTAAGTTGAGGATCCAACCCAGGTGTTCTAGATACCTGACCGTGGTCCTCAAGTTTCCATTCAAAGAGGCTACCGACCGGTCTATCAAGAGCAGGTCGTCTAGGTATGCTATGACAGCTATACCCTGAGCCCTTAATCTGGCCAGAGGAGGAGCCAAGATCTTTGTGAACACTCTAGGTGCAGTGGCTAGCCCGAAAGGCAGAGCCACAAACTGGAAATGGCGCCCTCCTACCTCGAAGCGCAGAAACTTCTGATGAGCAGGAAAAATGGGCACATGCAGATATGCATCTCTGATGTCTATTGATGCCAGAAATTCTCCTCCCTGCAGGGTGGGAACTACTGTTCGAATTGATTCCATGCGGAAGGATTGAATCCTTAGGAATCGGTTCAGATCCCTTAAGTCCAGAATGGGCCTGACATCCCCATTTGGCTTTTGGACCGTAAAAAGGTTGGAATAGAAGCCCAATCCCTGGTCCTTTGCGGGAACTATCATAATGACCTCCTGCGACAAAAGTCGCTCTAACGCTAGAAGGAGCGACTGCTTCTTCTCTGGGTCTCTGGGAACACTTGATCTGAGGAACCGAGGAGAAGGGAATTCCTGAAACTCCAGCTTGTACCCTAAGGTTACCGTGGAGATTACCCATCTGTCCTTGAAGTCCTCCTGCCAGAGCTCTGAGAACTGTCGCAGTCTTCCCCCCACTCGAGTGAGCGGGGGCGCCCCCTCATGCAGAGGTCTTAGTGTTTTGCCTAGTAGGCTTCTTTCCCCAGGACTTCTTTTGTCCCTGGGGTTGACTCTTGTCTCTGGACCCCGATGGAGGCGGCCGTCGAGACTGCCTGGAGGCTGAAGCCCCCGGCGCTGGGGAAAGAGTCCGTTTGAAAGAAGGGACACTTACTCTTCTTCTTGACAGGTAAGAGTGCTTTTCCCACAAGAGATTCTCTTGATATAGTTATCCAAGTCCTCTCCAAACAACCTTGCACCACGAAATGGAAACCCAGCCAGTAGCTTCTTACATGGTGCTTCGGCTGACCAATTTTTCAACCATAGGATTCTACGTATATGCACCAACCCCAGTGAAAGACGGGAGGTTTGCACGATAGAATCTCTAATGGCGTCAACCACAAAGCATAAGGCCGCTGGAAGGTTAGCAAACCCCTGGGCCTGCTGTTCAGGTAATACTTTGATGACCTGCTTAACATGGTCTCTTAAGTATTGACAGACTCCAATCGCTGCTACTGCAGGTTGGGCCACTGATCCTGCTAAGGAGAAAACATCCTTCAATAGGGATTCCATCCTTTTATATACAGGATCCCTGAGCATTGTCTACAGGACAAGTCAGGCTATTATTTACGGAGGAAATGGCGGCATCAATAGCCGGTATTCCCCACATTTTAATAAACTTTTCTTCCATCGGATAAAGTGTTGAAAACTTTCTCGGCGGAAAAAAACGTTTGTCTGGGTGATCCCACTCAGAATAAATGAGCTTTTCAAGTAAAGTATGAACAGGAAAAGCATGTGCTGCTTGGAAAGGTTTCAGTGACCCCAAAGCAGAAGAGGATTCTTTAGCAGTTTCAGGTACAGGCAACTTAAATGTGGAGCGGACCAATCCAGTGAGGATCTGCACTAAGACTTTCTCCTCTTGGGAAGTCGCAGAGGGTCCCTCTCCACCTGATTCCTCCGAAGAGGAATCATCCATCCCATCCTGAACCTCTGAAAGGGATTCATCTCCTTTATCCCAGAGCTCCTCTGTCTGAGGGTCTTGGGGAACAGAGAAAAGCCTAGTGCGTTTTCTTCCACTGAGTGAAGACGTAATCACGGCCATTAATCTTTCCTCTAGACCATTAATGGTTGAGGAAAAAACCTCTTGTGTAATATATACAGGGGCTGAAGTGCCAGAAGCAGGTGTAGCCCCTGACCCCGATGGCTCTCCCTGGCTAGCCGTCCCTGGCCCATCTTTAGGGGGGGAGGATGCTGCCGACAGGGGGCCCTCAGAACCTGAACGAGATCCCCTAGTGTCTCTGGTTCCAGGGGTGCTTGAACCTCTTCTACCCATAGTGCAAAGCAACAAGGTGTGAGGTATACAAATGAACACTGCCCGCTGAGCGATGTAGTCTGGCTAAAAGCCTTGCTACCCAATGCTCAGTCTGGTGTTACTTCAGTAAATGCTGCCTAGGAGAATGCCTGTGTCCCACCTTACATGCGACAGTCAGCTCTGTGTCTCTCAGAAGGCTGAGTGCACCTGTACAGAGTGCCTTTAATAGCCTGCAGCTGGCCTGACTGGGAGTCTAAGCACCTGTGCTGACGTCCCGCCCCCTCCTCTACCGCCCCCCCCCTCGAGTTTTGAAAAAAACGAGCGCTTCCCGCGCTGCCGACTCTCCTGTCATGCTTCTGGAGAAAGGCTGGGGATGGGAAGGGGGGGAGGGAGGGAGGCTGGTAACAAGATCTGCCTGAACGGCTATCTTCAGAGATGGTGGCCATTAGGCCGCAGAGCCCGGATGGTATAACCACTTTCTAGACCCCTGTGGCCCCTCTCTAGCCTGGGGGGGAACATTCAAACATGATAAATCCCCCTTTCCATCTTACCTGTTTGCAGCCTGCTTGAGATGCTGGGACATAATCAGCGATGAAAACACCTGAGACAGACAGTCAGCATGTGCGGGTTTGTGCTCTTGGCAGCCCCCGGTGGTCACAATAGGCATAGCATGCATTTACCTTAAAGGAGAAAAGCCACTAGAACTCAAAAATTCTGTGGAATCTCCTCTTACCTTATCCAGCCGCAGGGTGCTGTTTACACAGACCCAATCTTCACCTCTCACGGTGGGCTCCGTTTGAAAAAACCGTCAGAGACTAGGGCCCCCATCAGTAGGGGGATCCAACAGTTCTGGGACCATAAAGCACCTCGCCAGAAATTAGGAAGTTTAAAGCCATTTTCTGATCTGCGGGGTCCAGCTCTCTAAAAGAGAAGCGTTACGGGTAAAACCTCGTTTCTTCGGACACGAGGCCCGGGTACCATTCAATTCGGCCATGAAAAGACACTTTGAATGTATCCGGTTCGCCTGGCTTGCCTCAGTATAGGATATTCCCTTTGGAGCTCAGCACAGGACATCTTTGCACGTCCATCACCTAAGACACTGGCGTAAAAACTGAGGTATCCCTGCAAGGGGGAGGGATTATATAGGGGGTTGAACTTCCTGATAGGGTGTGCCAGTGTCCATTCACCAGTGATACCTATATAACCCATCAGTAATTACTGTGGCTCTGTGTCCCGTGATGTTCGAGAAAGAAACAGACCTTCGTTTACAGACTAACTTTACTAGAATACATTAAGCTTGTGTATTATAGGGGTATTTTTATTTAAAAAGTATCATTTCGGCCGGAACACCACTTTAACTACACAGACCGCAGTAACAATGTCCCGCCTCCTGTGACAGACAGCACACTGATCCAATGGTGGGACATTGAATCAGTGTGACGTGATTACAGGAGGCGGGACATTGTTACTGCGACCCGGACAATTCAAATGCAGCTCCGTGACACACGGAGATCGCAGCTCCCATTCAGGAACTGGCAAGCTGCATGACGGGCACTGGCAGGCTGCATGACTGGCACTGGCAGGCTGCATGATGGGCACAGGTGAGGCTGCATCTCATAGGCACAGGCAGGCTGCATCTTATGGGCAAACGCGGGCTGCATGACGGGCACTGGTGAGGCTGCATTGATCTCTTGTATCATGTCGGCAGTCTCTGACCATCTTCTCTACCATGTCTACAGTCTTTGACCATCTCCTCTACCGTCTCCCCAGTCTCTGACCATCTCCTCTACCATGTCTGCAGTCTCTGACCATTTCCTGTAAAGTGTCTGCAGTCAATGACAATCTCCTGTACCATGTCCCTATCCTCTGACCATCTCCTGTACCGTGTCCCTTAGTCTCTGACCATCTCCTCTACCGTGTCTGCAGTCTCTGACCATCTCCTGTAAAAAATGATTTTTAAAAAAAGTCACTTTCGGTATCGGTGCTGTTTCGGTATCAAGAAAGATTTATTTTCAGTATCGGTTTCGGCACCAAAAAACCCATTCGGTGCATCCCTAGTTTCCTTTCATGCTATCCATCGTGTAAAATTGTGTTGCTAGCTGTGATCGGTCACAGTGATCACATGGTACAGACAGAGCTAATAACAGCCCATCTTTACCATGTGATTAGTTGTGGCCATTCACAACAAAAACACACACTGAATTAGTTTCATTCAATAAAAATGGTGAAATTCACTGGTATAAACAATCATAATGTGTAGTAAAAAAAAAATCTATTTTTGACATAATTGCTCAATGTTAAAGGGTTATCCAGTTAAAAGACCTGAAAATAGGTGCCCTAATCATATTGAGAAAGTTCGGCATGGCAACAGGATCTCGGCCAATACCACAGTCACCCAAGGGGAAGCAAACGTGACAATACCGGGCATCCCAGCTGGGGGCCTGGACGTGGTCAGGGATTGGGCGGAGCACGAGAAGATGTTAGTAAGAGGCCTTAGTGACCTCCCTCTTTTTCCTGTTTTGGTGTAGAGCCTGGGCCGAGACGCACCGGGCAGACTGAGGGCTGTGACCCCCCCCCTCATGGCACGTAGCACCGTACAACAAGCAGCTGACTCCAGGCTCCTCCGGTCCCCCTCCGTGGTCCGTTCCCCACTGCGTGCTCCGCTGCCCAATTTTCTCTGTCAGGATGGAGAGCGGAGGAAGGAGCCGGTAAATATGCCATTTACTGGCTCCTTCCTTTTCCGAATGAACAGAGTCAGGGACTCTGTTCATTTATAACCGAGCATAGTAAACTGTGCTTATAATGCTTCAGTTTATGAATGGAGAGAAGCCACTGTCTCCTGTCCATTCATCTCCAGTGCAGCTGAGGCTGCAGAGAAAGGGACTGGGGAATCTGTGTCCTCAGTTCCTTTTTCCCTGTCTCAAAGGGAAGATGTCAGGGGTCCAAGACCCCTGACATCTCACCAAAGCCCCCCCAACAGGGCTGATAAAAAATAAAAAAAAAGAATTGTAATAAAGACTTAAAAAGGTTAAATTTTAAAAATATTAAAAAATAAAAAATACACTGACATCGTCCACTCCCCCTCCCCCCCAAAGAAAAATAAAGAAAAAAAAAATCTGACAGTCCACGTGTCAGCAGTGCTGCATATTAGTGCCACTGTCACATGATATTAAAAAAAAAGTATCGGTAATCGATATCGGCGAGTACTTGAAAAAAAAAAGTATCGGTACTTGTACTCGGTCTTAAAAAAGTGGTATCGGGACAACCCTATTACAGACTAAATAATATACACTGATTTGGGCAATTTTCACCCAAAGAATGCAGCAGAATACATTTTGGCCTAAATTGTTGAAGAAATACAATTTTGAAAATAAATAATCTAACAGAAACGAAGAAAAACCAAAAAAAAAAAAAAAAAAAGCAAAACAATCAAAAAACCCAGTGGTCATTAAATACCACCAAAATAAATCTCTATTTGTGTGAAAAAAAAATTATAAAAATTTAATTTGGGTGCAGTGTTGCATGACCTCGCAATTGTCATTCAAAGTGCGACAGTGCTGAAAGCTGAAAATGGCCTGGGCAGGAATCACTTTAATTTCAAGTGGTTCTTAAGGCAGAAAAAGGTTTACGTTCATGCATTCCCTGCATTAAAGTAAAAAAAAAATGTTCTAGTGGGAGTAGAGCCCCCTCTTACCCATTATACTTACCTGACTCCTATCTCGATCCAGAGTTGTGCCTGTCTGCAGCAGCACTGGTCTTGCTCTCCCCTCACAGGACAGAGAAGCAGCAGTGGGAGCCATTTGCTCCTGCTGCTGTCAATCAAACCCTGTGGGCAGAGAGCAGGGGCGGGGCTGAGCAGCACTGTGTGTGAGTTTATTAAATACACTCAGTCCAGCTTGGGCACACTGAGAAGCGGAGGAGCCTGGCATGCCAGGAGGGGCTCCAGAAGAGGAGGAAGTTTGGGCCACTCTGTGCAATAGTATTGTATAGGGCAGGTATGTATAGCGTTTCTTTTTTTTTTTTTTAAATGTGCCTTTGCAAATGCTTTCAGATACAATTTTCTTTGCACCTTACCTGTTTTTCTGTTGAAGATATAATAAATATTCATCGTGCTTCTCATCAAAATCATTCTGTTTATCATAGTTTTGCTAAAAAAAACAAAAAACAAAAAAAAACAAAAAAAAAACAAAAAACACACACAAGTATTAGTTTAAGTGAGGAATGCTAGAGGTATATCGGTATACATGTATAATAAATTACTGTTAACAGAGAATAATGTTCCTTGAGAAGCACAATCTGCCTACCTACCCAGCTAAATACAAAGTAGAAAGCTCAAAAGAACCCATTCTACAGAAAGTCTTTAAGGATGCTTACCTTTACAAAAAAAAAAATATTATAAATGCAAATTTTTCTTTTGCAGGTAAGAAAATTAGCTTTTATTATTATTTTATTATTTTTTTCAGGACCCTCTAAAGCAGTGGTTCTCAAACTCTCTAGTGCCGTGACCCCTTGATAAAAATTACCCAAGTTGTGGAGACCCCTAACCGTAAAATTATTTTCATAGCATGGGTTGTCAGCACCCAAGGCAAGACAAGTAATTTGCGCCCCTAACCCACAGACATTTAGTGCTCCTTGAGTCCCTTCCACTTATACAGTATTAAAACCTCTTATGGTACATTTTAGGATGTACCACTCTCTCTTTGTTCTCCTTTCTTTCCCTTTTATCTCTCTCTATCCTAATTTCTTGTTTTTTTTCCCCATCCCTCTTTCTAGCCATCTTTCTTGTTCTTTCTCTCTCTTTTTCTTTGTTTCTCCCCCTTTTCCTGTCCCTTCCATGTATTCTCTATTTTTATTCCTTCTCTTACTCCTTGGTGGGGCGGTGGGGGGACTGTAGTGGGGACTTTTAATGGCAACTATAATCAAAAGGTAGTGTTACTCACCGTGTCTCCGACTTTGTGGTGTCTCGTAGCAGTGACATTATGCCGAAATCAGGACATAGGGTCTCCTCCAGACAGCGGGCGGCTACGGGCTCCAGGGACAGCCCTGCTGGGCGGCCACAAAAAGGCTGGGAGAGCGGTGTGGGTTTCAGAAACAGCCAAGGATTTGGTGACCCCTGGCAAATTGTCATTTGAGCCCCGAGGGGGTCCCGACCCCCAGGTTGAGAACCACTGCTCTAAAGAATTGCAGCCACGATCAGTAGAATTGGAGGAAGAGCAAGCAGGTGCTGAACATGTTACAAGTTACACCCTAAATATGGGTGTAACATGTTCAGAGAGGTAAACTTATCCTTAAACCATTTGCGGACCGCCCCCCCCCGCACAGGCAAAGCAACATACCCGTACACTGCTGCCTGCTTCTGGGTTTACGGTGTAAACCCAGAAGCTGGTGTTTCTGGTGTACGGTGTGGGCATGTGTGCCCACCCGCTGACTCCCACTAATGATTCATGGCTGGGATCTGCCGATTAGCTGTGTGCTATCACAGCCCCGAGCCCTGAGTTGACAATTAACACAGAACGCTGTACAGAGGGAACAATCTCTGTTTCATATCTCTAAGCACAAATCGCCACCTGGTCAGACAGGTGTCCCGGGGGGACAGGACAACCTGCAGAGGGCAGCGGGAGGGGGCCAGATGTCTCCCCCTGCTGCTTGTAAAAATGATCCAGCAGCTAGTTAGCGGTTTGGACTGCTTTTACAAGAGAGCCGACGATCCTCTCTAAACCCTGCTGCGTGCCCATGTAAGGAAAAAAAAAAAAAAACACACTTCTTTCCCGATAGGAACATCCCTGCACTGGTGATGTCATTGGCAGTCAGTCAATCTCATCCCCCGCCCCATGTCAGTGAGTTTTAGATTGCCCTCTACACTATCGTAGTCCTATTATAAGTCGCTGATCACCACCAATAGTAGTATAAGAAAAAAAACTCATATATATATATATATATATATATATATATATATATATATATATATATATATATATATATATATATATATACATACATACATACATACATACACACACAGTTTTTTTTTTTAATCAAAAGATGTAGCAGGGATTAGGAAGAGAAACCTGGTAACCCCCAGATTTTCCTGGGGGGGGGGGGGGGGTGTGGACCACTCAAGGTTTTCGCATTTAGATGTGGGGCGCCCCTACCTCTCATGGTGCCCCCTGGCTTTTCTTCAGGGAAGAATTGCAACACATGTGGCTATCAAGATAAGGTACTGTCTCTGCTTTTTATGAAGACGTATTGTGTTTTGTAACCTTATGCTTAAAAAAATAAAACAAATTTAAAACCAAGGACATGTAGCAGAATACATTTTGGCCTAAATTTATGAAGTATTGAAATATTATTATATTATTTTATTTATTACTAATTTTTTTTTTTTTTTTTTTTTACTCCTCCACACAGTACAATTCAACCCAAGCAAAACATATCTGATTTTACATCAGAGCAACATTTTGTTTAAAAGTGTGTCAGAAAATTAATGAGAAAATTTGACTCACCACATTTTTAGTATTAGATCTGGAATGCCTTCTTACATGGCTTCCTATAGATCTACCTACAAAACATACAATAAGGTCAATGTTGCTTCTGCTTTTTGTAATAATTTCATTTTTTTTTACATGAGACAAGATACAAGAATAATAGAAACAAAACCTGAATAATGAGAGAAAAATGAAATGACAGGTTTAAAGTGGTTGTATAGTCATTTTTTTTACTTTTACCTACAGGTAAGCCTATAATAAGGCTTACCTGTAGGTTAAAAAAATATCTCCTAAACCTTTACGGTTTAGGAGATATTCCCCTTGCTATGAGCCGCTGACTGCAGCGGCGCATGCGCACAGGGGATTCTCGGCTGAAGCCCGGCAACTGCCGGACCTTGCCGGGTAAGAAATCTCCCGCACGCATGCGCGGGAGTGATGACATTGCGGCTCCAGCCACTCACAGCGCTGGAACCGCGATACCCAGAAGACATGCCGAGGCAACATGACAGCTCCCTCGGCGTGGACCAGGTAAGATACCGACGCCTCGTTCTAAGGTAAGTATTTCATAATGAGCTCATTATGCCTTTTGCTTTACAGGGTTAAAAAAAAAATAAAATAAAAAAATAAAAAAAAAAATTTGCGGGTATACAACCGCTTTAATCGGATTTGAATTCCATGATCGATCTAAGCTTAAATCTGCTCTCACCCCCTTTTAAATCCTGCCCTGTAGAAGGAAGATGCTTATACTTACCTATTCTGATGACACTCCTGGTCCGGTCACGTGATCAGCTCCCAGGGGTCACAGTCAGGGGAGAGGAGAGACAGCCGACAATGGATGCCCCATAGTAAAACTTATGGGTGACGTCACCGCCTAGGCATTCAAGGTGTTGTCCGCGCACTCTCCCATGGAGCTGGTCCTTGGGAACATCACATAACCAGAACGGAGTGCTCTGAGAATAGGTAGTGTGGCAGAGCGAATACGTGCCAACAGCTTAGTTAGATTCTGGGATTCCACTTTTAAAGTTTACCATCACCAACATGAGCATAACCTCAGTGTAAAAATATGTTCTTATCTAAAGTGCCTTGAAAAAGTATTCTTACCCCTTGGAATTTTCCAAATTTTGTCATGTTACAATCAAAAACGTAAATGTATTTTATTGGGATTTTATGTGATAGACCAACACAAAGTGGCACATAGTTGTAAAGTGGGAGGAAAACGATAAAGGAGTTTTAAAATTTTCTACAAATAAATATCTGAAAAGTGTGGCGTGCATTTGTATTCAGCCCCCTTTACTCCGATACCCCTAACTAAAATCTAGCGGAACCAATTGCCTTCAAAAGTCACCTAATTAGTAAATAGAGTTCACCTGTGTGTAATTTAATTTAAGTATAAATACAGCTGTTCTGTGAAGCCCTCAGAGGTTTTGTAGAGAAGCTTCTTGAACAAACATAATCATGAAGGCCAAGGAACACACCAGACAGGTCAGGGATAAAAGTTGTGGAGAAGTTTAGAGCAGGGTTAGGCTATAAAAAAAAAAAAATATCCCAAGCTTTGAACATCTCACGGAGCACTGTTTAATCCATCATCTGAAAATGGAAAGAGTATGGCACAACTGCAATCTAGTGATGCACCGAATTTTCGGCCGCCGAAACATATCTGCCGAAAATGGCCTTTTCGGCATTTTGCCGAAAAGGAAATCTCGTCGATAACGGTGCCGAAATTGGGGGCGGCGCCCTGTCCCTGGTGCTGCCCATTACGGGAGTGTCCTTCTGGCACGGCGAGCCGCAGTCCTCTCTTCTCCTCCTCCCCTCCCTCCTCGCCGCGATCTCCGTTGTGTCACGGAGCTTAACTACACAGACCGCAGTAACAATGTCCCGCCTCCTGTGACAGACGGCACACTAATCCAATGGTGGGACATTGAATCAGTGTGACGTGATTACAGGAGGCAGGACAGCATTACTGCGACCCGGGCAACTCAAACGCAGCTCCGTGACACACGGAGATCGCCGCTCTGATTTGGGAACTGGCAAGCTGCATGACGGGCACTGGCAGGCTGCATCTCATAGGCACAGGCAGGCTGCATCTCATAGGCACAGGCAGGCTGCATCTCATGGGCACAGGCAGGCTGCATCTCATGGGCACAGGCAGGCTGCATCTCATGGGCACAGGCAGGCTGCATCTCATGGGCACAGGCAGGCTGCATCTCATGGGCACAGGCAGGCTGCATCTCATGGGCACAGGCAGGCTGCATCTTATGGGCACAGGCAGGCTGCATCTTATGGGCACAGGCAGGCTGCATCTTATGGGCACAGGCAGGCTGCATCTTATGGGCACAGGCAGGCTGCATCTGAGGGGCAAACGTGGGCTGCATAACAGGCACTGGTGAGGCTGCATTGATCTCTTGTATCATGTCTGCAGTCTCTGACCATCTCCTCTACCATGTCTGCAGTCTCTGACCATCTCCTCTACCATGTCAGCAGTCTCTGACCATCTCCTCTACCATGTCAGCAGTCTCTGACCATCTCCTGTACCATGTCAGCAGTCTCTGACCATCTCCTGTACCATGTCAGCAGTCTATGACCATCTCCTGTACCATGCCCCCAGTCTCTGACCATCTCCTGTACCATGCCCCCAGTCTCTGACCATCTCCTGTACCATGTCCCCAGTCTCTGACCATCTCCTGTACCATGTCCCCAGTCTCTGACCATCCCCTGTTCCATGTCCCCAGTCTCTGACCATCCCCTGTACCATGTCCCCAGTCTCTTACCATCTCCTGTATAAAAGTATTTTTAAAAACAGTCACTTTCAGTATCGGTGCTGTTGTTTCGGTTTTCGGGATCAAGGAAGATTTCTTTTCGGTATCGGTTTCGGCACCAAAAAACCCATTCATGCATCCCAACTGCAAACCTACCAAGACATGGCCACCCACCTAAACTGACAGGCCAGGCAAAGAGAACATCAGAGAAGCAGTCAAGAGGCCCATGGTAACTCTGGAGGAGCTGCAGAGATCCATAACTCTGGTGGGAGAATCTATCCACAGGACAACTATTAGTCGTGCATTCCACAAATCTGGCCTTTTTGGAAGAGTGGCAAGAAGAAAGCTATTGTTGAAAGAAAGCCATAAGAAATCCCGTTTGCAGTTTGCAAGAAGCCAAGTGGGGGACACAGTAAATATGTGGAAGAAGGTGCTCTGGTCAGATGAGACCAAAATTGAACTTTTTGGCCTTTAACCAAAACGCTATGTGTGGTGGAAAACATTGCCCGGAAAACACCATCCCCACCGTGAAACATGGTGGTGGCAGCATCATGTTGTGTGGAAGCTTTTCTTCAGCAGGGACGAGGAAGCTGGTCAGAGTTGACGGGAAGATGGATGGAGCCAAATACAGAGCAATCTTAGAAGAAAACCTGTAATGCCGCGTACACACGAGCAGGCTTTTCGACCGGACTGGTCCGGACAATCCGATCGTGTGTGGGCTTTATCGGACTTTTCCAGTCGAAAATCTGATGGACTTTAGATTTGAAACATGCTTCAAATCTTTCCGACAGACTCGAGTCCGGTCGAAAAATCCGCTCGTCTGTATGCTAGTCCGACGGACGGAAACCCACGCTAGTGCAGCTATTGGCTACTGGCTATCAACTTCCTTATTTTAGTCCGGCCGTACGTCATCACGTATGAATCCGTCGGACTATGGTGTGATCGTGTGTAGGCAAGTCCGTTCGTTAAAAAAATCTGTTGAAAGTCTGTCAGACCAGTCCGGTCGAAAAGTCCGCCCGTGTGTACGCGGCATTGGAGCCTGCAATAGACTTGAGACTGGGGCAGAGGTTCACCTTCCAGCAGGACAACGACCCTAAACATACAGCCAGAGCTACAATGGAATGGTTTAGATCAAAGCACATTTACAGTATGTGTTGGAATGGCCCAGTTAAAGTCCAGATCTAAACCCAATTGAGAATCTGTGGCAAGACTTGAAAATTGCTGTTCAGACGTTCTCTATCCAATCTGACAACTTGAGCTATTTTGCAAAGAAGAATGGGCAAAAATGTCACTCTAGATGTACAAAGCTGGTAGAGACATCCCCAAAAAGACTTGCAGCTGTAATTGCAGTGTAAGGTGGTTCTACAAAGTATTGACTCAGGGGGGCTGAATACAAATGCACACCATACTATTCACATATTTGTAAAAAAAAAAAAAAAGTTTAAAAACCATTTATCATTTTCCTTCCACTTCACAATTATGTGCCACTTTTCATATAAAATCCCAAGAAAATACATATACATTTTTGGTTCTAACATGACAAAATGTGAAAAATTTAAAAAGGGGTAGGAATATATTACAAGGCACTGTATGTTGACATTTTTTATTGCATTTGCTCACTTCGCCACATTCCAGGGATCCCAAAGCCTGAAGAGGCTTCATTAGCCAGTGTACCATCCACTTCTAGGTTTAACCTTAAAGCGCCCCTGCCCATGGAAATTAATGGGCAGCGCTTTGCAGGCGGTTTTAACCCTTTTTCGGCCACCAGCGGGGGTTAAAATCACCCCGCTAAAACGACAGTAAAGCGCCACTAAAAATAGCAGAGCTTTACCGCCGACGTCCCCAACGCCTCAGTGTGAAAGCACTCTTACTTTTACATATAGGCAAGCCTATAATAAGGCTTACATATACTATAGGTAGTGTAAATATCTCCTAAACCTGCACTGTTGAGGAGATATTTACATTACATGCAGCCAGTGATATCACTGGAGTATGCGCTCTGAAGGAACGGCCTCCTGGGACATTCATTCATCGTGGCTCCGGCCAGTCACAGAGCCAGAGTCCACAAACCTCGGCGCTGGATTGCTTTGTTTTAAGGTAAGTTTACCATACTAGCAAATTATGGCATTACCTTGCAGGGTACAAAGAAAAAAAATACTGTCGATCAGTTTACAACCGCTTTAACCACTTAAGGACCGAGCCTCTTTTTTAGATGTGTTGTTTAAAAACAGTTTTTTTTGCTATAAAATTACTTAGAACCCCCAAATATTATACATTTTTTTTCTAATACCCTAGAGAATAAAATGGTGGTCGTTGCAATACTTTCTGTCACACCGTATTTGCGCAGCGGTCTTACAAGCGCACTTTTTTTTGAAAAAAATACACTTTTTTTAATTAAAAAAATAAGACAACAGTAAAATTAGCCCATTTTTTTTATATCGTGAAAGATAATGTTATGCCGAGTAAATTGATACCCAACATGTCACAAAAGACCTCAGATCTCATATTTACACTAAAATGCTATAAATTGCACTAAAATGCACTAAAAAAAAAATTGTCATTTAAAAAAATTATTTAAATTCTTTTTAAAAAAATGGCCCTTTAAGACAGGGTTCGACAAAACCCGGGCGCCAGGTCGCATTTGCGACTAGAATTAGCGACCTGGCGCCTGGGGCGGCACAGCTGGGGGTATCCTGTCTCTGTGCGGACTCCGACCCCCCCCGTGCGATCGCGTCGGGCCGCGCCGGCCGGTAATTGAGGCCCCGGCTTTGCGGCCTTCTTCGGTAGTTCTGGAGTCCTTCTGAAATCTGGCGCCATCTTGTGGTGGCCGTTGGTATTGCAACCAGCAATGCTAATGCAATGCTAATGCAAAATACCTGCCTTTTTTTCACTGCCCATCTCCTTCCCAAAGTGGAGAAGAGAAGGAAGTGAATGTGGGGATAGCCTTTTTTTTTTTTTTCGTAATAGATTTTATTTTTATTTATATTTATATAAAAACTGTTTATTTATTTTTTCCTAATTAAAATTAATTTATTTGTTATCTCCCTGCTTGGCCCCTTTCACATGGGCTGTCTGATCAGGTTCGCCTGTCTGTTTTTCAGGCGGACCTGATCAGACCATTAGAGCCCTTTCACACCGGGCCGCCGGCGGTAAAGCGGCGCTATTTTTAGCGCTGCTTTACCGTCGTTTTAGTGACGCTATTCGGGCCTCTAGCGGGGCGGTCTTTTTCTGTGTAAATTTAAGATTAGTTATTTTTTATATTGAAAATAAAGCTTTGTCGGTCGTTTAAAAAAAACCTGGCTCCTAACTTTTTTAGCTGGCTCCTAGATTCCAAGCAAATTTGTCAAGCCCTGCTTTAAGAGCTATGTGCGGAAGTGACGTTTTGACGCCCTGCAATGTCATGGAGACGGGTAGGGGCCATCTTCCCCTCACTCGTCTCCATGCTCAGCCACAGAGAGGACGCGATCGCCTTCGCCTCTGCCGACGGCTCCGGTAAACGGCGGAGGGCACCAGAACGCAGCAGGAGGGGGGGCGACGCAGAGACCACTTTCATCTTGTAGCGGACCGCCGGCCGAACACAAGGATACCGGGGTTATGGCAGCTAGCTGCTGCCATAACGATGTCCCATGCCAAAGTAAGGACATATATCGGTGTGCAGTGGTCCGGAAGTGGTTAAAAGGAAAAAAAGTAAGGGGTATTTGAAGTGGACTTTATATGTGATCAATGTGATATTTAACCTTTTCTTACTATAAACGTTCCCATCTATATCCCTACCATACACAAAAAATAAAAATAACAAAAAGCAAAAAAGAGTTCTCAAAATAATTAAATAAAAAAAAAAAAAAAAAAAAAAAAGGGAAAACACACAACTATTTTCCCCCTTTCCAAAATGCAGCTCCCCGCCCCCAATCCTACCTAATCCTAATAAGCTGAGCATTATTCCATATTTAACCTTTTAGTGCCGCCACCTCCCAGCCCTTTAAGAGGTTTATGATGCAGGGAAGTGGGGCTTTAGACCACGCGACCACCGTGATTGCCTGTCTCGACTATCACGTGACCCAAAAAACTTGCGATCGGGAGCGAGGCGACTGTGCCGGGAGCGCACAGCGCACGCACTCTCGGCATGAGTGTATTGGAAGCAATTCACGCAAATATGTCGCCCTTTGGCACCAAGGACCAGACACAGAGGCCACATATTTGCATACAGCCGGCGCCAAGGGGTTAAACTACTATATAAAATATCCAAACTCAAAACCTATAACAATAAATGAAAAATAGGAAGAGATGGTGGCGCTAATAAGTGTGGTAGTGATAAATAACCGTGAATCAAAAAATACTGAAACAATGATTCTGTAGTTCTAAATAATAAAAATCACCCAGTGACAAGTGAAAAAAATGTCTATATAATAATATAGTCCATGAATATAAGTTGGCAAAACAAATAAGAGAAAGACTTCAATCTTCTTGGACTCTTAATCTTCCACCACACCAACGTGTTTGTGACACCTCTCGCACTCACCAGCTTGTATTGCCTCCCACTCTCGTGCTTGGCAAAAATAGTAATTGAACCACACCTGGGTTGCAAACGATAATCCGTGACTCAAATCAGAAAAGCTCCATATGTGGAAAATAAATAAACAAAGTGCTCCACATAGCGTAATAACGTTTTAACCAGTTTAATAAAATCACACCAAAAACACTTCAATGTTTACACTCACATTTAAAACGAAAAAATTAAGCCTCAAAAGTAAATCCACAGCAAGCAAACAAACGGTGGATTAGCGGTGCACTGCGGTCACAGCAGACCTGAAGTGTGTGCTTGTGGTGTATCTCTCACCCCACTCCTAAGGTCCTGCTATCCGGTATCAGTGTGTAGTTTCTCAGAAAGCGGCATCTCATGTCAGTACGATAGATTACCGTCTAGCCACGCCCCGACATGTTTCGTCACTAAGACTTCCTCATGAGATTGGCTACATGGCCCATCCATCATCCCTTATGTATTCTCCCTCTACTAGTCATGTGATTCTCGATACCGCGCATGCGCACACGTCATGTCCCCATGACCGCAAAGCGCCGGTAAATAGTATATACACAAATCTATCTGATCAGGAGTTATAATGATACTGATGCATTTAACAGTAGACAATGTATCAAACAGTGTTGCACAGAAGATACCAAAGCATTTAAACCAACATTTATTAAGGCGATGGTGTGTATAAACTTGAAAAGACACATTTAAGAAAAGGAAATATATTATATCTCATTATTAAAATAACCGCTCGATTTAGTTTAATATGGCAGTGGATAATCTGCTCATAAGAACTGGAAATAAACATAGAGCAGTGGTGTAAATTAAAATGCGCTAAATGAAAAAAATATATAGTATAAAAATATTATAAAACATCAGTGATCTGATACGATAATTCAATCAAGTTGGAGAACAAACTACTAATATTCCCCTATAAGTCAAATTAAATCACTAATACACCGTGAGGTACCACTGGTAAGGTCCACCTATGTGAAAAAACAGCGCATGTCCCATCTCTCTCACATTTCTTATAGCGATCCAGGATAACTACATACTCTGAATACTCTAAGTGGATGCAATATATATGATTGTTTTTTACCTATATTGTTAAATTGGGGATATAAAACATGCATCCCAACATTGATGAATAATAATAAAACTGGCAGGAAATAGTAACATTAGAAATTATGACTAATGATGAAGACCAAAAATGATGTCAACCACTTTGTGTTCAATACCCCAAAATAAATCAAATATCAGACTGTAAGTTGGTCAATAATCATTAATAAAGCAGTTGAGGTCTACCTCAATGTTTAACCCTCTAGGTGCAAGGCACTTCATCAAAAAAATCCAGCGGGTTTCTCTTTGGGACAGATCCCTAACTGTGTTAGAGCCCCTCCAAGATGGGTGGATAATGTCTATCCCACAGAATTGTAATAAGGAGGGGTCCTGATTGTGTTTCTCTTTAAAGTGTAGAGATACACTGTGATAGCGAAAACCTATCCTGATGTTTGCCAGATGTTCTGCTATCCGGACTTTAAGAAGTCTTTTTGTTCTTCCCACATAAAATAGCCCGCATGGGCACCACGTCAGATATACTACGTGTGAGGAGTTACAGGTGATAAACTTCTTAACCTCCCTGGCAGTATGATTATTTCAGATTTTAGGTGCTGAAAGCGGTACAATTATTTTGAATGGAAATTTGGCGTTTTATATTGTAGGCCTGTAATTCTTAGGAATAATTCACTTAAATCTGTCTAAACCAGAGTCTAGTAGACATCCCTGGTATGATAAAGTTTGAAAAACAAAATCATAAAATTTTATTATAATAAATAACTATAAATAATTATAACCAAATAATAATATAATAATAAAAAGTATTCAATAATGGAATCAAATCAAAAACACTGAAATTTGCTCAGTTGCAGAATTGTCGCTGTCATTACTTTTCAGTGTTTGATGACGGATCTCCCCACAAATCACTATCGCTCAATTCTGCAAGTGATTCTAATTTTATTATCGCCGTTTTCTAGCTGGTCTAAAACCGCTTTTGATGTAAATGGACGGTTTTGGTTGCTATGAACAATCTCCAGTTTCCAGGCAGAAAGAACAGTTTTTATAATATAAAACTGCATGCAGGGCACTGGAGAAACCACTAGGGACAAAGGGGATGTGTAATTATTTGATACAGTACTGTAATCTGTAAGATTACAGTATACTGTATCTATACTGTGTGTTTTACTTTTTGAATTTGGCGCCAAACTCCGTCCCCGTGCGTCGCAACGCTGGCAGGGAACGAAGCTTGGCACTGTGAATCGAGCGAGACACGGCGGCTCGCAAATCACAGCGGGGAGACATCGCAGGATCCAGGGGACAAGGTAAGTAACCTCTACATGGATCTACATGGATACTGCGATGCGATCCCGAGTCTGGCTCAGGGTTACTGCTTTTGGTACTGAAAATCCACCCCGAGCCAGACTCGGAAATACCGCTAGGGGGGTTAATGTTGAAGGATTCACCATCTCTATTGGAAACCTCAGTCCTACCCCTGTTACTGATTTTAACAGTTCTGCAGCATTTGCATTTTCTGCAGGAGAAAAAAACCTTTCAAGTTAATTTTGAGGGCCTGTTGATCTGGGGAATCCAATATCTTTTTTACTATTCGATCACCAAAATTTGGGGCACGCCTGTAGATAAATCTTGGTTGACTATCCAAAATCTCCCCTAGATGTCTATCTCTACATAATACAGTGGGGACGGAAAGTATTCAGACCCCCTTAAATGTTTTACTCTTTGTTATATTGCAGCCATTTGCTAAAATCATTTAAGTTCATTTTTTTCCTCATTAATGTACACACAGCACCCCATATTGACAGAAAAACACAGAATTGTTGACATTTTTGCAGATTTATTAAAAAAGAAAAACTGAAATATCACATGGTCCTAAGTATTCAGACCCTTTGCTGTGACACTCCTATTTAACTCAGGTGCTGTCCATTTCTTCTGATCATCCTTGAGAAGGTTCTACACCTTCATTTGAGTCCAGCTGTGTTTGATTATACTGATTGGACTTGATTAGGAAAGCCACACACCTGTCTATATAAGACCTTACAGCTCACAGTGCATGTCAGAGCAAATGAAAATCATGAGGTCAAAGGAACTGCCTGAAGAACTCAGAGACAGAATTGTGGCAAGGCACAGATCTGGCCAAGGTTACAAAAAAATTTCTGCTACACTTAAGGTTCCTAAAAGCACAGTGGCCTCCATAATCCTTAAATGGAAGATGTTTGGGATGACCAGAACCCTTCCTAGAGCTGGCCGTCTGGCCAAACTGAGCTATCGGGGGAGAAGAGCCTTGGCGAGAGAGGTAAAGAAGAACCCAAAGATCACTGTGGCTGAGTTCCAGAGATGCAGTCGGGAGATGGGAGAAAGTTGTAGAAAGTCAAACATCACTGCAGCCCTCCACCAGTCGGGGCTTTATGGCAGAGTGGCTCGACGGAAGCCTATCCTCAGTGCAAGACACATGAAAGCCCGCATGGAGTTTGCTAAAAAAAAAACACCTGAAGGACTCCAATATGGTAAGAAATAAGATTCTCTGGTCTGATGAGACCAAGATAGAACTTGTTGGCCTTACTTCTAAGCTGTATGTGTGGAGAAAACCAGGCACTGCTCATCACTTGTCCCATACAGTCCCAACAGTGAAGCATGGTGGTGGCAGCATCATGCTGTGGGGGTGTTTTTCAGCTGCAGGGACAGGACTGGTTGCAATCGAGGGAAAGATCAATGCGGCCAAGTACAGGGATATCCTGGACGAAAAACCTTCTCCAAAGTGCTCAGGACCTCAGACTGGGCCGAAGGTTTACCTTCCAACAAGACAATGACCCTAAGCACACAGCTAAAATAACGAAGGAGTGGCTTCACAACAACTCCGTGACTGTTCTTGAATGGCCCAGCCAGAACCCTGACTTAAACATCTCTGGAGAGACCTAAAAATGGCTGTCCACCAACGTTTACCATCCAACCTGACAGAACTGGAGAGGATCTGCAAGGAGAAATGGCAGAGGATCCCCAAATCCAGGTGTGAAAAACTTGTTGCATCTTTCCCAAAAAGACTCATGGCTGTATTATATCAAAAGGGTGCTTCTACTAAATACTGAGCAAAGGGTCTGAATACTTAGGACCATGTGATATTTTAGTTTTTCTTTTTGAATAAATATGCAAAAATGTCAACAATTCTGTGTTTTTCTGACAATATAGGGTGCTGTGTGTACATTAATGAGGAAAAAAACAAACTTAAAATGATTTTAGCAAATGGCTGCAATATAACAAAGAGTGAAGAATTTAAGGGGGTCTGAATACTTTTCGTCCCCACTGTATATGCCAATGTTTCTTATAAATGTTCTCTTATAAATGTACTTCTTTGTATTGGAAATGAAAATTGGATATAAAGCCCAATTGGTGTTGATTATTTGGCATCTGAACCTCAGTTTTCTTCTTTAGCCATACTTCTCTTGGGATCTCAGATACTTCTTGGATAGTCTTATTCAAGGACTCCTCTGTATATCCCTTCTGTAAAAATTTCATTTTAAGCACTTGAGCTTGTTGGTGAAAATCCGTTATTTTAGTACAGTTCCGTTGAATTCTTAGCATTTGTCCCCTAGGTATGTTTCTAATCCATGATGGATGATGGCCACTTCGAATTGATAGAAAACGGTTATGTTCTGTTGGTTTGAAGTATACTTTAGTTTTCCATTTTTCTATTCTCTTTTTCAATAATGACGTCCAAGAAGTTGATACTGCTCTCGCTAATCTGGTAGTCCAACTTGATATTGTTATTATTCCGGTTTAGATCTTCTAAGAATTTCATCACAGATTCCAGTGACCCCTCCCATATAAATAGGAGGTCATCTATAAATCTGCGATAAAAAAACTTTAGTTTTGCGGGCATCTTTTGCTGAAAACATATCTGTCCTCCCATCCTGCCATTAACGGGTTGGCTAGGCTGGGAGCATATTTGGCTCCCATAGCCACACCAACCTGCTGCGAGAAGAATTGTCTATTCTACCAGAAGTAATTGTGCGACATGCAATAATCAAGCGCATGCCCCAAAAAAACGCTTCTGGGAATGAGGGATATCATCCCTTTTACTTAATGCCCAGTTCAACGCCAAAGTAGCATCCTCATGTTGGATGATCGTGTATAATGAGCACACGTCAGCTGTAACCAAATATGTTTCAGACGTAGTACTCAATTGAACATCATCCAACAAAAGCAATAATTCTGTATCCTTCAAATAGGCCTTGGTCGTTTTAACACTGGCTTGGAGGAATTTATCCAGATACTCCCCTAACCGTGCCGTAACTGACCCTATGCCGTTAACTATAGGCCGTGCTGGTGGGACTTGTGTGCTCTTATGCATCTTGGGCAGCGTGTAGATGATGGGAATCCTACATGCACTGGGCACTAAATATCATCTTTCCTTGGAATTTAGAGCATTGATGCCATAACCCCATTCAACTAGTAAATCCAACTGAGTGGTGTCAATCAATAATTTTTTATATGTGATGTCATCACCCAAGAGGTCATTTAGTTGACAGACATAGAAAGATTTGTCCATCACAACTACCCCCCTCCCTTGTCTGCTGGGCGGACAATGAGGTCCTTCCTTTCTTCAACTGATCTGATGCCATCTCCGATATATTCACGGTTTATTCTTTTCTTTGGATTCAATTCTTCAATATCCTTAAGCACTAGATTTTTAAAAACCTCAATGAAATGGTTACTTTAGTTCTGGGGATTGAATATGGACTTATTTTTCAAGCCACTATCAATTTTCTCAACAGAATTAGAGATTTTAGGTACAGAATTTCCCGATTGACTAATAAAATATTTTGTAATGTTCAATGTTCTGATGAATTTATGTGTATCAATGTACACTTCAAACTTGTTTAAACTTTTGTTCGGTGCACATTTCAATACCAAATTAAGTATGTTTAATTCTCTTTGGTTCAATTTCGTCTTGCTCAAATTGTATATTCCTTTATTTAATTGTCTCTCATCCGCTTTTTTGGATTGTATACGTCAACCTGATCTGCACCCTCTTCTTCTCTTTGTTCTGATATGATGGTGTATTTTTTTCTCCTCCCTTGTGTTTGTGCGTTTGAGGGTTCTTTTTCCGAATTCCCCCTGGGAGGCGTCACTGGAATCTGTGATGAAATTCTTAGAAGATCTAAACCGGAATACTATCAAGTTGGACTACCAGATTAGCGAGAGCAGTATCAATTTCTTGGACGTCATTATTGAAAATAATAATAATAATAAGGGGAGAAGGGGGGGAGATGGGCGGAGTCTAGCGGAGCAGACATGCATTGTTAGAGCTCCGCACCGCTGAGGAGAGAAGAGAAGGACAAAGCGGAGCCTGCAGACTCAAAAGGTATCCATTTGAACCTTTTTGCCCCAGGGAACAAACTGTGAAAGTTTGGGCAGGAAATATGGTACTGAGAGGAAGCCGTGGCAGAAATAAAAATCACCTCACAAAGAGCTCACAGGCACTCACTGCAACTAAAGCAGCCAGTGGCGGAATTATCGGGGTCGCAACAGTCGCAGTTGCGACGGGGCCCGGCATTCTGCCACTGTGGGGGGGGCCCAGCGGGGTTGCTCTTCACATCGCTGAGGCTGAGCCGCTGAGCGTGTCTCTCATCTAACAGCAGAGAGACACCGGCATTGTTGGTTTTATTTCCCTGCTCTCCGTGTGTCCTCTCTCTCTCACGGCATGACAGGACACACAGCTGATCTCCCCCCTCCTCTCTCTGGGTGCTCCGAGTCCGCGGGAAATGTGAGCTCCTTAGCTTCACACTTGACTGCCCGCGGAGCACACAGAGAGAGGAGGGGGGAGATCAGCTGTGTGTCCTGTCATGCCGTGAGAGAGAGAGGACACACGGAGAGCAGGGAAATAAAACCAACAATGCCGGTGTCTCTCTGCTGTTAGATGAGAGACACACAGGTGTACAGCGGAGCGGACCGAAGCCGCCTCCCCCTCCTCTCTGGTTACGGAGGGGGAGGAGGAGGAGTCCGAGGGAGAACGCTGTTCTGAGGTCTGTAAAGTTTATATTCAAATTGACATGTGCTGGGGGGAACACTATGGGGTGGGGATATGCACTGATGAGGTGGGGGTCTGCACTGAGGGGGGGTCTGCATTGATGGGGTGGGGGTCTGCACTGAGGGGGGGGGCTGCATTGATGGGGTGGGGGTCTGCACTGAGGGGGGGGGCTGCATTGATGGGGTGGGGGTCTGCATTGATGGAGGGAGAGGAGTCTGCACTGAGTGGGGTCTGCATTGATGGGGGGTCTGCACTGATGGAGGGGGGTGGTCTGCATTGTGGGGGGCCTGCACTGATGGAGGGGGGGTCTGTAATGAGGGGGGGGTGTGCTGATGGAGGGGGGTGGTCTGCATTGTGGGGGGCCTGCACTGATGGAGGGGGGGTCTGTACTGAGGGGGGGATGTGAACTGATGGAGGGGGTCTGCACTGATGGAGGGGAGGTCTGCACTGATGGAGGGGGGTCTGCAATGATGGAGGGGAGGTCTGCACTGATGGAGGGGGGGTCTACACTGGGGTCTATGGTGATAGAGGGGGGTCTATACTGATAGATGGGGGTCTGCACTAAGGGGGTCTACACTGATAGATGGGAGTCTAGGCTGATAGAGGGGGGCTATACTGATAGATGGGGGGTCACTGAAGGGGAGGCACTGATAGGGGACACCGATGGGAGGCACTAATAGGGGACACCGATGGGAGGCATTGATAGGGGACCCCGATGGGAGGCACTGATAGGGGGCACTGGTGGGCAATGATGGGGGGCACTGAGAAGGCACTAGGGGGCACTGATAGGGGGCACCAATGGGAGGAACTGATAGGATTTACTGATGAGCATTGATAGGGGGCACCGATGGGAGGCACCAATGGGATTTACTGATGAGCAGTGAAGGGAGGCACTGATAGGGGGCACTGATAGGAGGCACTGAAAGAGGGCATTGATAGGCTGCACTGATAGGAGGCATTGATGAGCACTGATAGGCAGAACTCATAGGCTGCACGGATGGGCACTGAGGAACACTGATAGGCAGAACTAAGGCAGTATTGATGGGCAGTATTGAAGAGTACCGATAGGTGGCATGGATGGACGCTGCAATAATGAGCACTGATAGGTGGTGCTGATAGGCAGATTTGAGGGGCACTAATAGGCAGCATTCATGAGCACTGATAGGTAACACTTGTAGGTGGCATTGATGGGCACTGATAGGTGGCATTGATGGGCACTGATACATGGCACTGATGATTGGGGCACTGATTATCAGTGTAAACAATTTACTGACATTCTTGACAGTTAATGGCAGTCCTTTCCTCACACAGACATAGCACGGGAGGAAAGGGCTGCGGATAACCGGCAAGTCTGTTTACATGTGATCAGCTGACATCACATGGTAAAGGGCCACTGTGATTGCGCTGGATGCACGTCCCAGGGGGCATGCGGGAAGCACGGTTTTGGGAGGATGTCCATGGATGCCCTCCCAAAATTGGAAGCCTGGAGCTCGGATGGAAGGGGGGGGGCCCATCATTGTTTCTTGCACCGGGGCCCTGAAGGTTCTAGTTACGCCTCTGAAAGCAGCTCCAGTCACCTCACAATATACAGCATCAGGGCGCTCTCACAGGCAGAAAATGTCACAGCAAGACTCTCCATTTGAGTCAGATACAGAACAAATCCTCTCACAAACTTCTCCACAAGCCTCCTCAGCATCCCCAGTAATATTATTACAATTTGAAAAGATGCTTCATAAGGCTTTAAAACAAACCTCAGACCAAATAACAAACAGCCTAACCAAAGAAATAAGAGAGCTGGGAAACCGCACCGCAGCCTTAGAAATAAAAATGGATGAAATTGAAATTACAACCCAAGAAAATATAACAGAATTGGAACAATTAAAAGAGAATTTAATACTTCAAACTAAGCTCGAAGATTACGAAAATAGAGCCAGACGTTCAAACTTGCACATAAGGGGGATACCTGAAACTGTGACAGACCTGCAATCTACTATTACTGCTCTATTACAAGAACTAAAGCCAGATATCCCTATTGAACGTTTAGAACTGGACAGAGTACACAGAGCCCTCACAGCCAAAAAGAAAGATGGACCCCCACGTGATATAATCACAAAATGTCATTATTACAGAACGAAAGAACAAATACTAATTGCTGCAAGAGAAAAAAAAAAGGAACTTAAATTTTCAAGGACACAATTATCAAATTTTTGCTGACCTATCCCAACTTACTATTACTAAAAGATGATCCATGAAACCCCAACTAATGGAACTGCAACGCCACAACATTATGTATCAATGGGGCTTCCCCTTTTCAGTCAGATTTAACTACCAAGGTACAATTTACAGAAGCAGATCAGCAGATGAATTACAACAAACCCTTTTTAAAATTAAATCTGACAGAACCCACAAGCAGCAACTCTCCCACACGCAGAAGAATGGCATCATCTTCACCTTCAGGCAGCACTCAGAAAATTTCAGAACAAAATGGGAATCATCATTCTCACAAAAGAGGCCGTTATGCCACATCATCCATGGACCAAGAAGATTCAATGGACTGACATCCTAATTCCTGATATCTCTTCATTTATTATACTAAGAGATGGTTCTCTATAAAAAACCTGTATTTATAGCTGAATGTAACTGCATTCTGATAGTCACGCACTGTGTGGGATCATGTTACATTCCAGTTATATTTCTTATTACTTCTGATTCATATAGCCTTAGAATATATAAGTGAAATAAGGAAATTCTTGTTCAGTTATATATTTTCAGGTAATAACAATAGATTTATTACTTTTTAGGACAAATATGTTCAATAATCCAGAAGTAATGGAAGCTTTTTCTTTCTTTTCTTAAAACAAATATATTATTACCTAACTAGTTCCTAGAACTATGTTTTTGTTTATTCTAATCTGAAGCAATACAACCTCAATTTTATGAGTTAACATATCTAAACAGTTACATATGAATAAAATATGTAATTGTTTACTCTAAAAGGGTTAAAATCCCAAAATAATTCAAACTATCTTCATCAATACCAAAGTTATTAACAGTACCTTTCTAACTGAATTATTTAGCCTAGGGCAAGACTAACCATATACAATCACCCTGGAATAAATAATTTCAACAAAAACTATATTCTACACTCCAATTAATGAATCATTATTTTGATGTCTTTTGACATAGCACTTCTCTCCTGTAAGCGGAAGATCCGTGTACCCCCATTAGCCCTCCTCATTCTCCCAACCATATTATGTGGGAGTGTGACGAAGGCACTTATTCCCCTGAGAGAGATATTTATTCTCTTTCACGGGTAAATTGTGATTACTTGCAAAAAATAATTTATACAATGTATCATCTAATCTCATGTTTTTTGTTTACTCTTTACTCCAGAATTCACTAGTTTCTTTCCTATCTTTTCATCTCTTCAGTCCACACAGGTTGATCTGCACAGTCAGCTCTGCATAACAAAAAGTAAGTCAAAACTATTTGATCTGTTGCCATGGCACCACTGAATATACTTTCCCTGAATGTTCAGGGAATAAATGTCCCTCAAAAAAGGACCAAAGCCTTCCGTACTTTCCATAACAAGAAGGCTCACATAGTATGCCTCCAAGAAACACACTTCACCAAAGATTCTACTCCAAAATATATTTCTCCTTTTTATCAACAAATTTACACGGCTTCTGCCTGTACCAAACAAAGGGGTACTCTAATTGCATTTCACCGATCCACACCATTCACCTTATCATCAGAAATTAAAGACCCAGAAGGTAGATACCTGATACTCATGGGTTATATAATGGATACAGCAATCACGGTGATTTCCTACTACGCTCCTAACAAACAACCTACACCATTCCTCTCACATATATTACAAGTGATTAATACACACAAAATAGGAACAGTGATAATGTGCGGGGATTCGAACCAGGTCCTCCTCCCATTTCTAGATAAATCACCTTTTACACCATCCAAAATAACCTCTAGATTACTTTTTTCTCAACTTCTTTCCAAATACAATCTGGTAGATTCGTGGAGAGAAAGTAACCCAATGAAAAAGAAATTCACTTATTTCTCGCACCCTCATCAAACCTTCACCAGAATAGATCATATTTTTCTAACAATAGGAATGATACCAGAAATTATTGCATCAGATATAATTCCGATTCCGTGGTCTGACCATAATGCAGTATACACTACTATAGCCTCAGCCATACCAAAAGCGCATGACCCAACGTGGTACTTACCGGACATAATGCTCAAACACCACCTACATCAGATGGCCATTGAACAAGCTTTAAAGGAATACATAATAATACAACAGACATTTCCCCAATAACACTGTGGGAAGCTCATAAGCCTGTCTTGCGTGGTACAATACAAAGACAAATGGCACTATTTAAACGGGAACGCAAAAATCTAGCAAAAAAACTAGAACTCAATTTTAATGCAGCCTACATATCATTCCAAGATAATCCATCTCAGACTACAAAATCTAATCTGGAAAAATCTAGATTGGAATACGATCTATTTCTCACTGAGTCAGTTGATAAATCCCTCAAACGCTCCAAACACAATTTCTACATGAATACAAACAAACCGGGTGCATATTTGGCTCGGGCATTAAATTCAACTAACAAATCTTTCAAACCAATACGTTTGAAATTATCAAAAAATGTTTATACTTGTAATCCAGTTAAAATAGTCCATAAATTTCACTCACATCTCGCAACTTTATACAAGACAAACAATGAATTTAATCCTACAGAGGCTGAATCCTTCTTCTCAAAAATAACCTTACCTGAGTTGTCTCAGAATCAAAAAAGCAGTTTGGATGAGCCTATAACTATAGATGAAGTTGCTAACGCCATAAAAGACCTAAAACTTAACAAAAGACCAGGCCCAGACGGCTACTCGGCTTTATACTATAAAACATTCTCAGAAATACTCTCTCCCATTCTCACTGAAACTTTTAACAAACTTCTAGAAGGACATTTTTTTCGGCAAGAAACACCAATGGCAATTGTTTGTATGATCCCAAAACCCCTTTCTGATGATACTTCCTGTGTGAATTATCGGCCTCTCTGTTAAACCTTGATATTAAATTATTAGCAAAAATAATAGCAAAACGCCTCAATAGCATTATAGGAAAATTAATACATAGAGATCAAGTAGGCTTAGACCAAGTGGAACTGGATTAAGTGGATTTAACAGCACGGAGGTGGAAATAAGTGGAAACATCCAGACTCGGAGAAGGGGATCCTCACCACCAGTACACAAGAAGGAGCCTATGAATGAGTAGAGCGGTAGAGGGACATCCAACAGAGGCAATCATCCTGAGGCACCCACTCTCTTGCCTAATACCCCTTTGAGGGTGACGGAATCTGGTGAGTGGAGGAGCACGGGGGGGAGCACTTGGAGTCACCGGTTTCTATATGCACAGGAGTCACCTATTACCACCCTTTGGACATGTGAATGCATGTTAATCGATCCTGACGTTCCTAAACATCCTTTCTTCTAATATTAAGACTCTTTTACCCTGTTTGGGTTTTATTTCAGGGACTTTCATTTCCCACAGATGTACTTTTTATATGAATACTAATGGTTTGGACTTTTGTCTTTATGGATTTGCTCATATGAATTTAGTCTATATGTATTTATAGTTCAATGCACTTTTGTTTCACTTCATGCACAGTGCACTTCTGGTACCGCACTTAAAAGGGATACAAGGAGACCCTCACATGGTTACTGTTAGCCCTTAATTTTATGGCACTAATACTATAGGAGGTTACTGAATGACATTTTTTTTTTTTTTTTTTTTTAAAGTTTTTTATTATGCACAACAAGTATACATAGCATACATAGTACACATATTCCATATGTTCCATTAGCATAGAAATTCCATAAATATAACAGTCATATTACAGGTTTAACATATGCCTTTCCCATCATCAATTCTATCATATGATAGTATACACGTGCATTTTTTTAACAGAACAAAGCACCCCCCCCCTCCCCCCTTCTTCCCCCGGGATGTCTACATTTCGGTACTTTTCACCCATTCACAAGAAACAGAAAAGAAAAAAACCATATCTAGCCCATCTAGGAAGGGGAATCAAAACAGTCTATTATCATCTCTCGAGGATCCAACTCTGTCACTCTTAGAACATACTAGGGCTTCTCCACATCCAGAGTATTTTCCGAGTCTATCCACCTAGACCACACTTTCCTAAACTTCTTGGTAGCCCCTCTAGCCTCGGAAGTCATTTTATACATCATTAAATCTGCATTTATTATATTAATCCACATCCCTATCGTCAATTGTTCCTCATGTATCCATCTCCTTGCTATGAGCTTTTTAACACCAAAATACAGGATCCTTAGAAACAATTTAGTGTGGGTATTCATCTCTTCTTGATCAAAAATCCCAAGTAAACACCGCATAGGAGAGCAAATATTCGGTAAAGCAAACTTGTCTGATATAAATTCAGTGACCTGAGACCATAACGGTCTCACCTTCATACATTCCCACACCATATGTGCAAATGTGCCCTCCTCCTTCCCACATTTATGACATATAGCAGAGTCCCTCCTATGCATTCGATGTAATCTGGTCGGTGTATAGTATTGTTGGTGTAGATATCGATATTGAATCATTCTGTCCGTGGAGGAGATAACAGACACCAAAAAAGTGTCCAGTACCTCCTGCCACAGCTCCTCTGACAACTCCGGGACAATCACCTCCCATCTCTCCCTGGCCTTGGAGGTCAGAGCTACCTGACCCGGACCCACCGCCCCGTAGTATCTGGAAATCCTCTTTGACTCATCCGGGTCAATCAGTACTCTTTCCAGGTCTGTATTCTGGACACGAATCTCAGACCCTCCGAACTGAGTGTGTGCCGCGTGCCTCAATTGTGCATATCGGAAGAGCCAAGACCTCGGCACTCCAAATTGCTCACGCAACTGGGTAAACGTGCACAAACGACCATCACTACAGATTTGGTGTAGATATTTAATACCGTATTTTGCCCATGTCCCTGGGCCATCAGAGAGCTTCATAAACTCCCCCAATGATCGATTGTACCACAAAGGACTGTTAGGAGATAGCCATAAGGGTTCATCACCCCGTCTCTGAGAGCACAGGTGAAAAACCCTTCCCGGTAAAGCCATCACCGAGCCTATCTTCCTACCCGGAACCCCCCTCCTATATAAGACATTCTGCAGGGTCTCCTGTGATGTGGCAATTGCAGCAGGTGTCTGCGGAAACAACCGCCAATGCAAGAAAGAGAGCTGTGAGGCCATAAAATAGGAGCGCAGATCCGGAAGGGCAAGTCCCCCTAATGTAACTGGTAGTTTCAAAACCTTTAAAGAGACCCTGGGAGCTTTAGACCCCCACAAGAAACTTACAATAATGGAGTCAATATTCCTAAAGACCCGCAATGTCACGAAGACCGGGGAGTTCGAGAGGATATATAGAAACTTTGGCAGGAAGATCATCTTAAATAGATTTATCCTTCCCATCAAGGTGATCGGTAAATTCTGCCACCTTTGAACTTTTTCCCGAAACTTCCCCACTATTGGTGACAAATTGGTCTCCAGGAACTTGGAAATGGGGAGCTGAATCTCAATTCCCAGGTATCTGAAAGACGGAGATAATGGAATGGGGCATCCCAATGGAACAGTCACCCCCTCATCTATAGGGAAAAGAGAAGATTTTTTCCAATTTATACGGAATCCAGAGTAATCTCCAAACTTCTGTATCAATCGGAAAGCCTCCAGGAGCGAGGGCCCTGGATCCTGGAGATATAGCAGCATGTCATCTGCATAGAGTGACACTCGCTCCTCAAAATCCCCAATCCTCAATCCAGTCAACTGTGAACTAGACCTTAGCTGTACCGCTAAGGGCTCAATGGCCAGGGCAAACAGTAGGGGTGAAAGTGGACACCCCTGCCTGGTGCCCCGATAAATGGGAAAGGGTTCTGATATAATACCATTGACCCGTATTCTAATCAATGGGTCCGTATACAAAAGCCGGACCCATGAGATGAACACTGGGCCAAAACCATAAGACTTCATCAATTGAAACAAATACGGCCACTCAACCGAGTCAAAGGCCTTCTTTGTATCTAAAGAGGCCACCACTCTAGTCCCGGAGTTGTCATGAACCGTCTGAAGATTCAAGAAAAGCCTCCTAATATTCATCTAAGTGCACCTACCCTGAATAAATCCTGTTTGGTCTGCGTCCACCAACTTAGGAATGACTGACTGCAGTCTGTTTGCAATTATTTTGGCCAATATCTTTGTATCAACATTCATCAGCGAGATCGGGCGGTAAGAATCACATTCCCGAGGATCTTTTCCCTCTTTAGGTATCAGGACTACCAAGGCTTCCCTCATAGAAGGGGGCAACCCACCTCCCTTCCTAGCCGCATTAAACACTCTAAGCAAGCGGGGAGCTAATCCATAACGATAGGTGCGATACCACTCTGATGGGAAATCATCCAACCCAGGGGATTTTCTAGGGGGGAAGGAGGCAATCGCCTCCTCCACCTCTTCTACTGTAATGCCGGCCTCCAAGGCAGTGCTGTCGTCCACCTCCAAGTTAGGGAGATCGATGTCCGCTATATACGTTTCCACTGTTTCTGACCGCACAGGAGCACAAGACTTGTATAGTTCCTTATAAAAAAGGACAAAAGTGTTCAAAATATCCGCCGAATCACAGACCTCCACCTTACACTCGTTGAAAACCGATTTAATATGTACCGGAACGTATTCCGGCCTTGCCAAGTATGCCAGCAACCTGCCATTCTTGTCACCAAATTCAAACAAACGCCGACGTTGAGCGAGGCCCAGCTTCGTAGTATGGTCTGTCAGTGCTGTCTTGTACTCCCGTGTTGCCATCCGCAATGTCAACAGCCTCTCTCCAGTGGGATCTCTGATATATTCTGCCTCCGCTAGAGAGACCTCTGTTTCCCTATGCTGTAGTGTGGAGGCCAACTGCTTCTTAAAACTCTTTACTTCCGCCATGAACACCCCTCTCAACGTGGCCTTAAAGGCCTCCCACTGAAGCAGAAAGGACCCGGAACCGGCATTATCAGCCCAATAATGTTTGATGGCCTCTGTGCACTTAATTGTTATATATTCTTCCTGTAGCCAACTAGCTTCCATCCGCCAGAGTCAAAACCCAGGCTTCGGTCCCAGATTAAGCTCCAACAGCATAGGGGAGTGATCAGAGAGAGCCCTAGGCAGGTAAGACATCTTCTGAACTAATGGCATGCCCTCCCCCTCCGTTAGGATAGTGTCTATTCTGGAGAGTGTCTTGTGCGTTTCGGAGTAACAGGAGTATTCCCTAGTATCAGGATGGTGAAACCGCCAGACATCTCTAAAGCCATGAGCAGACATCCATCCCGCCAGTGGGGCAGGAGCCCCACCTATCCCCCCCAACCTGTCCAACTCTGAATCAGAGACCGAGTTAAAGTCCCCCAGTATGAAGATCCTCCCCTCCGCTACCTCATATGTGTCTTTCATCATATCATCCAGATGAGTTAGCGCAAAGGGAGGAGGAACATAGAGATTCACAAATGTCAATGTCATGTTCATCACTTTCAAAACAAGTATCACATATCGCCCTTTAACATCTGTTCTTACTGTTTGAATGGATATGGGCATGGCCTTGGTGACCAGAGTAGAGACTCCCCTCGCATACGAGGAGTAGCTGGAATGATATGCCCCAGCAATGTGAGCCCTTTTTAAAGAGAGAAGCCTGGAGCCCTGCAGATGAGTCTCCTGTAGGAGTATCAGGTGAGGTTTGTATTTTTTTATATACTCAAACACCAAGGAGCGCTTGAACTTCGCATTTAGGCCTCTGACATTCCAGGCCACAACCCGCAAATTTACCTCCATGGCAGATATGAAAAAGCAAAAAAGAGAGTCGAGTGGAGGTGTTCCCTCCACCCCTGTGTATGGTCCTCTGTAAAAACGGGCTTCCAGGCTTCTCCCCTCACACATATTCCCCTACACCGAACATCTTGGGCAGTACCCAATGCAGACACCACAAGTAAAGACAATCCCATCTGTGCGTTAACATAGACCCTTTGTCCCAAATAACATCCCAACTGCCCCCGCCCCCCTCCCCGCACCCAGCCCCAACATGCCAGGCACTTTTTTCCCATAACCTGAAAAGAAGTAGGTAACAGAGATGCGACTCAAAAACTGTCACATAAGACCAGTCGCCAAAAGGGCGGCCAGTTCTACCCGTATTGTTCAAGAACCTTTCACCTGCTATTGAACAAAAAGGCAAAAACAGTAAACAAAGTCTACGAATAGAAAAATATATTGCCTAGAGCATCTTGCAGACTTAGCATATATTGCTGGCAATTGACATATACAGTCCCAATATCAGTAAAAAAACTTTTTTTCCCCCTTTTTTTTTCCTTTCCCCTTTCTTCCCTCCCCTCAAAAACAGTACCAGAAGGTATGGAAAAAAATTAAAACAAAAAAACATTCAGTTCCCTAGAGTATGTGTCCCATAGGAGAATCAGCAAACTGGTATATCCGTGCCAGTAGAGATGTATCTACCATATTGTGCAAAATCAAGCATGACACTAAATGACAACCTTGAGAGAGTAATGCAGGGGGTAAAAAGAACTCTTTCCTCCCATTTTCTTAAGCACATGCCCCTTCTCTTCCTCCCAGCATGTATACAAAACCCCCCCCCCCCTTGTTTCCTCCTTCCTATTCCCCTTTGGTAGGAGAAACCTGAACATCTCCTTACCCCCTCTCTTTATTTTTACAAAACCATATTAGTAGGTAATGGCAAAAAAAGAAAAAGGAGAAAAAAAAAAATTAAAAATTTTTTTCTTAATCAAAACAGAGAAAAAAAAAACGTTCAGTTCCCCTGATTATATGTCCCATGGGAGGATCAGCAGACTGGTATATCCGTGCCAATGTCAATGCATCTTCCATATCTGTGTAATATCAAGCACAGCTGTAAATGTCATTCCTGAGGGTACAATGCAGGGGTAAAAAAACTTTTTCCCTCCCATGTTTCCAGCATGTATGTTAAGAAAATAGGAGAGACCTGAATATCAGTTTAAGTTGGTCTGAAGGAAACGATCAGAAAAAAAGGAGAGAAAAAAAAACCCTAAGACCCCCCCCCTTTTTTTTTTTTTTTTTATCACAAAAAATCCCAAGGTTCTGCTGACATTTCTTCTTTGGGTCTCCAATCTAGTGATGTCTCCGCAGGACTCACTCACGGTCGGTTAGGAGAGACTCTATTTCGTTGGCGCCCATGTGTATCCAACCACTCTGAGGCCTCCGTAGGATTGTTGAAGAAATATACTTTCCCATTATCTACCACCCTTAATTTGGCAGGGTAGAGCATGCTGTATATCAGGCTAAGATCCCTTAATCTCTTCTTTACAGAATGAAAGGAAGCCCTCTGCTTCTGTGTAGTTGCAGAAAAGTCAGGGTATATTGATACACGGCATCCATCGATCGTTAACTCCGGGCCTGTTCTGGCTCCCCGCAGTATATTTTCCCGGTCACGGAAGTGCAGTACTTTTGCAATCATTGATCTAGGGGGGGCTCCCTTTGGAGGTGCCCGTCCTGGAATGCGGTGTGCCCTTTCAATGGCAAACAAACTTGTAAAGGTATTGGAAGGCATATGTTCCAGCAACCACTTCTCAAGGAATTCTTCAGGATGCCTCCCTTCCACCCCTTCCGGGAACCCCACCAGCCTAATATTGTTCCTTCGCATACGGTCTTCCATATCCGCCATCTTTAAAGTATGTTCAGACAATGTCTTCTTAGTCACTTGTGCTGCAGTGTCTAATGGCCTGATTACATCCTCCAATGTATCAAGGCGGCGATCCGTGATCTGTGCCTTTTCTCTTAATTTATGCATGTCATGCTTCATGAAAGAGAATTCTACCTTCAGCTCGTCAAAGTGGGTTATTAACTTGCTCTGACAGCCCTGTATGGCGTCCATGATTTGTGTTAGGGATGGCTCCTCTCCCCCCTCCACCGCTCTGTCAGCACTGGCCCTAGAGTCTCTCAGCCTGTCCAGGGATCTCCCACTCTTCAGCACATCAGCCCGCCGGGGTTTAGGACTCACCCTGTCTTGCTGAGGAGGCGCCTGCTGTGAAGGATCCTCAGGCCTGTGGAGTGGCGGCCATTCGTCCTCCTCCTCCTGTGTGCCGGCGCCATTGTGAGAGCCCCATGCATATTTCGCCAGCCGTTCTCCGGTTGATTTTTGCCAGGGGGGGCCGTATTTCACCATCCCCAGAGACTCCCGGGGTGTCCCCGAACTCATCCCCCACCAACTGAGAAAAAAGTGGGTGTCTTTAGCCCAGGATCACTGCAGGATCTGTTGTCTGCTTACGGAGCTCCGTTCAGAGGCTCCTTACATGCCGCTCACTGAATGACATTTTTAACATGGTTGTTATGTTGTAACAGAGGTGGAGCACTTAAACTAAACCCATACACTGTGATATTTATTTAAGTTACACAGAGGAGTAGCACGATCACTTTAAAGGAATTTTTTAAGTATTTATAAATTTGGCACAAATGAAGGGGTAAGGCACCTTAATAGTACCCTTTTTTGTTTTACACATATTGTTAAAATTTTATAAGGTTTGGGCAATTTCTATTTTAATAGGGCAGCGCCAATTTCCCCATTTTCTTTTTCCAATACATCCAATTAACTCCTAATTAGGAATTAATTAAGGGGAGGCAGCAGCCCTTCCAATATCCTAAGCGCAGACTCTCAATTTACTAATTCATGCCAAATAGACAGGCAGGCGATAATATACGCAGGGCAGTGTTATTGGCACATATTGCTAAAAAACGGAAAATCCCTTTATGTTTTCTATCTCTCGATATTAAGAGGGCATTTGACACAGTATCCTGGCAATATATGCAATATTCATTACAAAAATGGGGTTTTGGACCCCACTTTTTAACATGGATCAAAGCATTATATAATAAACCCAAAGCCTATATAAAATATGCTGGATACAAATCGGATGCCTTTAATATCGAAAGAGGTACCCGACAGGGTTGCCCATTATCTCCCTTATTATTTGCCCTTATACTCGAACCCATGGTACAATACATCAGAACAAACCAAACTATAACTGGCATTGAAGTAGGAGGTATTACACACAAATTATGTATATTTGCAGACGATATATTACTTTTTCTATCATCACCACAGGTCTCTGGTCCTAACTTAATACCAGCTCTTGATGGATTTGCAGCCCTATCCAGCCTTATGATTAATCCTAAGAAATGCCTAGTGCTTAATATTTCGCTCACAAACATGGAATTGATCCCGGCTAGGGCTGCACTCCCATTCACATGGGCAGAAAAATCAATCCCATATCTTGGAATTCATTTAACAGCATCTCATTCTGACTTATTCTCAACCAATTATCCTCCTGTATTAAGACAGATCACAAATCTAATAAAACAATGGTCGCAACTTCCTTTATCCTGGATAGGGAAGATTAATGCAATCAAAATGACTATTCTACCCAAATTGCTTTATCTATTCAGAGTCCTCCCTATTCCAATTCCTTCCTATTTTTTGAGAATAGTACAAAAAAGAGCAACTTCGTTTATATGGGGCTCTTCTAAACCACGTATACCTATACACACACACTACATCTTCCCAAAAATAAAGGAGGCCTGGGATACCCTAATTTTACTAACTACTACAGAGCAGCACATTTGGCCAGTCTGTTCAAATACCATGCAAAACAGGAAATCCCATTATGGGTATTTATAGAGGCTTTAGAAAATGACCCTCTATTAATATCAAACTTGTTATGGCTTGATCCTAAAGACCGCTTTAAAATTCATAATCCCATAACTAAACACTTCTTATCTCTCTGGGATAAACTAAAAACCAAATATCAGTTACAATCTCCACACAATCCTCTCCTTTCTTTTATCAGAAATCCGGCCTTTTATCCGGCATGGATCTACCCAAATTCTTTTAAAGCTTGGACAACATCAGGCATTCAGACACTAAATGACTTCATAGCATCTAAATCATTCCTTTCATTCCCATCGCTTAGAGAAAAATATGATCTACCAAACTCTGAGATATTTAGATATCTCCAAATCAAAAATTTCTATACACCATTCCTAAAGGGGGATACACCATTATCCCAATTATCCATTTTTGAATCAATCTGTACAAAAGATCCATTTGCTAAAGGTACAATTTCATCACTTTATAATCAATTATATGGAGTAGTAAATCTTAATAGACCCTCTTACGTTCAGAGGTGGGAGGAGGACCTGGGACGAACTTTAGAAGACACGGACTGGTCTAACATATGGCTCACATCTAAGTCATCTTCACCCAACATCTTAGCACTGGAGACAAATTATAAAGTCCTAACTCGCTGGTACCTTGTACCCGCTAGAGTGGCAAAATATTCACCTAATACCTCAGCTCTTTGTTTTCGAGGATGCTCAGAAATAGGCACACATTTACACATATGGTGGACGTGCCCAGTAATCCAAACCTTCTGGAAGGAAGTCTTCGTGATTGCATCTAAAATATTTAAAAAAATAATACAACCAGATCCATATATAACTTTACTTAATCTAAAACCGGAATGGTTAACACTCTCTCAATTCAAACTTATGATCCAACTAATAACGGCTGCAAAACAAACAGTGGCCAAGGCATGGAAATCTCCTACATTGGTACTAGCAGAAACAATTCACAGAATGAATAATACAATGTCCCATGCTAAGATGGTAGCCATCGATCAAAATCAAATTCCAAAATTTGAAAAACTTTGGCATCCTTGGATAAAACAACAGTTCCTGTCAAATTTCAATGACTCTGTCCTGTTGCCATGGTAACAGATTAAATGACTTACAGAGACACCCATTCTAAGGCTTCAAAGAGAACTAAAAAGAATAATAAACTGACGAGCGGGACAACCATGGGGACCATACCTCTGCCTTTCTACCCTTTTTCTTCTCTTTCCTTTTCTCCACCTTACGATTAAAGCTCATTATCAGAATTTATTTGACCTATATACACTCTACCTGTAAACAATATGTATAGTAGGTATAAATTATTTAAATACCTACAAAAGTAACTAAGGAAATGATATATATCTTTAATTTAGGTTTACGTGAACCCAATGTTTAATATTTGAAATTTCATGATATTTACCTATATAAACCCTACTGTAAAACAATGAGCTTACTTTATAGATCCTTGTAAACTTACTTTATGTATCTTTATAATATTGTATACTCAATAAACTTCTTTTGACAAGGAAAAAAAGGGGAGAATAGTAAATTGAACACTAAAGTATACGTCAAACCAACAGATCGTAACAGTTTTCTATAAATTCGAAGTGGCCATCATCCATTATTGATTAGAAACATACCTAGGGGACAAATGCTAAGAATTTGACGGAACTGTACTAAAATAACGGATTTTCACCAACAAGCTCAAGTGCATAAAATTAAGTTTTAACGGAAGAGATATACAGAGGAGTCCTTGAATAAGACTATCCAAGAAGTATCTGAGATCCCAAGAGAAGTATTCCTAAAGAAGAAAACTGAGGTTCAGATGCCGAATAATCAACACCAATTGGGCTTTATATCCAGTTTTCATTGCCAATACAAAGAAGTAGAGAACATTTATAAGAAACATTGGCATATATTATGTAGAGATAGACATCTAGGGGAGATTTTGGATAGTCAACCAAGATTTATCTACAGGCGTGCCCCAAATTTTGGTGATCGAATAGTAAAAAAGATATTGGATTCCCCAGATCAACAGGCCCTCAAAATTAACTTGAAAGGTTTTTTCTCCTACAGAAAATGCAAATGCTGCAGAACTATTAAAATCAGTAACAGGGGTAGGACTGAGGTTTCCAATAGAGATCGTGAATCCTTCAACATTAAGGAGTTTAACACCTGTAACTCCTCACATGTAGTATATCTGACGTGGTGCCCAAGGGCTATTTTATGTGGGAAGAACAAAAAGACTTCTTAAAGTCCGGATAGCAGAACATCTGGCAAACATCAGGATAGGTTTTCGCTATCACAGTGTATCTCTACACTTTAAAGAGAAACACAATCAGGACCCCTCCTTATTACAATTCTGTGGGATAGACATTATCCACCCATCTTGGAGGGGCTCTAACACAGTTAGGGATCTGTCCCAAAGAGAAACCCGCTGGATTTTTTTGATGAAGTGCCTTGCACCTAGAGGGTTAAACATTGAGGTAGACCTCAACTGCTTTATTAATGATTATTGACCAACTTACAGTCTGATATTTGATTTATTTTGGGGTATTGAACACAAAGTGGTTGACATCATTTTTGGTCTTCATCATTAGTCATAATTTCTAATGTTACCATTTCCTGCCAGTTTTATTATTATTCATCAATGTTGGGATGCATGTTTTATATCCCCAATTTAACAATATAGGTAAAAAACAATCATATATATTGCATCCACTTAGAGTATTCAGAGTATGTAGTTATCCTGGATCGCTATAAGAAATGTGAGAGAGATGGGACATGCGCTGTTTTTTCACATAGGTGGACCTTACCAGTGGTACCTCACCGTGTATTAAAGTGATTTAATTTGACTTATAGGGGAATATTAGTAGTTTGTTGTCCAACTTGATTGAATTATCGTATCAGCCAATTTACCCATCAGATGTTTCTGTTGCACAGATCACTGATGTTTTATAATATTTTTAACCACTTGCCGACCGCCGCACGACGTACGTCGACAAAGCGGCACGGGCAGGCAAAAGGGCTTACCTGTACGTCCCTGCCTGCCCGCGGGTGGGGGGTCCGATCGGACCCCCCCCCGGTGCCTGCGACGGTCGGCAAATGTCCCCCGGCGATCGGTGGTGAGGGGGAGGCCATCCATTCGTGGCCCCCCCCTCGCGATCGCTCCCAGCCAATGGGATCATTTCCCTGCCTCTGTATTGTACACAGAGGCAGAGGAAATGATGTCATCTCTCCTCGGCTCGGTATTTTCCGTTCCGGGCCGAGGAGAGAAGACTGTAATGTGAGTGCACCAACACACACACACACACAGTAGAACATGCCAGGCACACATTACACCCCGATCCCCCCCCCGATCGCCCCCCAATCACCCCCCCCCCTGTCACAAACTGACACAAAGCAGGTTTTTTTTTTTTTTTTTTTTTTTTTTCTGATTACTGTATTGGTGTCAGTTTGTGACAGTTAGTGTGTTAGGGCAGTGAATGTTAGGCCCCCTTTAGGTCTAGGGTACCCTCCTAACCCCCCCTAATAAAGTTTTAACCCCTTGATCACCCCCCGTCACCAGTGTCACTAAGCGATCATTTTTCTGATCGCTGTATTAGTGTCGCTGGTGATGCTAGTTAGGGACATAAATATTTAGGTTCGCCGTCAGCGTTTTATAGCGACAGGGACCCCCATATACTACCTAATAAATGTTTTAACCCCTTGATTGCCCCCTAGTTAACCCTTTCACCACTGATCACCGTATAACTGTTACGGGTGACGCTGGTTAGTTTGTTTATTTTTTATAGTGTCAGGGAACCCGCCGTTTATTACCGAATAAAGGTTTAGCCCCCTGATCGCCCGGCGGTGATATGCGTCGCCCCAGGCAGCGTCAGATTAGCGCCAGTACCGCTAACACCCACGCACGCAGCATACGCCTCCCTTAGTGGTATAGTATCTGAACGCATCAATATCTGATCCAATCAGATCTATACTAGCGTCCCCAGCAGTTTAGGGTTCCCGAAAACGCAGTGTTAGCGGGATCAGCCCAGATACCTGCTAGCACCTGCGTTTTGCCCCTCCGCCCGGCCCAGCCCAGCCCACCCAAGTGCAGTATCGATCGATCACTGTCACTTACAAAACACTAAGCGCATAACTGCAGCGTACGCATAGTCAGGCCTGATCCCTGCGATCGCTAACAGTTTTTTTGGTAGCGTTTTGGTGAACTGGCAAGCACCAGCCCCAGGCAGCGTCAGGTTAGCGCCAGTAGCGCTAACACCCACGCACGCACCGTACACCTCCCTTAGTGGTATAGTATCTGATCGGATCAATATCTGATCCGATCAGATCTATACTAGTGTCCCCAGCAGTTTAGGGTTCCCAAACACGCAGTGTTAGCGGGATCAGCCCAGATACCTGCTAGCACCTGCGTTTTTCCCGTCCGCCCGGCCCAGCCCACCCAAGTGCAGTATCAATCGATCACTGTCACTTACAAAACACTAAACGCATAACTGCAGCGTTCGCAGAGTCACGCCTGATCCCTGCGATCGCTAACAGTTTTTTTGGTAGCGTTTTGGTGAACTGGCAAGCACCAGCCCCAGGCAGCGTCAGATTAGCGCCAGTACCGCTAACACCCACGCACGCAGCATACGCCTCCCTTAGTGGTATAGTATCTGAACGGATCAATATCTGATCCGATCAGATCTATACTAGCGTCCCCAGCAGTTTAGGGTTCCCACAAACGCAGTGTTAGCGGGATCAGCCCAGATACCTGCTAGCACCTGCGTTTTGCCCCTCCGCCCGGCCCAGCCCAGCCCACCCAAGTGCAGTATCGATCGATCACTGTCACTTACAGAACACTAAACGCATAACTGCAGCGTTCGCAGAGTCAGGCCTGATCCCTGCGATCGCTAACAGATTTTTTGGTAGCGTTTTGGTGAACTGGCAAGCGCCAGCGGCCTAGTACACCCCGGTCGTAGTCAAACCAGCACTGCAGTAACACTCGGTGACGTGGCGAGTCCCATAAGTGCAGTTCAAGCTGGTGAGGTGGCAAGCACAAGTAGTGTCCCGCTGCCACCAAAAAGACAAACACAGGCCCGTCGTGCCCATAGCGCCCTTCCTACTGCATTCGCCAATCCTAATTGGGAACCCACCGCTTCTGCAGCGCCCGTACTTCCCCCATTCACATCCCCAACCAAATGCAGTCGGCTGCATGAGAGGCATTTTCTTTATGTCCTCCCGAGTACCCCTACCCAACGAACCCCCCCAAAAAAGATGTTGTGTCTGCAGCAAGCGCGGATATAGGCGTGACACCCGCTATTATTGTCCCTCCTGTCCTGACAATCCTGGTCTTTGCATTGGTGAATGTTTTGAACGCTACCATTCACTAGTTGACTATTAGCGTAGGGTACAGCATTCCACAGACTAGGCACACTTTCACAGGGTCTCCCAAGATGCCATCGCATTTTGAGAGACCCGAACCTGGAACCGGGTACAGTTATAAAAGTTAGTTACAAAAAAAAAACACATACAAAAATATAAAAAAAAAAAAATAGTTGTCGTTTTATTGTTCTTTCTCCCTCTATTCTCTCTCTCTATTGTTCTGCTCTTTTTTACTGTGTTCTATTCTGCAATGTTTTATTGTTATTATGTTTTATCATGTTTGTTTTTCAGGTATGCAATTTTTTATACTTTACCGTTTACTGTGCTTTATTGTTAACCATTTTTTTGTCTTCAGGTACGCCATTCACGACTTTGAATGGTTATACCAGAATGATGCCTGCAGGTTTAGGTATCATCTTGGTATCATTCTTTTCAGCCAGCGGTCGGCTTTCATGTAAAAGCAATCCTAGCGGCTAATTAGCCTCTAGACTGCTTTTACAAGCAGTGGGAGGGAATGCCCCCCCCCCCCCACCGTCTTCCGTGTTTTTCTCTGGCTCTCCTGTCTCAACAGGGAACCTGAAAATGCAGCCGGTGATTCAGCCAGCTGACCATAGAGCTGATCAGAGACCAGAGTGGCTCCAAACATCTCTATGGCCTAAGAAACCGGAAGCTACGAGCATTTTATGACTTAGATTTCGCCGGATGTAAACAGCGCCATTGGGAAATTGGGAAAGCATTTTATCACACCGATCTTGGTGTGGTCAGATGCTTTGAGGGCAGAGGAGAAATCTAGGGTCTAATAGACCCCAATTTTTGCAAAAAAGAGTACCTGTCACTACCTATTGCTATGATAGGGGATATTTACATTCCCTGAGATAACAATAAAAATGATTTAAAAAAAAAATGAAAGGAACAGTTTAAAAATAAGATAAAAAAATAATAATAATAAAGAAAAAAAAAAAAAAAAAAAAAAAAAAAAAAAGCACCCCTGTCCCCCCTGCTCTCGCGCTAAGGCGAACGCAAGCGTCGGTCTGGCGTCAAATGTAAACAGCAATTGCACCATGCATGTGAGGTATCGCCGCGAAGGTCAGATCGAGGGCAGTAAGTTTAGCAGTAGACCTCCTCTGTAAATCTAAAGTGGTAACCTGTAAAGGCTTTTAAAGGCTTTTAAAAATGTATTTAGTTTGTCGCCACTGCACGTTTGTGCGCAATTTTAAAGCATGTCATGTTTGGTATCCATGTACTCGGCCTAAGATCATCTTTTTTATTTCATCAAACATTTGGGCAATATAGTGTGTTTTAGTGCATTAAAATGTAAAAAAAGTGTGTTTTTTTCCCCAAAAAATGCGTTTGAAAAATCGCTGCGCAAATACTGTGTGAAAAAAAAAAATGAAACACCCACCATTTTAATCTGTAGGGCATTTGCTTTAAAAAAAAATATATAATGTTTGGGGGTTCAAAGTAATTTTCTTGCAAAAAAAAATTATTTTTTTATGTAAACAATAAGTGTCAGAAAGGGCTTTGTCTTCAAGTGGTTAGAAGAGTGGGTGATGTGTGACATAAGCTTCTAGATGTTGTGCATAAAATGCCAGGACAGTTCAAAACCCCCCCAAATGACCCCATTTTGGAAAGTAGACACCCCAAGCTATTTGCTGAGAGTCATGTTGAGTCCATGGAATAATTTATATTGTGACACAAGTTGCGGGAAAGAGACAATTTTTTATTTTTTTTATTTTTTTTTGCGCAAAGTTGTCACTAAATGATATATTGCTCAAACATGCCATGGGAATATGTGAAATTACACCCCAAAATACATTCTGTTGCTTCTCCTGAGTACGGGGATACCACATGTGTGAGACTTTTTGGGAGCCTAGCCGCGTACGGGACCCCGAAAACCAAGCACCGCCTTCAGGCTTTCTAAGGCCGTAAATTTTTGATTTCACTCTTCACTGCCTATCACAGTTTCGGAGGCCATGGAATGCCCAGGTGGCAAAAAAAACCCCCAAATGACCCCATTTTGGAAAGTAGACACCCCAAGCTATTTGATGAGAGGTATAGTGAGTATTTTGCAGACCTCACTTTTTGTCACAAAGTTTTGAAAATTGAAAAAAGAAAAAAAAATTTTTTTTTTCTCGTCTTTCTTTATTTTCAAAAACAAATGAGAGCTGCAAAATACTCACCATGCCTCTCAGCAAATAGCTTGGGGTGTCTACTTTCCAAAATGGGGTCATTTGGGGGGGGGTTTGTGCCACCTGGGCATTCCATGGCCTCCGAAACTGTGATAGGCAGTGAGGAGTAAAATCAAATATGTACGCCCTTAGAATTCCTGAAGGCAGTGATTGGTTTTCGGGGTCCCGTACGCGGCTAGGCTCCCAAAAAGTCCCACACATGTGGTATCCCCATACTCAGGAGAAGCAGCTAAATGTATTTTGGGGTGCAATTCCACATATGCCCATGGCCTGTGTGAGCAATATATCATTTAGTGACAACTTTGTGCAAAAAAAAAAAAAAAAAAAAAAAAATTTGTCACTTTCCCGCAACTTGTGTCAAAATATAAAACATTCCATGGACTCAACATGCCTCAAAGCAAATAGCTTGGGGTGTCTACTTTCCAAAATGGGGTCATTTGGGGGGGTTTTATGTCATCTGGGCATTTTATGGCCTTCAAAACTGTGATAGGTAGTGAGGAGTAAAATCAAAAATGTACGCCCTTAGAAATCCTGAAGGCAGTGATTGGTTTTCGGGGCCCCGTACGCGGCTAGGCTCCCAAAAAGTCCCACACATGTGGTATCCCCGTACTCAGGAGAAGCAGCTAAATGTATTTTGGGGTGCAATTCCACATATGCCCATGGCCTGTGTGAGCAATATATCATTTAGTGACAACTTTTTGTAATTTTTTTTTTTTTGTCATTATTCAATCACTTGGGACAAAAAAAATGAATATTCAATGGGCTCAACATGCCTCTCAGCAAATTCCTTGGGGTGTCTACTTTCCAAAATGGGGTCATTTGTGGGGGTTTTGTACTGCCCTGCCATTTTAGCACCTCAAGAAACGACATAGGCAGTCATAAATTAAAGGCTGTGTAAATTCCAGAAAATGTACCCTAGTTTGTAGACGCTATAACTTTTGCGCAAACCAATAAATATACGCTTATTGACATTTTTTTTACCAAAGACATGTGGCCGAATACATTTTGGCCTAAATGTATGACTAAAATTGAGTTTATTGGATTTTTTTTAGAACAAAAAGTAGAAAATATCATTTTTTTTCAAAATTTTCGGTCTTTTTCCGTGTATAGCGCAAAAAATAAAAACGGCAGAGGTGATCAAATACCATCAAAAGAAAGCTCTATTTGTGGGAAGAAAAGGACGCAAATTCCGTTTGGGTACACCATTGCATGACCGCGCAATTAGCAGTTAAAGCGACGCAGTGCCGAATTGTAAAAAGTGCTCTGGTCAGGAAGGGGGTAAATCCTTCCGGGGCTGAAGTGGTTAAACTATATATTTTTTTCCTTTAGTGTATTTTAATTTACACCACTGCTCTATGTTTATTTCCAGTTCTTATGAGCAGATTATCCACTGCCATATTAAACTAAATCGAGCGGTTATTTTAATAATGAGATATAATATATTTCCTTTTCTTAAACGTGTCTTTTCAAGTTTATACACACCATCGCCTTAATAAATGTTGGTTTAAATGCTTTGGTATCTTATGTGCAACACTGTTTGATACATTGTCTACTGTTAAATGCATCAGTATCATATCTCCTGATCAGATAGATTCGTATATACTATTTACTGGCGCTTTGTAGTCATGGGGACATAACGTGTGCGCATGCACGTATCGAGAATCACATGACTAGTAGAGGGAGAATACATGAGGGATGATGGATGGGCCATGTAGCCAATCTCATGAGGAAGTCTTAGTGATGAAACATGTTGGGGGCGTGGCTACACGGTAATCGTACTGACGTGAGATGCCGCTTTCTGAGAAACTACACACTGATACCGGATGGCAGGACCTTAGGAGTGGGGCGAGAGATACACCACAAGCACACACTTCAGGTCCCTCGTGACCGCAGTGCACCGCTAAGCCATCGTTTGTTTGCTTGCTGTGGATTTACTTTTAAGGCTTAATTTTTTCGTTTTAAATGTGAGTGTAAACATTGAAGTGTTTTTGGTGTGTTTTCATTAAACTGGTTGAAACGTTATCACGCTATGTGGAGCACTTTGTTTATTTATTTTCCACATATGGAGCTTTTCTGATTTGAGTCACGGATTATCGTTTGCAACCCAGGTGTGGTTCAATTACTATTTTTGCCAAGCACGAGAGTGGGAGGCAATACAAGCTGGTGAGTGCGCTTTTCAGAGGGAGAGGTGTAACAAACACGTTGGTGTGGTGTAAGATTAAGAGTCTAAGTCTAAGTCTTTCTCTTATTTGTTTTGAAAACTTATATTCATGGACTATATTATTATATAGACATTTTTTTCACTTGTCACTGGGTGATTTTTATTAATTATAACTACAGAATCATTGTTTCAGTATTTTTTGATTCACGGTTATTTATCACTATCACACGCATTAGTGCCACCATCTCTTCCTATTTTTCATTTATTGTTATAGGTTTTGATTTTGGATATTTCACTTTTTTTATCAAAGTGGCAGCTTTGTATTATACACAATTTTTATTTCTTTTTTGGCGCAGTGATGGGAGAGGATATTAGGGGCGGCTATTTATATCCCTTTACCAACAAACCATAATCTACTATATAGCCTGAATAACTTATTACATTCCAAATTACAACCCCTGGTAAAAATTATGGAATCACCAGTCCCTGAGGATGTTCCTTCAGTTGTTTATTGTAGTAGAAAAAAAGCAGATCACAGACATGGCCAAAAACTAAAGGCATTTCAAATGGCAACTTTCTGGCTTTAAGAAACACTAAAAGAAATCAAGAAAAATAATTGTGGTGGCCAGTAACAGTAAGGGCTCTTTCACACGGGGCGGATCAGTGATGATCCGCCCCGTGAACACCCGCTTGCTCAGCGGGGATCGCTCCGCCGATCCCCGCTGAGCAGGAAGATGACAGGTCCATCGCTGCACACTGTGCAGCGACGGACCAGTCAGAGCGCCGCTCTCCCCTATGGGGGATCGGATGATGACGGACCATAGTGTCCGTCGTCACCCGATCCGATAACGGATGGAAAAGTAGGGTTTTCCTCCGTTACACTTTTCGGATCGGAGCGGGTCGGATGTCAGCGGACATGTCACCGCTGACTTCCGACGCTCCATAGGGATTCATCCAAAAAAACGGAAAGATGAAAAACGGACATACGGATCCCCCGTGTGAAAGAGCCCTTAGATTTATAGAACAAGCACAGGAAATAAATTATGGAATCACTCAATTCTGAGGAAAAGATTATGGAATCCCCCTGTAAATTTTCATTACAAAACACTAACACCTGCATCAGATTAAATCTGCTTGTTAGTATGTAGGTAAAAAAGGAGTGACCACACCTTGGAGAGCTGTTGCAACAAGTGGACTGACATGAAGCATGGCTCCAACACCAGAGATGTCAATTGAAAAAAGGAGAGGATTATCAAACTCCTTAAAAAGGACATCACGCAGTGTTGCACAAGATGTTGGTTGTGCACAGTCGGCTGTGTCTAAAACATGGACCAAATACAAACAACATGGGAAGGTGGTTAAAGGCAAGCATACTGGTAGACCAAGGAAGACATCAAAGCGTCAAGACAGAAATCCAATCATCCACAGTCCACGATTGCCTTTCCTTAGCCCATTGTAACCTTGTTTTTTTGTGTTTAGGTGTTAGAGATGGCTTTCTTTTAGTTTTTCTGTATGTAAATCCCATTTCCTTTAAGCAGTTTCTTATGCCGCGTACACACGGTCGGACTTTTCGGCTACAAAAGTCCGACAGCCCGTCCGACAGACTTTTGGCGGACTTGCGGCAGACTTTCTAACGAACGGACTTGCCTACATACGATCACACAAAAGTCCGACGGATTCGTACGCGATGACGTACACCGGACTAAAATAAGGAAGTTGATAGCCAGTAGCCAATAGCTGCCCTAGCGTGGGTTTTTGTCCGTCGGACTAGCATACAGACGAGCGGATTTCTGGGTCCGGCGTAGTTACGACGTAAAGATTTGAAGCATGTTTCAAATCTAAAGTCCGTCAGATTTGCGGCTGGAAAAGTCCGCTGAAAGTCCGGGGAAGCCCACACACGATCAGATTGTCAGCCGGCTTTAGTCCGTCGGCGTCCGTCTGACTTTTGTAGACGAAAAGTCCGACCGTGTGTACGCGGCATCAGAGTTTGGTCACAGATGTTGACTCCAGTTTCCTCCCATTTGTTCCTCATTTGTTTTGTTGTACATTTTCTGTTTTCAATGCATATTGCTTTAAGTTTTCTGTCTCTACGCTTTGATGTCTTCCTTGGTCTACCAGTATGCTTGCCTTTAACCACCTTAGGAAACAAAAGAAAGAGAGGGCGCAGCGACCTAGCGCATTACCACTGATAGCGTTTATTAAAAAGTAAAATAGCAAGTATATACTCACTAACGAGCTTGAAATACAGGCATGGACATAAACTGCAGGTGTGCAGTGACAGACATCAGGTGGATGCGGCAATGGCTAACGCGTTTCGGGGGCGAGCCCCTTTCCTCAGAGCCTAAGCGGGTGGTCTCTGAGGAAAGGGGCTCGCCGCCGAAACACGTTATCCATTGCCGCATCCACCTGATGTCCGGTCCCATTTTTATCCTGATGTCTGTCACTGCACACCTGCAGTTTTTGTCCATGCCTGTATTTCAAGCTCGTTTGTGAGTATATACTTGCTATTTTACTTTTTAATAAACGCTATCAGTGGTAATGCGCTAGGTCGGTGCGCCCTCTCTTCTTTTTGTTTCCTTTTGTAGTTTTTGAATGCCCAACATTCTGAAGAGGGCTGCAAGACGGCAGATACCACTGAAGCCTATTGGCCTTATCACGCACTGAGTATCTAGACACTTGAGCGCAGGAGAGTGTTTCTCTTTTGGTTATATGCCTTTAACCACCTTCCCATGTTGTTTGTATTTGGTCCATGTTTTAGACAAAGCCGACTGTGAACAACCAACATCTTGTGCAACACTGCGTGATGATTTACCCTCTTTAAGGAGTTTGATAATCCTCTCCTTTTTTTCAATTGACATCTCTGGTGTTGGAGCCATGCTTCATGTCAGTCCACTTGTTGCAACAGCTCTCCAAGGTGTGATCACTCCTTTTTACCTACATACTAACAAGCAGATTTAATCTGATGCAGGTGTTAGTGTTTGTAATGAAAATTTACAGGGTGATTCCATAATTTTTTCCTCAGAATTGAGTGATTCCATAATTTATTACCTGTGCTTGTTCAATAAATCTAACTGTTACTGGCCACCACAATTATTTTTCTTGATTTCTTTTAGTGTTTCTTAAAGCCAGAAAGTTGCCATTTGAAATGCCTTTAGTTTTTGGCCATGTCTGTGATCTGAAAGTTGGCTAAAAAAGTCCTGCCGTGTGTATGCTTAATTAGTTTATGGCCAACGCCCTTTGTACAAAAATCCACGGGAAAGTTTGTACAAAGTCCTATCGTGTGTATCAGGCTTAAGGCTACTTTCACACTGAGGTGCTTTGCAGGCGCTAAAGTGCTAAAAATAGCGCCTGCAAATTGCCCTGAAAGAGCTGCTCAATTCACTCCAATGTGAAAGTCCCGAGGGCTTTCTACAAGTCCTGCAAGCCGCATTTTTGCAGCGCTATAGAAGCAGTGTATTCACCGCTCCTAAAGCGCCCCTTCTCATTGAAAACAATGGGGCAGCGCTGTAAACCCGCCTCAGTGTGAAAGTAGCCTATGAGTGACGTCACTCCCTATTCATTTCACAGCTGTTGTCAGAAGTGATCTCAGCAGAGCTTCCGCCTCTGGAGATCAGGTCGGATCGCCTGCAGAAAAGGTATGCATACTGATTTTTTTTTCTTTTCAGGGCTAGATAGGTTAGTGTAATTGCAGGAATACATGGTTAGAAGATCGACCGCCGAAACAGCGTTTGTTGGTCGAAATCGCCGCCAACATTAACCAATCAAAAAAAATCTTTAAAAGAGCAATTGATTTCATACATGTGTTGATGTCTTAAGTACAAGTGGGGGTAATGTTCAAGAGATGTTTTACGGACGACCTTCACACCAACGAATAGAATATTGTTCGTTCGCAAACGATACGACACAATTTTTACATTTTTTGTTCACAATATCAATATCGGGTAGTACTTGCTGGGCATCAACGAGTTGAAAAATCGGCCGATCGTTCGCAGAACGGAAATTTTTGCCTGATTTTCTTATCATGTATTCCGGTCATTAGACTGTTGGTGGCTATAGATGCAGGGATTTTAGTTTTTGCATGGACTTCCACTTTAAAAAAAAAAACCTGTAACAGTCCCGGCATTACAGGAATGTAACTGTCACATTGGTTACTCTCAAACCATCAAATAGCTGAAGTCATAACTAAGGATGAGCTCTGGCGTGTTCGCACACCCCACGTGCAGAGCCCGCCAGGATAATCACAGGCAGTGAGACATTGTCCCGATGCGCGGCTGCAGAGATCGGGAAATGTCTCACTGCCTTTGATTAGCGCAGCGCAGTGCCAACTTCCTGGCGGGCTCTGCACGTGGGGTGTGCGAACACGCCGGAGCTCATCCTTAGTCATAACTGATCACATGTGCAGCATCATGGCAGTTGCAGATCAAACAGAGGCCAAGATGGCAGCTTCCTTGGCTGAAAAGCATAGGAGGGTTTAGTTACGCTCAAATACAATACAAAAAACAGACAAACAAAGTGTGAATGGACCAGAAATCAGGTCTGCCAGGCAACCAGCATTTTTAGAAGGAGGACAGTAAAGCCAGCCCCCTTACTCCTCTCATGACTGTGTCACTTTAAAACGACATGTCTGTCTAGATCTAGGACCACCCAGTCCACAAGGTGCAAATGCTTCTGTGCAATTTCACTTCTCAAACAGGGTTGTCATCCAATTACAGGAAGTGGAAACAAATCTACCTCCAGGACAACAGGTGATAAAACTTACAGACTATGCAGGCTCATGTACACTGCTGCTGGTAAACGGACGTTCAGAGGCAGTTGGCTGCTTTTTTCATTTGCCCCTGAACTCATCCAATGTTATCTTATGTGTCACACGTACACAAGTTTGTTTAATGTCGTTTTTAGGCAGTTGAGTTTAGAGGCCTTTTTTTTTTTTTTAAAGCAAAAAAAATGAGTTTAGAGGCACTTCGTTTACATGCGTTTTTCATTTTTGGCTAATATATATATATATATATAATTTTTTTAAAACGCTTCTAAGCGTAAACAGCATGTAAACGCAGCAGAACGGACGTTTTAAACGTGGGTTACTGTCTGTCACATTAAATGGTTCAGGAGAGGTTGTAAAAACGCCCCGTAAACATTAAGCCTTATGTGTTCCTGCCAGGTACAAAGAGCACATCATACATAGGATTTCGGAGCTTGCCTATACTTGAATCTTAGCCTGGCCATACCTGTGCCACACACATTCAGGGGGAGGACCACATCTCCGCTCAGAAGAAGAAAGGTACACTGACATGAAGTTTTCTGAGTTCCCACCAACTCACTTACCGTACATGGCACAGCTGGGTGACGCCAAGGATGCTGCATACAAAAACACAACTGTGCCCAAATGTTTTCTTCGGTTACCTGGTTTCAAACTGCCAATACACAGTGAGTATCCCAGCAGCCAATGAGGGTTGTGCAGCCCCCAGCGCTCACCAATGTTCGCAGGCTCCAGACGAAGATATTAGACGTCACGCCTTCCTAACCGCCAATCACACCTTGACTTCGGCAGGTTATAGCCAATGACAACTTTCACTTCTACGCCACCACAGCAGGCGGCCGTGCGTTTGACAAATGTCCTCCACACCGACACCTGACTAGTATAGGCTGGCAGCCATTTTTTTGGAGCACTCACTATGTACTTGAAGGGGGGAACCTTCAACAAAATGGCGCCCATAATGGGAACTTTGAATTACCGAACAATTCGCGCTCTTGCAATATAGCTCACGTTGTTCATGTCAGCCTGTAGTTGACATGAGCTAGTCTAGTATGATGTTAGCTGGTTGGTTTGTTGTTTAGTGCATGACGAGGCTATGGACGCCCTGGAAGCAGTGCTGGATGAGGTGGCTCTGGAAGGTTTGGATGGGGTCACAGTCCCGGCGCTATGGCTGCGGTTACAGGCTCGTGTCCCCCCGTTCCCTCTCATACTGGATGCCGCCACTAAGCAGCTCCTGTGGCAGTCCATGTTGCGGAGTGAGGAGCTGGACTTCTGTGAACTCCCTGAAGAGAGGCCGCCCCTAGTGATCTGTAACAGGTCAGGACTCCTCTTCATCACACAGTGCAATCTTTACTACCTCTTCATTCTAAAAGATCCTATTTCCATTCATACAGGAAGCTTAGAACCCCTGGCAGGTGTTTTCTTGCTGTCTGTGTCACATTGGGGAGACTTTTGCTCACTTCCTGTCTTGGAGAAAAGACGTAAAAGGAAGTGAAGGGGAATTCTCAGTTACAATTGTCTCCATTGGATGATACCCACTCACCTCTAAGATTTTGGATTCCCAGTCTGATCTGTATGTGTGTCATTGTCCCTCAGGACCTGAGATGAGCTCACACCTAAGGCTGAACCCACCTGAGTTATCCTGCTGGGAAGCCGTCAGATGTGAGAGCCGGTCATAGGTGGCGGTAATGCCTCCACTGCTGATGACTAGCGATTCGCTTTGACCAGTGTTTCTCAAACTGTGTGCCATGAGATATTTCAGGTAGCCGTCAGCAAAGATGGCAGTCTGCAATGGTTGGAGAGCAGCGTGACACGCATCGCCCGCCGGAAAGTGGATCACTGGGAGGAAACGATGCGTCTTCAGAGCATGCGCGATAGTAGTCCATACTAGAGAGGCCGCAACTCTCCTTTCTCAAGAGAGCGTGAGCCCTTTACCTGTGTCCCACCCTCTGTCTGTACCAACTTCACCAGCCCCACGAAAACACCTTTTACAGCCGGGGTCAGCAACCAGTAGATCTGACAGGTGACTGGTGGATTGTGGTCTGCTCTTGCTGACCCGCCATCGCATAGCATCAGAGTGCAATGCAGAGGGACTACTTGTAAAGTTGGAAATGTAGAGAGCAAGAGCTGCATAATTTGATGCCTCCTCTGTGTGCTGGCTCCTGTCCCATGCAGAGTGATACCAACTGCACTCCATCTCTTATCCTGGCTAGCGGTCTCCAGAGTGGTGCCAGCAGCAGAAAAGAGATGATCTTCAAGTCAGTATGAAGCAATACACTGGGCATAAGTCTGCTTTCACAATGATGCGCTGCAGTTTACCCACACCGCGGGGGGCGGGGGGCAATGCAGTGTACCTGCAGCTTTCCTGTGGGTTTGCTGCATTTAGCCATATACTTCAAGTTATAGCCTACGGGTTTGGTGCACTTTCTGAATGCGGAAGTCTTGGTGTGCTTTCAAAAAGTGCACCACAACTCAGGATATAATAGAAGTCTGTGGCAAAGTGCATCTCCCACAGAAAAGTCACAGATGCACTGCGGTGCAGGTAAACCGCAGCACATCCATGTGAAAGCAGCCTTATAAAGGACTCAGAACAGTAACATTTGGTGGGTGGTAAAACCCCAGAGTTAAGACTAGAGGTCGACCGATATATCGGCCGATATTTGGCGTTTTTTTAATTAATCGGCATCGACCGATTGTGCTGCAAAAAAGCATGTAATGTGTTTTTGCAGCAATGTGCATTTTTTAATCTGCCCAACAACAAATTGGACAAAAAACTGTATTTCTCTTCTAATGGTGTATACAGTATATCTCCTCTATTAGTGTATATACAGTATATCTCTTCTGCCTGTTATTCTCAGAGTGGATTCAATATTTTGCTCCCTAACCATATAGTTGGTTGTTTATATTTACCACTCCATATAGATATTTAATAATAAATTGCTTTTTTAAAAAAACTTTACATATTAACTAAATTATACACCACACTTTTTTTTTTTAAGGTTATTAACCGATTAATCGAAACAATAATCGACCAACTAATCGATTATGAAAATAATCGTTAGTTGCAGCCCTAGTGTTTATACTTATCAATGGACTGAACTCCCTGTGTAGGAGTTCTCAGTTTAACCATTTAAAGACTAAATCTTTTCTGACATTTGTTGCTTACAAGTAAAAATCCTGTATTTTCTGCTAGAAAATCACTTAGAACCCCCAAAAATTATATATATTTTTTTTAGCAGAGACCCTAGGGAATAAAAAAGCGGTTGTTGCAATATTTTTTATCACACAGTATTTGCGCAGCGGTCTTTCAAATGCAATTTTTTTGGAAAAAATACACTAATGAATTTAAAAAAAAAACCTAAAACCATTAAGTTAGCCCATTTTTTTTTTTCATCCAAAAGTTTTGATTACCTGTTTTTGTGTATTTAATATTTAAGATAGTTTTTTTTTTTTTTTTTTTTTTTTTAATCTGAATTAAATGAAGTGAACTGATTGGAGGTTTGTTTTGTTTAATGTTTAAATGTAAGAAATTTTCTATACCACTTATTACTTAAGGCTGCTAACACACTGGAGCGGGCAGGCGTTGACAGTTAAACGCTGCTAGTTTTAGCAGCGCTTTACCGTCATTTTAGCGGCGCTATTCGGCTGCTAGCGGGGCGTTTATAACCCAGCTAGCGGCCGAGGAAGGGGTTAAATGCGCCCGTGAAGCGCCACTGCCGAATTGCTTTGCAGGCGCTTCGGCAGGGGTGCCCATTCATTTCAATGGGCAGGAGTGGTGGAGGAGCGGTATACACTACGCCAAAGATGCTGCTTGCAGGACTTTTTTTTTAACATTCTGCCAGTGCATCGCCTCAGTGTGAAAGCACTCGGGCTTTCACACTAAGACTTCAGCGGAGGCGTTTTGCAGGTGCTATTTTTAGCCCAAAAGCGCCTGAAAAAACACCCCAGTGTGAAAGGGGTCTAACTGTTAGATTTTATGAGATAAAGGGAAAAAAGAAAAAAAAAATCGGCCTAACATATCGGCCCCAAAAAAATCGGCATCATATATCGGCCATTGGCCGCTGCAATTTCTAAATATCGGCATCGGCCAGAGAAAAACCTATATCGGTCGACCTCTAGTTAAGACGTGTTTTTATCACCATTGCCCCAACTGCACCCCCTTTTAGCTGCAGTGGCCAGTGTGCACATGTCGCAGCCTAGCAGGAGTTATGAGCCCTGTCACAGTTGGTGGCAATTGGCAAGCGGTTGCACCCACCAAAAGCATCAGGGGGTTAAATTCCTGTTACGGAATGTGTATACCTTTGGCTGCTGCCTCAACACACAGCCATTAATGTCTAAACTGCTGGCAACAAAAGTGAGTACACCCCTAAGTGAAAATGTCCAAATTGGGCCCAAAGTGTCAATATTTTGTGTGGCAACCATTATTTTTCAGCACTGCCTTAACCCTCTTGGCCATGGAGTTCACCAGAGCTTCACAGGTTGCCACTGGAGTCCTCTTCTGCTTGATGACATCACGGATCTGGTGGATGTTAGAGACCTTGCGCTCCTCCACTTTCCGTTTTGAGGATGCCCCACAGATGCTCAATAGGGTTTAGGTCTGGAGACTAGAGGTCGGCCGATATATCGGCCGATATTTGGTGTTTTTTACTTAATCGGCATCGGCCGATTGTGCTGATAAAAAAAGCCGATATAGCTTCAGCGCGACTTGCAAAAGACTTCTGTAATAGAAGTCAGTGCAAGTTGCCTGTGTGAAGCGACTTCTCCCCCTCTCTGGGCAGCCTGCCAAATCTGATAAAAAGAACCTGAAGGATACAATGTTTACAATTATGAATGAACTAAATTCTTGTGTAGAAGCTCTCAGTTTAACCATTTAAAGACTAAATCTTTTCTGACATTTGTTGCTTACAAGTAAAAATCCTGTATTTTCTGCTAGAAAATCACTTAGAACCCCCAAACATTATATATATATTTTTTTTAGCAGAGACCCTAGGGAATAGAATAGCGGTTGTTGCAATATTTTATGTCACACGGTATTTGCGCAGCGGTCTTTCAAATGCAATTTTTTTTAAAAAAATACACTAATAAATTAAAAAAAAAAACTAAGCAGTAAAGTTAGCCCATTTTTTTTCATCCAGAAGTTTTGATTACCTGTTTTTGTGTATTTAATATTTAAGAGAGGTTTTTTTTATATATTTTTTTTTAATCTAAATTCTACATACAAGTGAACTGATTGGAGGTTTGTTTTGTTTAATAAATGTTTA